>CM077225.1:32643167-33065667 GCA_039654775.1 Spinibarbus caldwelli | reverse complement strand
ATCGATTTTGCTTGACAATCCTCACAAGGCTGCGGTTCTCTCGGTTGGTTGTGCATCTTTTTCTTCCACACTTTTTCCTTCCACTCAACTTTCTGTTAACATGCTTGGATACAGCACTCTGTGAACAGCCAGCTTCTTTGGCAATGAATGTTTGTGGCTTACCCTCCTTGTGAAGGGTGTCAATGATTGTCTTCTGGACAACTGTCAGATCAGCAGTCTTCCCCATGATTGTGTAGCCTAGTGAACCAAACTGAGAGACCATTCTGAAGGCTCAGGAAACCTTTGCAGGTGTTTTGAGTTGATTAGCTGATTGGCATGTCACCATATTCTAATTTGTTGAGATAGTGAATTGGTGGGTTTTTGTTAAATGTGAGCCAAAATCATCACAATTAAAAGAACCAAAGACTTAAACTACTTCAGTCTGTGTGCATTGAATTTATTTAATACACGAGTTTCACAATTTGAGTTGAATTACTGAAATAAATTTACTTTTTCACGACATTCTAATTTATTGAGATGCACCTGTATGTATGTGTGTGTGTGTGTGTGTGTGTGTGTATGTATGTATGTATGTATGTATGTATGTATGTATGTATGTATATGTATGTTATTCACAGAAAGCTTACATTTAACATGTATTTTATTGAAAATATTTTAACATTAAAACTAAAAAAAAAAAGGGAAAAAAAGGGAAAAAAAATTGAAATAATGTGCTTTCCACTAACAAGGATGTCCAGCTTTCTACACCTGGCATTGGGGGTTATGGATATCAGACAACTGCTGAAAATCTTAAAATGGCCAAATATCTGCCAGTCTAGCTAATATACTGTATATTGACTTATCACTAATTGTAACCTAGGAAAAGTATTAAGTTAATCCCATATTATTACAGCGATTTGGAAAAAAAAAACAAAAAAAACAACAACGTGTGGATTAGTAATGAATCTCTCATCCAATCATATTTCCATTCCGGCTTGGGTCATTGCTGGCTGGATCTCAGAGCGATCTAATTAATCCTGTTGACTGGAACTCTGAGCAAACTATCCACAGAGACACTGAAAACATTAGATTAGTGGCTCAACAGTTGTGCTGTGTGATACACACCGATCCAACTCAAGAGACAGATGTAAATAAACAGTCAGATGCGGTGTCACAGCAATGGCTTCATTTCTGCTCTGTTCTTATGAGTTGATCCCTAGAGCAAAGAACAAGCACAGAAAGTCCTTGCCTCGTCTCGTGTTCATTCTGTGGTGTCTGAAAGCAAAACTGTGTCTTTCTCAGGGTTGAGGGTGATAAAGAGAACGTTCCGTCTCCGGGTGTGAGGGTCACAGAGGAGGGTGCCAGGTGTCTGCTGCTGCCACACGAGGCTCAGAGAAACAGGAAGCCCAAATACAGTCTCACACTGACTGAGCACTCAGACAATCAGGACGCCCCCACCGTAAGTGTTTTTTTTTTTTTTTTTTTTTTTTTTTGGGCTTATCTCCATGGCCTTCTCTGTGATTTTCTTCAAGCAAGGCAGTCATCACTATTACTACTGTTCATACTAAGACGGAGAGATTTCAACAAACCCTTAATCATAAATATTCAGCTTAGGAGTGTAACTTGTACAGCAATGTTTATGCTACAGAAATGAAGCAGTATGCAAAAAAACGGGTTCTTTTTATTTGGCCCAGTAAGTAACTATTTAGCAAAAGCCCAACAACCACTTAACGACATAATAAAAACCACTTGGAGTGTATCCAAATGGTGTTTTAAATAAACGTATGTCTTGGGTAACGCTTTATAGTAAGGTAAAATGGTAACGTAAAATCACTAGCTAATGTATTAGGTACAGTATCGTGAACCAGGATAAACATCAGTTAATTCATAGTTGTTAATGTAGAACTATATACAGGTGCATCTCAATAAATTAGAATGTTGTGGAAAAGTTCATTTATTTCAGTAATTCAACTCAAATTGTGAAACTCATGTATTAAATAAATTCAGTGCACACAGACTGAAGTAGTTTAAGTCTTTGGTTCTTTTAATTGTGATGATTTTGGCTCACATTTAACAAAAACCCACCAATTCACTATCTCAACAAATTAGATTACTTCATGAGACCAATAAAAAAAACATTTTTAGTGAATTGTTGGCCTTCTGGAAAATGTTAATTTACTGTATATGTACTCAATACTTGGTAGGGGTTCCTTTTGCTTTAATTACTGCCTCAATTCTGCGTGGCATGGAGGTGATCCATTTGTGGCACTGCTGAGGTGGTATGGAAGCCCAGGTTTCTTTGACAGTGGCCTTCAGCTCATTTGCATTTTTTGGTCTCTTGTTTTTCATTTTCCTCTTGACAATAGATTCTCTATGGGTTCAGGTCTGGTGAGTTTGCTGGCCAGTCAAGCACACCAACACCATGGTCATTTAACCAACTTTTGGTGCTTTTGGCAGTGTGGGCAGGTGCCAAATCCTGCTGGAAAATGAAATCAGCATCTTTAAAAAGCTAGTCAGCAGAAGGAAGCAAGAAGTGCTCCAAAATTTCTTGGTAAACGGGTGCAGTGACTTTGGTTTTCCAAAAATACAATGGACCAACACCAGCAGATGACATTGCACCCCAAAACTGTGGAAACTTAACACTGGACTTCAAGCAACTTGGGCTATGAGCTTCTCCATCCTTCTTCCAGACTCTAGGACCTTGGTTTCCAAATGAAATACAAAACTTGCTCTCATCTGAAAAGAGGACTTTGGACCACTGGGCAACAGTCCAGTTCTTCTTCTCCTTAGCCCAGGTAAGACGCCTCTGACGTTGTCTGTGGTTCAGGAGTGGCTTAACAAGAGAAATACGACAACTGTAGCCAAATTCCTTGACACGTCTGTGTGTAGTGGCTCTTGATACCTTGACCCCAGCCTCAGTCCATTCCTTGTGAAGTTCACTCAAATTCTTGAATCGATTTTACTTGACAATCTTCATAAGGCTGCGGTTCTCTCGGTTGGTTATGCATCTTTTTCTTCCACACTTTTTCCTTCCGTTCAACTTTCTGTTAACATGCTTGGATACAGCACTGTGTGAACAGCCAGCTTCTTTGGCAATGAATGTTTGTGGCTTACCCTCCTTGAGAAGGGTGTCAATGATTGTCTTCTGGACAACTGTCAGATCAGCAGTCTTCCCCATGATTGTGTAGCCTAGTGAACCAAACTGTGAGACCATTTTGAAGGCTCAGGAAGCCTTTGCAGGTGTTTTGAGTTGATTAGCTGATTGGCATGTCACCATATTCTAATTTGTTGAGATAGTGAA
This sequence comes from Spinibarbus caldwelli, assembly GCA_039654775.1. Taxonomy (NCBI): domain Eukaryota; kingdom Metazoa; phylum Chordata; class Actinopteri; order Cypriniformes; family Cyprinidae; genus Spinibarbus; species Spinibarbus caldwelli. Next base: position 33,062,387 of record CM077225.1, on the reverse strand, counting down.
TTGGTGGGTTTTTGTTAAATGTGAGCCAAAATCATCACAATTAAAAGAACCAAAGACTTAAACTACTTCAGTCTGTGTGCATTGAATTTAATACACGAGTTTCACAATTTGAGTTGAATTACTGAAATAAATGAACTTTTCCACGACATTCTAATTTATTGAGATGCACCTGTATACAATATTTATACAACTTGAAATGTTTTAAATGTATTAGTATATGTAATTACGCAATAATGAGAAATTCTAGTTCATGATACCTAATACATTAACTAATGTTAAAACACTTAAATCTATTAACTTCTGACCCTAAAAACAAATATATTTCTTTGTAACACTATATAATAAAGTAGGTTGTTATCATTAGTCAATGGGTTCAGTACAGTATCATGAACTTGCAATAAACATCAAATTCTTACAGCATTTGTTAAAGTAGGTTCATGTTAGTTTAAAATATTATTGTTAATTCATGTTCATTAATGTACAACTAAACTTGCAACATTTATAAAAATGTATTTGTATGTCCAATTAACCAATATTAATGAATTCTAGTTCACAATACCTAATGCATTGTTAAAACATTTTACAAATTTATTAACTTCTGATCCTAAAAAATAAACTTATCATTAGTCAGTGTGTTTGGTACAGTATCATGAATTTGCAACAAACAACTTTTTACAGCATTTCTTAATTTAGGTTCATATTAATTTACAGTATTGTTTGTTATTAATTCATGTTCATTAATGTTCTGCTATATATACAACATTTACAAGTGAAGTGTTAAAAATTTAGTAGTATATATAATTAACCAATAATGATAAATTCTAGTTCATGATACGTAATGCATTAACTAATGTAACTAATGTCAATGTTAATAGTTCACCAGAAAAAGAGAGAAAATTAGCATCATTTACGCACTATAATGTTATTCCGAACATTTATGACTGACTGACGTCTGCGGAATGCAAAAGTAATTGCACCAGTAATTTTTTTTAGATTTAAACAGAGAGAGTGTGTCTGAACCCCGAACGTTATCAGGAAGGCTATTCCAGAGTCTGGGAGCCAAATGTGAAAAGGCTGTACCTCCTTTAGTTGACTTTGTTATCCTAGGTACTACCAAAAGTCCAGAGTTTTGCGACCTTAGGGAGCGATGGATTGTAGCATGGTAGAAGACTAGTTAGGTACGCAGGAGCTAAACCATTAAGGGCCTTATAGGTAAGTAATAAAAGTTTGTAACTGATGCGGAACTTAATAGATAGCCAGTGCAGAGACTGTAAAATTGGGGTAATATGATCATATTTTCTTGACCTGGTAAGGTCTCTAGCCGCTGCGTTTTGGACTACCTGTAGCTTGTTTATTGAAGATGCAGGACAACCAGCTAGCAGTGCATTACAATAGTCCAGCCTAGAGGTCATGAATGCATGAACTAGCTTTTCTGCATCAGAAACAGGTAACATGTTTCGTAGCTTGGCAATGTTTCTAAGATGGAAGAATGCTGTTTTTGTAACATGGGAAATATGATTTTCAAAAGACAAGTTGCTGTCTAATATAACACACAGATTTTTGACTGTAGAGGAAGTAACAGTACATCCGTCTAGTTGCAAATTATAATCCAAGATATTCTGTGTACTGTTTTTTGGTCCAATAAGTAATATCTCTGTCTTATCTGAATTTAATAGGAGAAAATTATTGGTCATCCAATCTTTTACATTTTTAACACACTCTGTTAGCTTAGATAACTTAGAAGTTTCATCTGGTCTTGTTGAGATATATAGTTGAGTATCATCAGCATAACAATGGAAACTAATCCCGTATTTTCTAATAATATTACCAAGGGGGAACATGTATATTGACAATAGCAGAGGACCTAGGACAGATCCTTGTGGTACTCCATACTTTACTGGTGATAATTGAGATGACTCCCTGTTTAAATAAACAAAGTGGTAGCGATCAGACAGGTAGGATCTAAACCATCTTAAAGCCTGCCCTTGAATACCTGTATAGTTTTGTAATCGATCTATGAGTGTATCATGATCTATAGTGTCAAACGCAGCACTAAGATCAAGTAAAACTATCAATGAGATGCAGCCTTGGTCTGACGCAAGAAGCAAGTCATTTGTAATTTTAACAAGTGCGGTTTCTGTGCTATGGTGGGGCCTGAAACCTGACTGAAATTCTTCATAGAGATAATTTTTTTGCAAAAAAGAGCACAACTGAGCAGACACAACTTTTTCTAAAATTTTAGACATAAAGGGAAGATTAGAAATGGGTCTGTAATTTGCTAGTTCATTAGGATCTAGTTGTGGTTTTTTAATAAGAGGCTTAATAACCGCCAGCTTGAATGATTTTGGGACGTGACCTAAAGATATCGATGAGTTAATAATATTGAGAAGCGGATCTTCTGCTACAGGTAACAACTCTTTCAGTAATTTAGTGGGTACAGGATCTAATAGGCATGTTGTTGGTTTAGATGCAGTGATAAGTTTATTTAGCTCTTCCTGTCCTATAGTTGTAAAGCACTGCAGTTTTTCTTTGGGTGCGATGAATGGAGCTGAAGTACTAGACGCTGCAGAATCTACATTTTGTTATTGTATTTCTGATGTTATCTATCTTATCAGTGAAGAAATTCATAAAGTCATTACTATTAAATTGTGAGGGAATATTTAGATTGGGTGGCGTCTGTTTATTTGTTAATCTAGCCACTGTGCTAAATAAAAACCTTGGATTGTTTTGGTTATTTTCTATGAGTTTGCGGATATACTCTGCCCTGGCAGCTTTTAAAGCCTGTCTATAGTTGGACATACTGTTTTTCCATGCAATTCTAAAAACTTCCAAGTTAATTTTTCTCCATTTGCGCTCAAGTTTACGAGTTTCTTTCTTGAGAGAATGGGTATTACTGTTGTACCATGGCACAGTACGTTTTTCTCTAACCTTTTTCAATTTGATGGGCGCAACAGCTTCTAATGTATTAGAGAAGATAGTGCCCATGTTGCTAGTCATTTCATCTAGTTCATGTGTATTTATGGGTACACAGAGCAGTTGATATAAATCAGGCAGGTTATTTCTGAATCTATCTTTAGTGGTTGGAACAACAGTTCTTCCTGGGCGATAACGCGGAGCCATATAGTTAATATCAGTAATACTCCGCATGCACAATACTAGGAAATGGTCAGTAACATCATCAATTTGAGGTACGATATCTATGTCAGTAAGATCAATTCCATGCGATATAATTAAATCTAGCGTATGATTAAAATGATGAGTGGGCCCGGTGACGTTTTGCTTGTCTCCAAAAGAATTTATTAGGTCAGTAAACGCAAGTCCTAACGCATCATTTGTATTATCAACGTGAATGTTAAAATCTCCGACAATTAGCTCTTTATCAACAGTAACCAATAGGTTTGAGAGGAAATCTGCAAATTCTTTTAAGAAATCTGTATTCGGCCCTGGCGGTCTATACACAGTAGCCAGAGCAAGAGATAGGAGAGATTTCTTTTGCATATCTGACAGTGTAATATTAAGCAGAAGTAATTCAAATGAGTTAAACCTGTATCATGTTTTCTGGGTAACATTGAGAATATCACTATATATTGTTGCAGCAACACCGCCGCCACGGCCAGTCTGACGGGGCTCATGCTTATAACAGTAGCTTGGTGGAGTAGACTCATTCAGACCAATATAATCATTTGGTTTGAGCCAGGTTTCAGTCAAGCAGAGCACATCAAAACTATTATCTGTGATCATTTCATTTACAATAACTGCTTTGGGTGCGAGTGATCTAATGTTTAGGAGCCCAAGCTTTAAAAATTGCTTTTGTTTATTTGTTTTGCATTTTTCTGGTTTAATCACGATCAGATTATTTCTAGATCCTGCATTAAATTTATATTTTGCATTAAATTTATCTTCACTGTTCGGGGAACAGACGCAGTCTTTATAGATTGGACAGCACAAGTATTTCTATCATTTAAGTGGGTAGAACAAAAGTCATCATAGCAGTTATTTGAGAATGGGCTTACTAGTCAGATGGAGCGTAGAGTCCTGGAGATGTTGTCCGACAGGAGTTCTGCTCCGACTCTGCTGGGGTGCAGGCCATCAGCGCGGAAAAGCCTAGGACGCTCCCAGAAAAGATTCCACGTATTAACAAAGAGCAGTTTCTGTTCTTTACACCATGACAATAACCATTCGTTTAAAGCAAAAAGTCTACTGAACCTTTCGTGTCCTCGTCGATACGTGGGAAGCGGTCCAGACACGATGATCGTTGCCGCGGGTGATGCGCTGCGCACCGTCTCGATCAGGCTCCTGAAGTCCGTCTTCAGTGTCTCCGTCTGCCGCAGCCTGGTGTCGTTCACCCCCGCGTGCAGCACGATCGCGCCGATGCTCTCGTCGTCCTTCAGGATCGCGGGTATCTGCTTAGAAACATCGAGAACACGAGCGCCAGGGAAACAGTGAGTGTGCGCTTTACCTTCAGCTAACGTAGCACGGACGTGCCGGACGATGGAGTCTCCGACGATCACAGCGTCGCGTTCCGTCTCGCGGAGGGGAGCGAAGCGGTTCCGGGTGGAGACCTCGAAGACCGGAGGCGGTGGATCGGGAGAGGTCCTCGCGCGGGGCCTGGCTCGAGTCTTCCGCTGCTGTTGCACCCAGGGTCCGTGGTGCCCCGGCGCCGGAGTGAAGGACATCTGGGAAGATCGCGTCCTGGGTGCACAGGGTCTGTGCAGAGAAACACACTGAGTAGAGGTGGTGGGAGTGTTAGCGACGCGCTGTATACTTACCCCGGACTTGTGAGCGTCAGCCCGGGATGTTTCCAGCGCGGCTCTCCGCTCTCTCAGCTGGGCCTGCTTCTCCACCAGCTCACGGATCTGCTTCTCCACAGCCTCCAGCTCCAGCGGCACCGAATGCAGCTCGAACGTGTCCTCGCCTGCACTCAAAGGTAGACACACATCCGCCATTAAAGCAAGTAGCAGTGAGTAAAACAATGGTAGTGTGTGTGAATAGAGTATTAGCAATGTAAGCGAGATTAGCGGCAACCTTCGTTGGTTGCCGCTAATGCAACCACGCTGGCGATGCTAACGGGCTATAAGCTAATAGCGGACTCTGGAAATCAAAATAAAACTAGTGAAAACAAGGCGCTTTGATTGTTTTTGTTGTAGAATACGATAGGGGATATATTCACACGTTATAGAAACGAAAATGATGGTGTGTAAAATAGATTTTAGGATTAGAAAATAGACGATAAAGAATTAATTTGACGGAGCTCAAGCTCAAAACACGCAGCAGCAACAAACAGGTAGTCACGTGTTGAGACTCTCAATGGCAATGACTTCTGTTTCTGGCAACATAACATCAACAACAAGAACCCCATGAATTAATCTGTGGTAGTAAACAGTGACAGGAACAGCTAATTATCTTAAAATCCTTCTTGTCCTTGTTCATGGGAGACAGCACATAATGCATCTCTTTGGAAAATCAGAGGTAAATTGCAGGGCTTGCTTTTATCGGAGCAGTGTTTTGACGAGGACCTCTCGCTGACTCATGTTTATGCTGTTAGGTGTGTGTTTGGATTCTGGATTCACCTCAACAGATCAGACACAGTGTTCAAAACATTTGTTGGTACACCACCACAGTGCCGTGCATTTTTTTTCTGTATATTTTTATTACTGTTGTTTATAATTTATTGTCTATTCTCTTCATCATTAGTGTTTGTATTACCTTAATTATATGTTGTCTGCACTATGTTTGTACTTCTGCACTGGAAGCTCCTAACACCAAGACAAATTCCTTGTGTGTGTAAACACACTTGGCAATAAAGCTCTTTCTGATTCTGATTCTGATTCTGATTAGACACCACTACAGATGTTTTGGTAACGTCTCGGTTTTACGAAAACATCTGTCAACTGGTCGACCAGTATGGGTTTTTTAATGGCAGATGACCAATATAATTAGATATATAGTTTGTAATGTAGACAAAAATCTGACACAGATGTAACTTAGTGTAAACCTAAAATTAAAGCAAACATGTTCAATTTAAAGTGCTAAGAAATTCTGAAGTTTGTTTTTAAATCTGCATTTCGCTGGAATTGTTTTACTTGTGTTAGATTTTATGATGACTACATCAGACCCTATATAATGCAAATCAATGATAGTTTAAATGATAGTTTATATTGTTGAATTTAAGTGAACACTATATTTACTTAAAATTCGCTTCATTGCTTAGAATGCAGATGTTGGAAATTACACTTGGTGGATATTGGCAGGTTAAATTGTAATAGGATAGGACATTAGCACACTTTTTCATCTTGCTGTCATGAAAAACTTTTATTTATTCTACTATTAACATATTAAGAAGCTTCATGTGTTGTTTTTCTTATAAATCTAGCCAATGGAATGCCAAGGACCATCTGGGGCATACGATAGAAATGTTACTGAAAATATGGCGTCAGCTGATTACAGGTATTTAAACCCTAAATGCATTATATGTGCAATTTTATATATGTTGGGAAGTAGAATTAACTTAAATGGGTCGCATCATGAGAAATCACATTTTCCTTGAGATCAACATACTGGAACTCAAAACTTTCTCCCAAGTCCAAAAACACCATCAACTGAAACTAAGCTTGTAAAACAGAGCTCTGAAATCAGAAATACTGTATGAAAACATTGCAATATGATTTCCCATATTTACAGTGCAGTGATGCTTATTTAGTGGTCATGAATTATGGAGGAAGTAGAACAGATACTGTTATTCCCAAACACCAGAAGAATGAACATAAGAGATGGTCTGTGAAAGTCAAATCTTGTGCTGTTTCTGGTTGTGTGTAGCACCTACTGCTCTGCACTCTGTATTCTTCTGAAGGACCTCAATATGTTTACAGTTTGAGCAGTGCATTTTTAGTGTGATTTGTTTTGTGATTCTTTCATAATATCACTAATGAATTCTTTTATTTTTAGGGGGAACCATCAAAAAGACAATGGCTTACATTCTATTCAGGTAAGTTCAGTCCAATTAATTTTTTCCTGTATCACATTTCCTGCCCTCATCTCATTGTCTTTCCTGCTTTGTATATCTTGTGTTCACAGTAACATATTTATTGTGACAAGTTCTTGTAATCACAGCCTTGTTTTTTTTTAAGAAAAAATGTAGATGAACAACATAGTCGAGTCTTGAGTGACATATTGCAGATGAGAGGACACCTGCAGGAAGGACACCAAATAGACAGCTGCACTAAATCTTTTGGCTTTTGTCATTTGATTATCTGTTGTGGTTGATGCATGTCAACATTGATATGCATTAACAGATCTCTGGATAAAGAGTAGAAGAGCGTCGGAAATGTATCCAAACAGTCTGTTAGTGTTACTGTGAGAACATTCTGGATTTGTTGGACCACCACCTACCCTTACCCCTGCTGTCAGGCCATCTGGGCTCTGGCGCCGTTTAATGTCAGCGTGCCAATGGACCTTCTACTTTAGTCGTCTACCTCAGACCAAGCGGTTTATAAAGCTGTGGCACTTATGCTGCACATCATTGGTTGTCCTACAGTTGCCCCAAAAAAGTGTTTGGACACTTAATTTGTATGAATTTTATTGCATTATATATAATATCATTGGGCAGTCTAATTTTTGCACACACTTTTAAAAATAAATGTTCTTTATTGGCATTGATGGTTCCATGAAGAACCTTTAACATCCATGGAATCTTTCCATTCTATGAAAAGTACATATAGTGGAAAAAGGCTTAGTGTTTTTAGTGTTAAGAACATTTTAATAATGTTCTTATCTCTAAGCGAAAAAAAGGGTTCTTATAAAAATAGATCTATGGCATTGCGGAAACTTTATTTTTAAGAGTGCAGTGTTGTTTAAAACTAACAAACATCTTGAAATGTGTGCTTGTGCTATTGTTCTAAGTCGCTCTGTTTGTTTAACTAATGCAATGACATTCATACATTTTTAAGAGTGACTCATGCGTCCAAATACTTAGAGAGTCAATGAAAGAGTTGATATAGTCCCGAACATCCTGTGGTGAAATTCTTCTGTATTTACGGTTTAGTCTGTAAAATGATCTAGTCTAAATAATCTAGAGATCAAACAATTCAGAGTCCTTTCTATTATTTCTAAAGCTCTCTTAAAAACATACAGACTTTGTTTATTTTTAACAAGGGATATTGGTTTTGTTAAGCCGCGGTCATTGTGATGTCACATACATGTTGAATCAGTGCGTCACTGCATGAGATCTCACTCCTTCATGCGCTCTAACAGTCAGAACATGTTGTACCCAGCTGTGACACGTATGCAGTGCATTGTGGTATAGGAGCTTCTCACGTATTTGATAGTGGCAGCTGATTAGAGATTTCTTTTCCGTGAACGTGTTGAAAAGCACAATCCTTTACTAATATGCAGAGCTTTATCAGTTAACCAGTGTTTATGAAAAGTAATACAAAAGCTATACACAGAATGTCAATTTATAAAAAAAATTAAGATGGTTTTATTTGCGATAGATGACGCTTTCATTTTCACTTTTAAGATGCACTAGTAATTTTGTCCTGTTATAAGTATTATATAGAAAGTATTATATATCTTTGTGAGAAAAATCATGTGAGATGAACACATTGCATCAGCACATAACAGCCTTCTTTTTTCGCCTCAATCGGTTTGTGATTTTGATGTCACATGACCAGCCAAATACTACTCATTTTATCTTCGTAACTCTCGGTAACTGTTTTTGGACACTTGTTTGAAAAAATTAATCATGGCTGACTGTGAATTTAGCATTTCCATAGTGATGTGCAATTGAGAACCAACATAAAATGCTTAATTTTTTCAATTTTAATTAAAGATTGCATTCACTATGAACATTTTATTTGAAGAAAATTTTAGTGCATTTAATTTAATTGTAGTATACTTTAAGTACCAGTGTGATTTTTATTTTATTTTTCATGCACAATTTTTAAACGCATTATTTCCCCTCCGACTTCCCTTCAACAAAAACTTTGCTTCTCAGCTTTTCATAACCCTCAGTTTGAGTTTCTAGACCAGATTACTGCTGTTTTGGCATCTCTGGATATGATGAGATTCCTAGATTGAAATATTTATATCCATAATAACTCAAATCTCATCAGTAATCAGCAATATAATCTCATTAGTTGTCACCTCTTTAATCACGACGTGAACAGGTGATGACAAGAAGATTATCTGATGAATTGTTTACTGTTGATTGCCCTGATTGGAGAGATTTTAAGCAATGTTTTTCTAGGCCAAACATCATGTGAAAGCTGCAAATCTACCCAAAGCCTGTTGATCTAAGTCAACTGACTTCCACCGCTTAGTCGTTTTCGTCGTAGTTTCAGCAAAAGCACGCAGACATTGTATGTACATTAGGTTTACATTCATATAGTAAACACGTCCTCGTTTTGTGTTGTGCGTGAACTGGTGTTTAGTTTTGATGAGTGTGTATTTGTGCAATGAGGCATATTTGTATATGAAGTCAAACAGATATTCACGGTTAAACAGATCTTCGCATACAGGAAGTCTGGACTGCATGTTTCCCATGCTGTTCCTTATCTCTTCTAGTGGTAATAACCATCAAATCTCTTGGCAGGCTGGCAGGGGCATTTTACACAGCCATGTGCACAACTGTAAACAGCACAAAGTCCTTTTCCCATGTTTGGATTGACCCAATATCAGCAGTGTTGCAATTATGGACCATGATGAGCACATTATGAAAATCACAATGCCACAAATAGCACGTCTCTAATGGCACAAGTGCGTTTCAAATCCAGTTGCATTAGCATGAGTAAGCCCCGTCTGCTGTAATATTGGTAAACGGGACGTTCAGTCATGCTGTCAGTAATGCGGGCCACATAGTGAGGAAAAAGCCCCCCTCTGCTCCAAAAATAGAGCCTGTCCCACGCCCCAGAGACGGAAGTGTGTTTGTGCGAGTGACCGAGTTGCGCATTTATCTGGATTAGATCTGTCTGCACCCACACAACCCCTCCTGCGTGATTGTTCAATATTAAAACAGAGGGAAGAGTTTCGGAAATGCTAAAGTGAGAAATCGGGAAGGCATTTCTGCCTGCAGTCTGCCTGCGTGCTTTGCGTGCTCTGCATGTTCCCTTTCTCTCTCTCTCTGGGACACACAGAGAAAGGGAGGGGTGGGTGGAGAGAGAGAGAGAAAAGAACATAAAATTAGCCACACCTACCCTGAAAGGAAGGTGGGCGGGGTTTGAGCAGGGCAGGCAGCCAATCAGCAGGCAGGGGTTTGTCCCGTTGCGCCGCCCCCTGCCTCCTCCCAGCCTGTAAGTAGACAGAGGCAGGCGCAGGCAAGGGTATTGCTCAACTTAAGAAGCGCACTGCCCCCACTCTGGTGTAGTTGGTGTTTATCCTTCGCTCTTTTCTCTGCTAGACGCCTGCCATGAAGATCCAGGAGGCTCTTAGTGGCGCAGAGCCGTGCGACGATGTCCCTCGACTGGACCTGTCTACTCTGACGGATGACAGTAACTGGGCAGGTCAGTTTTTTTTTTTTTTTAATTTTTTTATTTGTCTCTCTCTCTCACTTTGTTGCTGTCTCTCTCTCTCTCTGCACATGGGCGGCAGCTGCAAGTCTGCCTTGCCCACATTGTGTATTCATGCAGTGGATCTTATTAAGTCATTTAACAGAGGATGAAGATTAGAAGCAGTCTGCAAGCTGTTTTCCTCCTCATGTTCTGCATACGGTGTTATGTTTAGTCTAGAGAGGCTTATTTTGCATTGCAGCAGCGTGCTAGCGATGCATTTTTCTCTGTAAATATTGAGGTTGGAGCCACAGCTTGGTGGTGCTTCAAAGCCCTGCGATGTCCCTAAAGAATTTTGACTCGGATGCCTCTGGGATTTATTGAGTTTGTACTGGATTCATCTGCGGTTTTTGCAGTTGCATGTTTTTTTTTATTTTTTATATATCCCTTCCCACACTTCCCCTTTGGCCATAATCCTGTGTTTGTAAACACTAGACAGGCTATTGATTGCATATTTGTGCTTTTTTGTGTATTCATCACATTCTTTGAGATAAGGTCTTTGATTTTAATGCATATCTTATTTTATAAATGTAGATTATAGCACTTTATTCTTTATTGTTTATATATATATATATGTATGTATATGTATGTAATTTTATTTAATTATAATTATAATTTAAATTTATGAATGTGTGTGTATATACATACATACATACATACATACATACATACATATATATATGTATATATGTATGTATGTATATATATATATATATATATATATATATATATGTATATATGTATGTATGTATGTACACCCACATTTTATAATGATTTCATGTAGAAATTACTAAAATATGTGTATAGGTTTTTAAGTTTTCATTTTAATGTACAGATTAATAAATATAGATTGTGGCACTTTTTATTCACCATATTTTTTAAGATGAAATAAAATAGTACTATATTTTAATATATAAATTATTTTATAAATGTAGATTATAGCACATTATTTATTGTTCATATAATCTGAGGTAAATTAAAACATTTTATATATATACATATATATATAAATAAGCAAAATGAAAAACAAAAAAAATGCTGTACGAAAATTAAATTGTGTGTACATATGTGTGTATATATATATATATATATATATATATATATATATATATATATATATATATATGTATATGTATATGTATATGTGTATATATATAATATTACAATATATACAATTCATTAATCCACTGTGTATAACACCATGTTTTATGCAAGCAGTACACAGAATCTAAATGAACTCTTCACTGAGCAGGTGCATCTCAATAAAATGGATTTTGTTCAGTGATTTGATGCATTTCCACAGCTGTTGCATTTCAGTCAAGTTTAGGATTCACAGCATTTGTTGCCTTCAGTATTGGGACTAGAAACAAGCAGACGTTTAGCTCTACAAGTGGAGGGCCTTATAGTCATAGCAACTGAAAACTGAAACAGGAGGAGGTTTAAATCCAGGAGTCTGGGAGCTGTTGCTATGTGCACGTCACATCTGAGCCTTTAAAACTTGTCATGATTATGTACAATAGTCTCCCTTCCTGTTTCCTCTTCAGTTCGTGCAGCATGTGCCAGTTGTAGACTTGCACAAACATGTGCAAACACACCCCTTTTTTGCCAAGACCTTGGAAAATTTGTAGTGTACGGTCTGTGTTTGAGAAGGTTTGACAGTGACAGTGAATGGTATATACCATATGGAGCTGGCCTGCTGAGAGGGTTGCCATGTTGATTCACAGCTACCCTTTGCTTTAATGTAGTGCTTAATATTGTGGCCACAGCCTTGGCAGAGTGTGTGTACTGTATCGTGGACTTGTTCTATGGCACCCTCTACTGAGAGCTTTGCACAGCTGTGTACATAATGACATATCTCACTTGACACTTACACTAAGATGGTCAAAACATCGCCCTGTGGTTTTGCAAGGTCTTCACAGAGACATTCCTGGGAGTGCGACATGAGATATTTCCTCTAGGCGCTGTTCTGTTGCCTTGTGTTTAGACAGAAATGGTTTAGAAGGTTTTCTACATGTCTTTTTCAAGGCATTTTAGTTTGGAATATGTATTGTGTAAAGTGCTATACTAGCGAATAAAATATAATTCTGAATTTAATTGAATCATTTTAAGGCTATTCAGTGTGCATTTTGCTTAGTTATACACAGATCTTTGCAATAAAGTTTGGTATGCTATGTAATTACAGATAACATGATGAAAAATGTGAGTTTTGGTACAATATTTATCACAAAAAGTGCTTTACAAATAAATAAACTTTCTAGTTTTATGCTGCATATCCTAGTGATTTAGTTTGTTATGCTAAATTGAACAACTTAAGATGAACATGATGAAAAAGGAACAATATTTATTTTGAAAAGTGCTATACAAATCAGTAATTTGAATAGTTTTGCGCAAATCCTAGCAATTATGTTTGTTATGCTTAGTGGAACAACTTAATTACAGATAACATGATGAAAAAGATCAGCTTTGGGACAATATTTATTGTGAAAAGCACTTTCGACTTATTTTGGAGGCTTTCAAAGTGCCGTAGTGCATTTTTACCTAGTTATATGCCACAAATCATAGAAATTTAGTTAGTTAAGCTTAGAAAAACAAAAGATATTTTTGGAACAACATTTTGAGGAGAGCTACACAAATCAGTAATTTAAATAGTTTTGTGCACTTAACCTAGTTATATTCAACAAATCCTAGCAATTATGTTTGTTATACTGCTTAATCATGCTTAATCACAGATATCATGATGAAATGTATCAGCTTTATGTGTGGTAGAAAGCTTTATACAAATAAAAGCTTTAAAGCAAAGGCTTTGTGCATGTTACATTCTACAAACTGTAGCAGTTAAGTTTATTATGCTAAGTGGAACAAAATCAGATAAAAAGTGCAAACAATTTTACAAGCTAAAAGAGTTTTGTTAACATCTTTGGAAGCATATGCTTGCTTAAAAGGAGCTCACGCGACTGTAAAATACAGTTGCACTAAAAACAAACTGTTGCTCCAGCTCATGGGAGTGGTCAAATGAGAGTTCAGGACGGTATGTAAAGTTGAGCTGCCAGACCTTTGTCCCACTGCGGCCGGTGCCAAAGCACATTGTGGTGACCCACTGTGGTGCCGAGGGGCAGCGGTTTTCCCATATGTTTGTCAGCTGTGATTTCCACAATCTTACATCTCACTCCCTGCATTTCTTTCGTCTCACACTCTTGAGTAAAACCCTTTCCATGGGCCGTTATCTCAATTGCCTCGCTTTCCTTTTGTCTTTCAGATTCTCACTTCTTTAGTGCACCTTTCCTTGACTTTAAAAGCCTTTTAAAATCAAGTGACTATGAGGGTAAGGGCTGAAATCTGCTTTTGTTAACAACTTGATATCCCTGAGCCCCATCTCTCACCAGTGACTTTTAAATGCTGCATGGAAATCCCATAAAACACCCCAAACTGGCATGTACCCACCTAGCATCTAACAACCTGCAGCTTTTGAGGACAGGCACAGTAATATGTGCCTTTATTTATGTCTGCAATGGCCTACTGAGACTTTTTGTGAGTCTTTTAGTGAAAGGCCATCTTGTACCACATGCTTGGATGTATTATGCCGGCTCAACAAAATGGCTCCAAATGCGCCATTAGGGAGAGGTCCACCTGACCCATTAGCTTCTCAAGCATGACTGTAACAAGCACATAACACGGTACAAAAAGTGCAAAGAAGCTGTGGGAATTCAGGCTTTACCAGATTGTTTGCAGAGCATTTTGGAAAGCATGTTGAGCTGTTGTGTTTGAGTGAGTGTGCATGCACTGAAATGTCTCCATTCTTCTCTTCAAAAAAATTTATAAATCTAGTGTGTTTCAAATCAAGTCCCATAAACTATTGAAGTGTAATGTAATGTTCTTTTAGAGCTAAGTTGGTACATCAATAAAAAAGTTAAAGTAGGCACAAACACATTGTTTTATTGTTTGTCCTAATGAGCGTTGCCTTGTGCAAACACTCTGGAGTTTTACTTGCACTTAAACGCTGTAAATACGCCGATATCAACTTTATACAACAGATAGGATCGAGTTTGATCCTTCATGCATGCCAGTTCCACAGGTCACTTTGCAGTTGGCGTTTATCGCAACATTCTTCTGGATGCATCATTAAATTGTTCTGACCTTACTTTACGGTCACGGCATCTGCATAGTAAATAAACAAAACATTCAGGTATTACAGCATGTGCTCACTATGTTTGCGTAATAACCTGTAATGTACGACACTTAATCTTCAGAACACTTTGTCACGGTTCATTTAATAGTCTACAATGAAAAGTACACGTGTACTGTGTATTCAACAAAGGCGATAGTCTACTTCTGTTCCTCAAAGATAAAAACAGCTGGATGGCACAATTTTTTGTGGTTTCGGGTGTAGCAGTTGACCTCAAGGATACCAGAAATAGCATCAAGGTCAGTAGAGTATCAGTCTAGTTAAATTTTAATATGTACCAAAACACACATTTGGCTATATCAACAAAGACTAAATCTACCTTGTGGATGTCTTGTTGCCAGTTCTTCCCTGTTTGGTTTGCTACTTACTGGGTGACTTGTTAAAATCTAGACATGCCGCTTTGTTATTTCCCTCTATATTAATGCATGCGTGTTTGCATGTTGACAGAACCAGTCCCGGTTTATTCGTCGTGGCAAAGGGAGAGTATGGATTGCGAAGAGGCTCGTCTGTCACCCCATGCTGGTGGAAAGCTGATTCGCCAGCTCCTGGAGGAGGACAGCGACCCAATGGTCTCGCCGCGGTTCTATGCTTATGGAGATGGTCAGCAGTATCTGGATGACACTGAGGTTCCTCCATCTCCACCCAATGCCCACTCCTTCGTCAGGTAAAACAATAAACTCTTGTGCTGTCTGGAAGATTAAATAACGTTTATTTTTTGGAGGAGGAAATTAATGATGTTCTCTATTTAGTAGGCGAAGGAGCTCATCGTTAGGTTCCTGTGATGACGACCGGGAAGAACTCACTTCAGCACAGCTTTCAAAGCGGATCCACGCACTCAAGAAGAAGATCAGGAGGTTTGAGGAGAAGTTTGAGGAGGAACGTAAATATAGGGTAAGCAATAGAGATACATTATATCTGATTGTATATATACTTTCAAATCTGTTGCGACAACTAAACAATCTCAAAAGATCCCATTATAATCAGTGAAGCACTCTACTCTGAAAAACATTCCCAGTATACTATCGGCCAAATTTACTAACAGCTTGCGCAAGCGCAAACTGTCTTTTGGCGTTAAAATAGTACTGTCAGGATTTACTAAAGATGCGCAGTGAAGAATTAGCGCTGAAAAGGCGTGGACACAGTTATTTTTGTGCCTGATCTTATTGAATATGCATTTGTAGGAGTTTCCCTATCAGACACAAAATTTATGGGAGGAGAGTATTAAAATGAATCACGCAACGTGATTTACTAGCGTTTGCGCTTGTCAAATTACTGATATTTGTGCCATTATTTAACGCTCAAAAAAAGCATGTCTTAAAGCAGGCGGTAATTTGTGCTGCTCTTAGATTGCGCTGGTCATTATGGAAATTATCTGGCTGCATCTGTGTTCTTTAATTGTCAGTAAATCACATGCAGAATTTTTCCCTCCCATCTGTGCTTTTATGGAATTGCGCTCTAACACTAATTTGCCCTGTTTAGTAAATCTGGCCCTATATATGCACCATTTCCGTGATGAAAATGATCAATGCAAAATGTATTTAGCTGGATTTGCTACACATACTGAGTTTAGTGTTTTCTCTACAGCCTTCACACAGTGACAAAGCCGCCAATCCAGAGGTTCTGCGGTGGATGAATGAACTTGCCAAGATGCGCAAAGACTTAAAAGGTATGAATGAAATTCCTCTAGCAAGAGTGACAGTTGCTGTTATGAAAGTGATTTGTATCACATAAGCCAAGCTAATCCAACCTTCATAATATTTTGTTCGAACAAAATGTCTCTGGTGTAATTTCTCACTAACCTTTGTGGGTTGGGCCTACCAGGAAAACAGCCTCTGATCTAATCTGCTCTGCTCATGGCTTGCAAAGTTCTTATAAACAAGTGGCTCCATGTTCTGGCTTCACAGATCACAAGTTGCTAAAGTCAGAAGAGGATTTGACGCCCATCCCCCGCCAACGCAGCAACACTCTTCCCAAGAGCTTTGGATCTCAGCTGGAGAAGAAACCCACTGAGACCAAAGCCCCCAAACCCCCTGTGGAGAGCACGCTAGAAGCAGTCATGAACAAACTGCAGGAGAAACGCAAGGAGGCTGGCCGACCTGAAGACATTAAGGTGAGATTTTAAGTTTTTTTTGTTTGTTCCCCATTTAACCTTTTATTTGATAAACAATGCATGAATCTTTAAAATTTCATCCTTTGTTCTTCTTTAGGACATGACCCGTGAGCAGATAGGAGCAGAAAAAGTGGCCCTTCAGAAAGCTCTTTTATATTACGAGAGCATCCATGGGAGACCAGTGAGTATGCAGTTCTTAAAACAAGTGCAGTAAGTTCACTTTCTGAAGGTTAAGAACCTGTTGATTTCAGTGTCTCTCTTTCTGTCACCATTTCTAGATCACCAAGAACGAGAGGCAAGTCATGAAGCCTCTATACGACCGGTACCGACTCATCAAACAGATCCTCTGCAGAGCATCTGCCATTCCAGTCATTGTAAGTTCTGTTTTTCCACCATTTTTTTCTTGCTTTCCCTCTCCATTGTATCCTTGTTTCCCATTTCAGTTTCTCCATTTACTGGTGAAATAGTTCAAGTAGGAGTTCATATACAACAGGAGTGTCCAATCCTGCCTCTGGAGAGCCACTATCCTTCAGTTTAGTAGTGATGGGAAGTTCGGATCATTTTATCGACTCGGACCTTTGAGTCTTGTTCAGCAAAATGAACGAATCTTTTTTCGAGTCATTTCTTTCATTTTAGCAAAATACAATTAAAATGTTACGCGTTACTTCCCTAACATATCTACTAATTACGCAAATGTTGATCACACTACAAACAATACAAAACTATAATGCTATAAGAAACCGAAAAGATTAATTCATTGTTTACCTGGGTCTTTAGTCTATGATTAGCTCACCTCTTATCTGACAAGTCTTTGGGTTTGAGTCGTTCGTTCATCATGTGACAGCCCTATAAACTTAACCAATGCAGTCTGAGCTGGAAAGAGAATTGATTAGTTCATCTCTCGAGTCTTCGGGTTTGAGTCGTTCGTTCATCACGTGACAGCCCCATAAGCTTAACCTATGCAGTCTGAGCCGGAAAGAGAATTGATTAGTTCATCTCTCGAGTCTTCGGGTTTGAGTCGTTCGTTCATCACGTGACAGCACCATAAGCTTAACCTATGCAGTCTGAGCCGGAAAGAGAATTGATTAGTTCATCTCTCCAGTATTTCGAGTCGTTCGTTCTTTTGTCACGTGACAGCATTGGATAAAGAAATTTGTTAATTTACAACCTTCCTTACAAACGGATGCGTAGTTATTATTATTGTTATTATTATTATTATCATTATTATAATTATTATTTACTCTTACAGTTACGTGATGTGTTTCTGGTCTCAAATTGTAGCTTTTTATTTCTTACAGTTTATAAATGTGTGAATTTCTGTCAGGATGGTTCTTTTCCATAACACTGAATATGGTAACAAAGGTAATAAAGAGTTGGTTATTATTATTAAGTCTCTTTCCGGCTCAGGCTGCATAGGTTAAGCTTATGGGCCTGTCACGTGATGAACGAACGTCTCGAAAAACCCAAAGACTCAAAACAGGTGAACTAATTATCGGACAGAACCTATAGGATGTTGCGCATGCGCGACTGAATGAATCACTCCCCGGGATGATTCGTTCTTCCCGAGTCACATTAAAGATTCGTTCAAAATGAACGAATCGTTCAAGAACGACCCATCACTACTGTTTAGCCCCAGTCCTAATCAAACATATCTGAACCAGCCAGGTCTTCAGGATTACTCGAAAACTTCCAGACAGGTGTTTGGGGATAGCTTGGAGCAAAACTCTGTTGGACATTGGCACTCAAGGAACAGGATTGAATACCCTTGGTTTACAGTTCCAATTCCTGTGTTCCAAAACCTAGTGAGATACATGCACTCCCAATGTTGAAGGCTGTTGCAAAAGATAGGTAACTTTATTATTCTATTCTTAATTATAGTATTATTGCTACACTAACCATAGTTTAACCATGGTATTTGTAGTAGAACTGTGGTTATACAAATGGTAATCTATACACAAAAAAAACCATGGTTGCTACACTTTTACTATAGTGAAACCATGGTTGATTTTCATAAGGGCAAGATGGCAGACTAAGAAAGAGAAGTTTCATTCAGTATTATAAAGTATTAATAAAAAATAAATTGGTTATTTTACCTAATACTTGTGCGTACTATGTATATTCATTCTTATTTGAGTGCAGTTAGCTTAGCAACATGCTAACATCATAGCCTATTGAAACCCATATACAGTATGTGTTTGCTGCCTATGTAGGCATTCCAAATCGGTCACTTCCATGACAGAGTTGCTGCCCATGTAGGAATTTGGCAGTGAGGCAGCTCACTAAGTTTTGGAAAAAAAGCTAATACTTATCCGAGCCACGTTAGCAGACATGCATAAGCTAGTGTTATTGTATTAAAGGCTAGCTAGCTGCCATTTCTACTTTATTCTTGAACTAAACAGTATGGATAAATCTCCACAGTATTAGTAGAGGAAATAGCATAAGCAGTAGCACAATATAAGCGTTTAGCTGCAATATTGAAGCAGTGGCAGTGCTGGGGCTTGTTAGCGTCGATAAGTCCGTCTTTAGCAAGAGCTCAAGAGTAGCTCACTGAGGTAATATCCTGTAGCTGGATATTTGCAACAGTATTCCTTATAATTCCTAAGTCTCTTACACTTAGCATTAAACAGCCACCCTGGTCATATTCCCACACCGCTGATACAATGTTTTCCCTGTGCTTAATACAGTATAATATTTATGTGAAATACAACAACAAATCATCCCAAGTGCATGCAAATATTATACTGGTATGTTCTGGATTATGTAACACAAAATGGATATTACCATTATATAATACTCGAAAGCCTGATTATATTTGGTGGAACTTCTGTGCGCATTTGTGAATTGTCTTTTAGCTGTAACTTCTCCATTTTTTAGTTAACGATATGCTGCTCCAGTTAAAGGGGTCATATGACGTTGCTAAAAAGAACATTATTTTGTGTATTTGGTGTAATGCAATGTGTTTGTGGTTTAAAGTTCAAAAAACACATTATCTTCCACGTACTGTACATTATTGTTGCTCCTCTAAGCCCCGCCTTTCTGAAACACTTCGATTTTTACAAAGCTCATTGTTCTGAGAAGCGAGGCGTGCTCTGATTGGCCAGCTATCCAGTGCATTGTGATTGGCCGAATACCTCAAGCATGAGACGGAAATGTTATGCCACTTACCATGTTGTGATGCCGTGTCCCGGTGCGACGACACAAAAACAATAAAACCCATTACAAACGAGGCATTTGTTGCATCCAGTGGGGACATAATTACTGATTATAATGATTTATACTGTCTTTTTACGTGTCGTGTCACGTTGCATCGCGCCGTGTAAACATTACCATGTCTGCATTTGTGAACGGAGAAACGACAAACAACAAGCACTAACGTTACTCTACACAGCTCAAAACTCGCGTTTGAATAATCAGTGGCAAATTCTTTAAATATGAAAACATATTTACAGGCTGTGAGTCATAAGCACCAGACTGTCCTTGCAAAGTTGGAAT
This sequence comes from Spinibarbus caldwelli, assembly GCA_039654775.1. Classification (NCBI taxonomy): domain Eukaryota; kingdom Metazoa; phylum Chordata; class Actinopteri; order Cypriniformes; family Cyprinidae; genus Spinibarbus; species Spinibarbus caldwelli. Next base: position 33,042,061 of record CM077225.1, on the reverse strand, counting down.
TGCCCCACTTTATAGAAACAGTCTTTGAGCATAGCTGGCAGGCTACTCCCAGGTTCAGGAAATAGTCCTCCGTAAAATGCGATGCACACACTCGAATATTTAGGTTGAACTGTTCTGGAACAGTGTTGTAAATATAACTTAACCACTGATTTCTAGTTGTGTCCTCTTTTGGAAGCCCAAAGTAGTTTCGCTTTCACAACGAACACAGCGTCTCCAGGACATGGCGGCAGCAACAATACTACAGCGAGAATAAAAGTCCCGCCTTCTTTCATTGCGTAAATATTTGGGCGGTGTTTTGCAAATCTCCCCACACCGTGACGTAGACATGTGGGGGTGTGTTTGAATGAGCCGTTTTAGGTGGGCGTGGTCGAGTCTTAACTTTTATAAAGAATATCTCTTTGGTTTTGAGACTTTAGTCTTTGCAACTTCAGGGATCTTATCTATGCACAAACAGCTTGTAACAATCCAAAGAGAAAGGAAAACTTGAAATCGCATCATATGATCCCTTTAAAATTTTGATTAGCAGTAGTTTTTAAACCATGGGTTCTCAGTTTACAGAGCCATATGCCCTAAAACAGTGGTCCTGGAGAACCCCCAACACTGCACATTTTAGATGTCTTCTAGTAAAGACTCCAAGACCTCAAATGTGTGTTGCAGATAAAAGAGACATCAAAAAACTTGCAGTGTTGAGGGTTCTCCAGGACCAGGATTGGGAACCACTGCCCTAAAACATAGGTCTTCAGTAGTTCTGGAGATCCACTATCCTGCTAAGTTTAGTTCCAACCTACTTCAAAACACACCTGCCTGGTCTTCAAGTCATTCTGAAAACCTTGATTAACTGGTTCAGGTGTGTTTGATTAGGGTTAGAGCTAAACTTTTGCAGGATAGAGTGTCTCCAGGAGCAGGGTTGAAGACCTCTGACCTAAAACCATTTCTTGAAGTGCCACCTTCAGATTTCAAGGTTTATGTAACATAAACCTTATAGTCCATTAGTGTGTCCTGCCCTGAGTGGGCTGATGTGTAGTTTACCGGGTTGTAATGTCACTATTAACACCACCACAGGGCTCGCCTTCCAGCAAGCGCAGAGGCCCCCTGCTGCAGCCCATTATCGAGGGTGTACCAGCCCTATTCTTCAGCGACACCAAGGTGAAGAGCTGTTACTGCTCAACCAACCAGTGATTCGGCTGACCCATCTCCTTCCCCCCACTAGTTTCCTCATTAACCTAATCATGAATCAGTAACTGCATGGGAGTGCTGTGAGATTCGACTCCTGCTGATTCCATTGCCTTTTTATCACACCTCTGTTGGGTTTTGTATTAAAGAAAGCTCAAATCGGTAACTCATGTAAGGCAGTGCACTAAATGCTCCAGTTGGAATGAATATGATTTACTGCAGTGTTGGAGCACTGATGCTTCTCATTTGTACTAACACTTATCACGACAGAGGCTTGATGCACAATGATTACTAAATGTCAATGAGATTTGCCTTCAAAATCAATGTTATGCTTGATACCGCTCAGTCATGCTAGTGTACACTCTCGGAGTTAAGCTGCAATTGAACTAACCAGCGCCATCTGCTCTTTTCCAGGAGGAGGAGGACGGCTCAGACGACGACAACGACACCAAGACACAGTTCACGGTCACGGTTAAGCCGGAACTGAGCATGCTGGGACTTCTCGACCAGCTGGATGAGGACACGGATGGTTTCATCTCGCCTGTTGATGAACTCTCGCCCTCCAAGAACACCACGGATATGAGATTGTCCAATTTGCATGCTGCTACCATGTAAGTATAAGGTTTAGAGTAGAAACCCATATCTTAGGGTGCTGACACACAAGATAATGCTTGAGCGGAGTGTTTTGAGATCCATTTTGAAGATGTGGAAAAAAGTCTGAAATCAAGTAGGAATATTCGCATCGCATTATCGCTCTAGATTACTTGTGGGATTTTTTCACGTCGCTCTCACAAATAAAAATATTTTGCGTGCTCTCCTCCCTTTTCTTATAGAACCGGATGTGGTAATAAGCTCTTTGCTGATTGGCTTGCACGACAATGCGTCATGCGAATTTCCCGCTCAAGTTGAAATTGCATGGAAGACGCGATCGATGCGAATATTGCACGTTCGCAGCAATCACATCACCCAGTTCTCATCATTCGTGTTGCCCATCACAAATTCACATCTTTGCATTGACTTTGTATGTAATCTACTGGGCCCTGGGCTGTTCCCCAAAAGCATTGTAACCCAAGTAGATCATAGAGACCATTGGTGCCAATGGATTCTACAATCCATTTATGCTTAAGTTGGCTTTTTTGGAAACGCAGCCCTTGTAAACTGAAGTTGTAAATTGTTCTCAACCTTTGGATGTGCAATGTAGCATCACTTTTCCTAACCCTTTAAGATCAATGAATTTGCGATGTTCTCTGACCTACAATTCAAGTGTGTAAGCGCCCCTACAGACCTTTCACTTTTCTTGTACTCATAATTCATCTTTTGTGGAGCTGCAAGGCCATATACACGATAGGCTAAAAGTAATTTGTAAGTTTAAAAAAGCGAAATGTTCAGTATTATGTACCAACAATTGAAACCTCAAATGATTGCATTGTAGGTTGAAAGAATCCTAAAACTTTCCATTCCTTCCTAACCAAACACAGGCAGGAACTTGTGGAGCAACTCCAGGAAGCCCGTGAAGAAAAGAAAAGAATCCGCAAAAACCTCCGTGATTTTGAGGATCAGTTCTTCAAACAGAACGGCAGGTAACAAAAACTTCCTCAATACAAATTTTCAAAAGAGTACGTTTGTTCTTAGAATTGTACATATTCTTAAACTTGAATCGGTCTCTACAGAGAGAAACAAAATTTTATTACTCAATGCTCTACTTTTGCTGTTCCCATAGAAACGTGCAAAAGGAAGATCGCTCACCCTTGGCTGGAGAATACAATGAATACAAGCACATTAAAGCTAAGCTAAGGCTGTTGGAAGTGCTCATCAGTAAAAGAGACTCGTCTAAGTTCATCTAGTGCTCAGCTGGGATTTACTCTACTTGCCAAACAAGTACCAGCCAATGCTATCCAAAGCAAAATAGTGTGTACAAAGACATTTTACTCTGTTATTGACTCATTACAGGCACATTTGGCTTTGAAGGATGCCAAGACCTGCCTGGTTCACCAGATGTACAGTGCTGTTTGTTCCACTGTACAGAAAAAAGGACTTGTGTTCTGCTTTGGACTTACGATTTTTTTTTTTGTGTGTGTGTCTGCTATGAGACCGTGGATTTCAGAATACAATTAGATTACTTGTGAATCTCTAATCTTAATTCCCTTTGAAGCACAGAAGAATGTTTCTGTTATATTTTGTATTATACGACAGTTCGTATCGATTTTTAGATTTTTTTTTCTATATTAATATTGCTGTAATATAGAAACAACTGTGTTTTCGCAATCAGACATAAGCTTTGAAGAACATTGAGATAATGCATCTTAAATCATCGGTGTATATACTTAGAGATGAAGAGAGTTTATCATTATAGGAACTTTTTGTATTTGATGAATTGAAGAAGGTAAACGATTTGTGGAAGGAAGGCTCTCTGTATATTATTTTTCGTTATTTACTGGTGCCATAATTCTTTATTGTGAACATTAATGCTTCTGAGAAAATGTATTTTGTATTCTTTTCCCCCCACTAAGACCATTGACTAAGCTAGAATTTACAAAAGAAAAAGAAAAAAAACGTGCAAATGAACAACCATAAGAAAAAAGAAACCTGTTGCCATTCTCTAATGGTGTAGAAACGCACAAACAAGGGTACTATAATCCAGCTTTCATTGTTATTTTTGTAGTGTTTTTTTGTACTCCAGTGTCTAACTGGTCATCAAATGAAACTCACTGTTCGTGACAGTGATGTGGGTGGATTGGATCCCCTCAAAACCGTCTCTATTGTTAGCGAGCAATAGAAAGCAAAACTGTGGGGCCTCACTGAGCGTTTGCGCCTCGTAAACACAACTACAAACAAGTGAGCACATCACCCCATTCTCTTATTCTCCAGATTGGAAAATTGTAGTGTGACCATTGTTTTTACGGAACGTGACAAGACTGATGGATAAAGATGAATACTGTGTGTACATTTTAGTACATGATTGTATTTGTATTTTGTATATATGATATAAAAACCAAACTATTTTTTCTGAATATACTGGTGTTGGGTATTCATTTCGATGCCATTTAGTGCAAGAAAATGCCATGATGTTTGATAATACGTAATCTGAGGTGAAATAATTTTATTGTTCTGGAAAAAAATAGATAAAACAATATATTCCATTTGAAAGCTATAAAAGTAAATATACTTTACTAAAATAACAATGCATCAGTAGCCACTAAGAAGCCCTTGTTTGCATACATTGACAGAAAGGAATAAGTTGGATAGAAACACTTCTTTATATGACCTTCCATCAAGTACAAACAAATACATCTCATGCAGCTAGATGCAAAACACCACAGGCCACAGCAAACACCTCATTGTGATCCTGACAGTCCTGTATCATCCACCATATCGGAAAACCACAAAGGTAAGTCACTCTGATCCTTTTTTTTTTAAATAACAACCCAACATTAATGCTCCATTCAGAAAGAAAATGCGAGTAGAAAACAAATCCCCTTTACAGCATATGACCTTCCTGTGAAACAACAGGAGGGATTAAATTGAAAGCGGCAATGGATTGACCGGAAGAAGAACACAGCTGTTAGAATATTCACATTTGTTGGATTAAAACATAATTAAAATCCCATAACTAGTACACGTACATCAACCAGTAGTTATTGCTGGATTTGTTCCTCAATGAAATCTCAACTGATGTCACTTTAAGAGAAATTTCAGATTTTTCCCCCCATAGTTAATTAAAATATTTCAAAGCCGCTTCAGCATTCAACCTGGGCATGGCATGCTCATGCATGCCTATCATTAATAAGAGAGATTTTTTATGCAAATGGCTTGCTACTGTAAATAAAAGGAAAACCAGTGGAATGGATTCAGGAGGTGCGAAAATGAATAACGTCCTATATGAGCATGGACTGTATTGGTAAAGCTTGGAAACAAAGATTATTTGTCAAGTTAAACCCTTTAATGTATTGCAGGGGTGTCTAATCCTATTCCTGGAGGGCCACTGTCCTGCAGAGTTTAGCACCAACAATAATTAAACACACCTGAACCAAATTTAATCAAGGTCTTCAGGATTACGTGAATCTTCCAGGCAGGTGTGTTGAGAGAAGTTGGAGCTAAACTTTGCAGGACATTGGCCCTTCAGGACCAGGATTGGACATCCCAAATCCATTGGGCCTGAAACTGTCTGTTCGGTGTGCTGTGCTGTGCTGATGGGGCTGTGTTACCTCTACCGTCTTTATCCCGGACGAGCCCCCGATTTGTAGGGTTGCGATGGCTCTTTCTGAATGGGATTAACCACATATCTATGGTCAATAATGAGCATTTAGAGGGCGTTTCATATGATTTAACTAGTAAATTTGTTCAAAATTAGTTTACTTCCTTCCAGAAATGGCAAAATAACTGTGGTGTCCAAGCTTGCTCTTGGAAATGATTTGAGTTTGGTTCCAACCAGTTCCAACACACTTGCCTGGAAGTTGCTAGTTGATTCAAAGATCTTGATTAGCTGGTTCAGGTGTGTTAAATTAGGGCTGGAGCTAAACACTGCAAAACTGTGGACCTTCAGGAACAGGTTTGGACACCCCTAGCAAAATAACGTGGTCTAGAGAAGAGCAAACTAACGGTTTTAAAATCTGATTCAAAAACAATCACATTTACAAAATATATAAAGAACGTCAAATTAATTTATTTTTCCAACAACTCAATCCTAATCTTATCATTTATTTTTGTCATTTAAAAAATAGAAATTTTTATAACCAAAAAGCAAACAAACAAACAAACAAAAAAACTGTGCACATCTCAAGATTCAACCAAACAAGCAAGTCAGAGTCTGTATGTAAAAATAAGAAAATAATAGATTTACTCATATGAGACTCAGGATGTGCTCGTCTGTGGTAAAATAAATGAGAGAGCAGCGTTCGTTTCCATTTCTCCACAGGTTTAAAGTGCAGTGTCAGCATACAGAAAGCAACCTCTGTAGATCCCCCTCAGACCAGACTGAAGCCCTCGTATTGTTCCACGGCTTGCGTAAGCCGGTGCCGCAGGGTCTCTTTGGTCTGGTAGCAGGGCATGTCCAGCATGTTATAGCAGGTGTGGGCCACAGGAAGGTAGTGCTCTTCCGCAGCAGTGGATTGGATGACGATGCGTAGACTGGCCATGCCGTGGATGGGGATGCGGTCACTGCCTGTCAAAAACACTGTGGGAAGACAAAAGTACTTATTCAGTCTGCATTGTAAAGGAGCAGTTGCATTGGCACAAAGATGATAGTGCAATAGTGTAATGATGCACAAGCACTATATCAGTGTTGCCAAGTCTGAACAGGGCTACTTTTACACTGTTGCTGCAGGTTTTTTGGGACAGTTTTATGCAGCAGTTGGGCTGGTTTTGTTTCGCAGACCTGGCAACCCTGCAGCATATCAAAGCAAGCAGCATTCTATGAAATTCTGTGAAAAACTTGGTGTTGGTGCAAAATCTGCGTGGGGGAATTTTCGCCATGAGCAATGGTAAAGTTATGTATTCATCAGTTTATATGAACATATCCATTTTATTTTTTGACTGACCTATAAAAATGACCAACAAATACAAATAATTCAACAAATATAATTTTTTTTTCTTCATATGATGACAAAACCAAGGATATTATCGTTGACTGAAACAAAAACTATTAATAAAATAAAATTATATATTTTACTAAATTAAATCTAAATAATTTTATATAAAAACTAATACAAATTACAAAAGCACATACATTTGCTAAAAATTAAACAAATTAAAAATATAAAAATAAATAAAAATCAAAATTATATCAAAATTTTAATAAAACTGTAACAGAGTATGAAAAATACTAACATATCACTGGACAAAACCTTACACATGTCCCAAGCCTCTATTTTATAATCCAGAGCAACAGCTGATGCTAATGCATCAAAATCTATTTTGACAGCAATACCAAATGAAGAAGAATCTTGTTTAGAAAAGCCATAGCAAACTTTTCCTCATGGCTGCTACTAATGGAATCCATCCAAACCTTCAGGTAAGTTGTTTTATGGTTGTTTGCAAACTTTAAACAGTGTTTGGATTTCTTAATACTCCCCTCTACAGTTTATAAAGAATGGCAGACCAGAGATGCACAATATATAGTTCTGGTGTACATTTCAATTTCATTCAGCAAAATAAATTAATCAATAGGTTTGTGTTTTGCTTTGTATTTTTGAACTAGCTTTATATTCAGACAGTTTTATAGAATATGTTCAATAGTATCAACCATTACACTTACATAAAAACTGTTTCTTTTTCTCCAAGGGAAACTCATGAAACACCTCCCAAAACATCTTAACTGTTGGGTGGGATGCAGAGAACTCGCCCTTGTAGGAGGCATTCTGGGAAGAAAAAGAAGAGATGCAACACAGGCCATTAACATTGTGTCTTAAAATGGTGAAGCACAGCTGTATGAAACATGTCCAACCTTCTCCATCTCCTCCCAGTTGTAGTTGTTGTTGCCCACCACCATGGCCATGAGCTCAGAGGGCTGGAAGAGAGAAAGAATCTCCCCACCACAGACCTTCAGGAAACCGCTGGAGAAGGCTGAATACTGCTCCTGTACGGCATCACTGAACACATACTGTAAATACGCCTGAACAAACTCCTTCCTGAGAGACGAATACAAAAAAAGACACATTAAAGTGCTATATATACTGTATGCATCTAGCTTTTTTGACATCTGTGACTTCTTATGACAATTAATCCCATTTTATTATTAAATAAGCACATTTTTTTAAAATTCTTATTACTGTAATGTAAAAAAAACCTCACTCATTACATTAATGCAAAATAATTATATATATGGTAGTATCTGCTGTATTGCCTTCATGCTGATTTTAGTTTGTTCATGGTATTACAGTCATTTGAAAAAAAAATAATGAATGTTATATAATGATAATTCCCATTAGATTAATAAAAAAATCAGTTACAAAATACTGTAAAAATAATAAAATCAAATGTAATCACAGAAAGTAATGAGAATATATAAATATTTTAAAACATATTAAAACTAAATTTGAATGCATTGCTAAATTGTCTTAAAAAACTTTGTAAAATATCCCCTTTAAGATCAATAAAGCATATCAGATGAGTGTAATCCAGTGCACATATTCACATGCACTCGTGCACCAGACCGAATGAATTAAGACTGATAATCTGAGCTGGGCTAAAGGCTTGTAATCTCTTCAGGTCATATATCAGCGTCAGGTCCACTGAAGAATGTGATCTGAGTGTGTGTGTGTGTGTGTGTGTGTGTGTGTGTGTGTGAGAACAGGCCTTGATCTGAGCTCAAGATGACTGGCCCTCTGCCTAATGCAAATAAAACACACATGCATGTTTCAAACAAATACTACTACAAATACCATTTTGTTAGACCATTTTCCTGTCCATACAATCTCCACTTAATGTTTTTCCTGAAAAATACCCTTGAATGCAGCAAAAATTCTTCATACAACTCAAATGTACATGCATTTACATGTTTTTTTGGTTTGGATTTGTGTCCCATCTGTTCCTGCAGCTTCTGAAACCTTGCAATTTTGTCCCCGCTGACAACACACACACATTCTCTGACTCTCACAGACACTGAAATATGGAGCACAGGCAGGAACAACATCACCTCTTTCAGACCTTTATTTAAAGCGACACACACACACACACACACACCTGTTTGTCTTGTCCACAGCGATGGTCTTCCCTCCCTGTACCAGCTCTTTAACCTCTGTGATCCCATAATACTCTCTCGTAATCTGTGGGCACAGTTGTCACATTTTGTCATTCAGCATTTTGGCTTGACCAACACAAGTTACCCATCATACCAGTAAGTATGTCGACAAGACATCTATGAAAGAGCTCATCATGTCCATAGAGAAAGAATTACTATTCCATATTTGTGCACAAATATCTGATAAACATCTTAAAAAGTGCTGATTCACATTCTAAATATATATTGAATATTTAGAGTATATATGAAAAAAAAAATGTTGATGCTATTAAAGGGATAGTTCACTCAAAATCAAAATTCTGATGTCATTTACTCTCCCTTCATCTTGTTCCAAACATGTATAAATTTCTTTGTTCAGTTAAAAGGAAAAGAAGATATTTTGAAGGATGTTGAGTCCAATCTGCTGTCCAATCACAAAAACTTCTTTTGTGTTCAGCAGAAGAAAGAAATTCATACAGGTTTGGAAGAATGAAATTTTCATTTTTGGGCAAACCATCTCTTGAAATAAAGCAACATTGTGAATATCACAGTAATATTAGAGTGCTATTTTGAACAGTTAAATTATACTAAAACGATGTTCACTCATCTGTATGACTTATGGCAAGTATGTGAGTGTTAAGAAAAATAAAATTTTAATAGGTTTGTCTTTAAAACTTATTCATAAAATCTGTGATATATTTTAGTATTTTTACATGCTATTATATTTTGAATTTGCTTTTATTTTTATATGATCCGTTTTCATTTCAAGTAAAGTTTCATTTCAGTTTTAGTCATTCTGTTTTGGTCAAAATGTGTTTATTTAGCTTTAATTTATTTTTATTTCAATTCATTTTAGTACTTCAACCTAAACTTATTTCAGTTATTTATCAAGGCAACATGTCTAATTTTCATTTATTTCTATTTTTTAAGTGTAAGCTGTACATTTAATATTTGTAATTTTATTAATTAATTTTTCTTTAATTACAAAAAAATGATTTTTCACAGTTTTAGTTTTAGTTAACAATAAAACACTGTTTTGGAAAGTCCTATTAGCTACAAATCAGAAAGTCCTATTAGCTACAAATCATTTGTAGTTTATATTATGAAATAACATTTTATTACTAAATATATTTGATTAATACATGTTGTGTAAATATTACTGCTTACTATCATGTGTTGTTATATTGTTACATATGATTAAATATCATTAAATATTAATTTAGTGAAAAGTCAAAAGTTTTTTTTTTAAGTTCTTACATTAATTTTTATTTTAATATAAAAATTAATTACAATAAAAATAGCAACTTCATTAGACAGTTCAGAGCTAATATTGCCAAAACTTGGAAAAAACTGAGATATAACTCTTTTATTTTTATCGCCCTTTCCTAATTCTACATCATAAACCAAAAAACATCTGCTGAATGTTGTTCCATCATCTAACAGGAAACACTTACGGAACATATGGCAAATGAGCAAACACACTTCATCTTCAAGATTAAAAGCACACACATCAAATAACCGTCTTGGCAGCATGTGTGTGATATCAAGAATAGGTTCAGTTATTTTACTAAAGCAGTGACTTTCTTCATAATATGTACTATAGAGATCAGTGATATTTTTCTAAGCAGACAAACATTCTTACTTGATGTGGCCTAATTTAAGGGGTTGTATTTACTTTAGTGTCCAGCAACTTACTGCAAAGTTCAGACAGAAGGTCTCCTCCACATCGCCCTCATACTCCAGCAGCTGCTGAAGACTCCTGCAGACAGGTGAGCACATATAATGACAAACGGTTCATGAAAATTTGAAGCAGCCCAGTCGTTTTGGAAACCATTCTCATTAATGTCTCTTTTTATCTCTAGTGTCATCAACAGGCATTTAATTGTCTTTCTCTCCAGTAATCGCAGCTAAGAGCTCACCAGCTGCAGGATATAAAAGCAAACCCCTGGCTTACCCGAGCAGGACAGGGGCCACACATCATCTCCTACTTTTAACAAATAACAGTTTTCTGCCTATGGCTCTATAACCCGCATATAAATCATGATGTTTGCAGGGATTTTTATATAAGCGGCCAGTCAGAAGAAAGATTAAACTGAATTCTCAAAACAAGAACCAGGACATGTATATAGCTAACTGCGCAAATATATTCAGGTTATTTAAAAGTCGGTAACTTCAATGCCCAGTACAATAAGTCCTGAGGCTTGTTTCTGCCATGGGTTCATTTCATTTTTTATAAACATAAAAATGCCACTATAACAATAGGCCGCCATGAGAAATGTAATGCTGCTATTTAAATTAATTAACTCATTAACTTCAGTTCTATTTTATATTATAAAATAATATTTTATGACTAAATGCTAATTTTAGTAATACAACATTATTTTATTACTAAAATAGAATATATGTGAGTAAATATATGTTTTGTAAATATTGCTGTTTGCTACATATGTATTATTGGTTTGCTACATAAATGAGTAAATATTTAGTTTTTTTAGTTCTTGCATTAATTTTAATATATTTCAATAAAAGCATCAATTTCATAAGCTGTTTCAGAGCTAATATTGTAAAACGCTTGAAAAATACTGCAATATTTTTGTTTTATTTTTATGCTCTCCCTAATTCGAAAACATATATCACAAAAACTTAAATTAAATTCAATTTTTAAAATACTGAAATTTAACATTTTTAAATAAATGAAAAAATTTAAACTATTAAACACTAAAACTAACAGTCATCAAGTGAAAACAAAAAAAATAAAAAAATAAATTAATTAATTTAAGGGACAAATTCTAAACAAATAAATAAATGAATAAATAAATTGAAATTATAACAACCCTGGTCTGTATTTCTTTACTTGGAATAGGTTGTTTACAGATATCTTAAAGTCAAATATAGCAGAAGCTGAGTATCCTTTTCAGTTTGATGTTGCTGTAAATCTTTGTATTTGTTCCTGAGCTGTTGATTAGATTAAATGCGTCCACGAATGAATCCAACAATGTGTCAAACACATCTAACTGAGCGGAAACCAATTAATCCTTGATCCTTTTAAACACATTAGCACACAATCAAATCATCCACCACAGGCGGCTGTGCAATATTTGCTGATGCTGGTCTTAAGAAAGTTATAATTGCAAGGTCAAGGTCTGCTGATGGCTGCTTTCATAAGATGACACGACTCAAAAACTATGTGGGGAACAGCCTTGAAGCCGCAAACTGAAAACACGATTACAGACTTGAACCGGCCATCAACTCTGGGCTGGCTTGTCTGCTTCTGCAAACAATTAGTGGTCTGATGGTGACTCACAAACTCAAGCGGTTCAAAAAGCTTTTTCGGTGGCTTTTAATTAACGTTATATAAAAAACAACCTGTTTATGTAACGCAGTGGCAAAGGACACCGAGCGTAGGGCGAAAAATTAGACAAAACAGTTCCTCTTCACTGGTCTGTGCAGTCTGTTTAGGACTTCGATTTCTCAGTAAAGCCTCGGGGGTCACAGGAAGTCCATTGATTTGGTCTAACGAGAGCTGTGATACAGTGGTCTGCAGCGCATCTGGGGGAGGCCGAGCTGATTTGATTAGCAAGTGATGGCTTTTGGTGGAAAACAACAACATGTTGCCTACAAGCGCTAAGAGGTACAAGTTTAGATACTGATAGGGCTTAATTTGAACAAGCTGGATCCAGCACCTTTGGATTTGGATCAAGTACCTATTTTAAATGATCTCCCATCTCATATGGAGAGCTAAAAAGTTTGTTTTTTTGGTGAATTATGATTTAAATTCTGGTCTGTATGGCCTACTTTTATGTCATTTTGAACAACATTTTTGGATCAACAATCCAAAGTCAAGAAAAGCATTGTTTTGCATACCTTCCCTCTGTAGGCGAAAGCTCTCTCAGGTCATCCAGTGTGGGCGAAACGTTCAGAAGCTTCTTGTAGAGCACCAGAGGAAAGTGCAAGTCCACCACAGTGGAGTTATAGATTGCCAAACCACAGATGATCCCAATCAGGTGGAACCAATTGTGCTCCACAAAGCACTGCAATGTAAACCAACAAGCACTTTTACATACTGATGTCACCAAGATTCCTTTATCTAATGGCTCTCTTTCCATTACAAGCCTGTAATTATCCAAAAATGTCTGTATACAAATAGATCTCTCCAGCAGAGAAAGTAAATAAAACTCATTAAATCACGTGTAGTGTTGTTTTGTACACAGCTGAGGTGTTCTGGAAGTCATCATGCCATATAGAAATCCAGCAGTATCATCATGTTTGCATGAAAACAGCTGAGCTGGCCCAGATATTTCAAAATCAGCAGGCCGATAAGATTATCTGTTGATGTTCTCATTCACGTGGCACTATAGAGTGCTGCAGGGATGATATGCTTTTGCTGGCAAAACCCTGAAACAAGTTAGCATTTTAGCACTTCTGGTTCCATCATCCTGAAGTCAATGTTTTTTTGGTTGAAATAAGGCCTGTGGTGAACGCAAGCTCAAGATAATTTCAGATTTTTGTATTCTAAGACATCAAACACATCAGTAATACCCCCTTCTTGTGATTTTTTAAAGCTTTTCTTGTCTTGAAAAAGTTCTAACAAGTGGCTAAATAGGTCTGTCAGGGCCCTATGATTTCCACGACGCGGAAAACGCAGAATTCCCGTCATATAAACAGAATTCACTGTATTACGCGGAATGTCACGTAATTTGCCAAATTTTGGATGTATATACATCAAAAGCAGGTCAGTACACTTATATCAAAACGCGTTATGTACTAGTGTCTGCAAATATCTGTGAATATTAATGTGGGGAAAAAAACTATCATATCATATCATACAAACACAGAAACCTAATGGTCTTCACAGCAACCCATCAAAATAAAAGTTTGGTTTAGCTTGAGGAAACCATGACAGGAATAGTAAATGATAGTAATGATAGTATTACTACTACTAATAAAATTATTATTAAAATATTATTAAAGGAATATTTAACAGAAAAATGATTTACCAGAGTTTATTTTGCAGAAAAACGTAAATACACAACACAGTATTTCTGGAAAATAAATAAATAAATAAATAAAAAATAAATAATATTTTTAAATAAAATCATTTAATTAGAGATGCTTTTGATTATTAATATTAAACCATTAAAATGGAATCCAGAAAATTAATGGAAAACAGAAATTGGTAAAAATAAAACTAAATATTTCACAGGGCCTTAAAAATTTATTTTTTGTTAAACTTTGAATAAATTGCTGATATTGTAAGTTTCATGATTTCAATTAATTAGACATTCTTTTTGATGAATAAAATGTAATTTAACCATTAAAACAGAGTATAGAAAAAATTAAAATGACAAAAAAAAAAACAAACAAAAAAAAAAAAAAAATTCCAGAAAAATTAAAACGGAAAGAAATAAAATGCAATCTGGGGAAAAAATAAAATGGATTTCATAGGGCCCTAGTCTATAGAGATCGTTGGGGATATATAAACATCATTACACTGTACAGGTAAACTCATTTACTCACTAGTTGCTTTTACTGCCCCATTTGTGTTTATAATGGCGCTCTTACAAACTATTCCAACTCAAACTTTCAGGGAAAATGTTTTTAATTAAAGACCGAAAGAGTTGATGGATGTTTAATGGTGGTGATGTTGAAATCATGTAACCATGGTGTGGTCTGTACATTTGGCTTTTTACTTGAACTTGTACTTAGGCTTCAAAATTCATAAAAGTTGTGTTCATTTGTGAAGATTATCATGATGAATAAAACTTGTAAGAATCATAAGCTTTTGTTGGTCAAAGAGTTTATTTTCTGCAATAATCTAATGGAAAAATCCTATTGGGTTTTTGCAGAGGCCTACAAAATACGTCATCACTGCAGCACTGTACTGAACTTTAGTGAACAGTGCTTATGCAATTAAATATTTGTTTATATATATGTTTTGAATTCACATTGTATCTGAGACATTTTATCACACTGACTTATAAAAAACATGCAATCTTTTTCAATATCTTAGCATAAGGTTGAATTCTGTAGAAAAAACTAAGGCTAAACTCACTTTATCAGAAAACCACAGCAGATTGGACTCTGAATATTGGGTGAACATGCCATAGATCGGATCCATCAGCTCTTTCAGCAGGAGCAGGAAGAACTCCTTAGTGACTCCTCCAGCATCCACAGCTTCCTCTCCATCAAAGATGACCTGCAATGACCAATAAAACTCTACGTTATTCAACTTATGTCTAAGTGCGCAGTCTTGGCTAAAACATGCTACAATATGGACCAGACAACAGTCTGGCATTGGGATGATGAACACAAACCTTAAGCGGCTTCTTCAAGTCTACGTCATTGTAGACTGTGAGCTCCCGGAGAGCATCGCTGACTAAGTGGTTCCTTCGTACATGAAGCACCAGGAAAGGGTTTCTTGCCAGCAAAGGTTCCATAGTCAACAGCATGAAGACGTTGTGCAAGTTAGCGCCGCTTACTGCCATCTGAACAGTAATCAAGCAGGCAAAACTAGTCAAAGAGGCTGAATAATAAGAGTCAAGAATCATAAATCACAGCAATTTCATAGCAGGCAGAGCAATTTCTCCGTATCCACTCAGCAAATCAACAGCAAATCATGTTTTTGCCAGGCTGTACCATGGACTAATGCAATATGTACTACTTAACTATTTTTTGAAAGACACTGATATTTTTTTCAGCAAGAATGCATTAAATTGATCAAAATTAGCATAATGGACTCAGAATTAGCAGAATACTGTTCTTTTGAATTCTCTATTCATCAGAAAATCCTAACAAAAATGTATTGCAGTTTCTTCAAAAATATTAAACGGCACAACTGTTTTGATAATAAGCAATGTTTCTTGAGCACCAAATCAGCATATTAGAATGATTTCTGAAGGATCTTGTGACACTGAAAACTGGAGTAATGCTGAAAATTCAGCTTTGCATCACAGGAATAAATTACATTTCAAAATACAGTCAAACCAAAAATTATTCAGACACCAGATATAATTTTTGATATTTTTTTTTACAAGTGGGTGCAGGACACTATAGTTCATTTATGTAAAGTGAGGATAGCAAAATAATGTAAACTGTGACATATTATACCCAAGAATTCTTCATACAGTGGACTACCAGTAAAACTGATAAAAAATTTGGGACCAAAAATTTGATTTGACATTTTAACTTGACCATGTTTTGTTACATACCTTTCTATCAAAGTTATCTGACATTATCAATATATCATTATCTGACATTATCATTTGTTCTGACATAGTTTAACTCGTGAGTTCTTGTCATATTTCATTACCATTTTCTAAACTATAGCAAATAAACCATGATAATGTGAGAAATTTTGAAGGTGTCTGAATAAATTTTGGTTTGACTGTAATTCATTTATGATTATCAAGATGAATTTGTTCTGACATAGTTTAACTCATGAGTTCTTGTCATATTTTATTACCATTTTCTAAACTATACTGAAAATAAACTGTGATAATGTGAGAAATGTTGAAGGTGTCAGAATAAATTGTGGTTTGACTGTATATTCAAAATGAAAATAGTTATTTCAAACTGTAAAAATATTTCACAATTTTACTGTTTTTACTGTATATTTGATCAAATAAATGCAGCCTTGGTGAGCAGTACTTTTAACAATCCTGAAGCTAAACTGAGTGTTAAGATGTTTATCTTTCCTTTTTATTTACCTGCATTTGCAGCTCAGCATCTGTTTGCAGCACGGTTGTCTTGGCTTGCGCATTCAATATGAACGGATAGGCACATAATGTGACAGAACCCTGAGAAATAAGATTCAGATTATCAAGCTGAGACCATCACAACTGTCTACAAACAAACTCATATAGAATTATTCAACCAACATACCTGCACTGGAGGGTATCGCATTTTCTGCAACAAAACAAAACAAGGACGTATGTTAAAATCTGGAGTACTTTTATAGTTTATGGGAAACTATATTATATGTTAAAATATATGATACTTTATATACTAACAGCTTGCACCAGTGAAAAACCTTCTTTTTGCGTTAAAATAGTACTATCAGGTTTTACTAAAGACGCACAGTGAAGAATTAGCGCTGAAAAGGTGTGGACACAGTTATTTTTGCACCTGACCTTATTGAATATGCATTTGTAGGAGTTTCCCTTTCAGACGCAAAATTTATGGGAGGAGAGTATTAAAATGAATCACGCAACGTGATTTACTAACGTTTGCACTCGTCAAATTACTGGTATTTGCACCATTATTTAATGCCCAAAATAGCATGTCTTAAAGCAGGTGCTAATTTGCGCTGCTCTTGGTAGATTGTGCTGGTCATTATGGAAATGGTCTGGCTGCGTCTGTGTTCTTTAATGTGTGCATTGTCAGTAAATCACACACAGAATTTTCCCCTCCCATCGGCGCCTTTATGGAATTGCGCTCTAACGCTAATTTGCCGTGTTTACTAAATCTGGCCCTTAATGGGGTCTAGCTCATGTTCACAATAACATACAGCTTTTGCAGTTCATCTACAAAAGGAAAAGTGACATGAAAATCTACGTATATGCAGAGATACGCACAATATCAGCTTTGCGCAGAAACCATTTGAGGTAGTCTTCCTGGATGTCCACCAGGGTGGTGATATCAGGGATGTAGAAGTGGTTGTATTCCACACGATGGGCTTTCAGATTCACCTGCACCAAAATATTTGGATTGACACTTAGTTTATCATTTAACAACGCAAACTAAATTACACAAGCTTGTCTGCAAAAACAGATGAAAAACAGCAATTCAGCTCTGATGCTAGGGAATATTCAATCAAATAGCTTATTAATTAGTTCATCATTTACTCATTAAAATCAGATTTTCATCGTGCCTTGTGTAGTTTCTCCAGCAGTCGCAGGGTGGCACTGGTGTAGCTCTCCAGAAACACGGGCATCAGGAGCGCCTTCCCGCCAGTCAACAGAAACACAACAATGCTTTTGTACATCTCCACTAGTCTGGAGAAAACCTCGCCATCCATTAGAGACCACCAGTTATCTGAGAAAAGAGAATAAGATTCATTTCAAAAGCCCCTTTGATCTTGAACTTTGATAAACTTTGTAACTAAGCAACTAATGGTGTTGCTAGGCAGCGGAATATGTGCATACCGAGGACTTTGCTGGGGTTGGCGTCCAGTCTGAGGATGGCCATGGCTAGAGGGATGGTGAGAGAGATGTAGTTTTTGGAGTCCTGGAGAGCGGGACATTCAGACAGGATCAGGTAGATCCTCATGGCTTCCACATCAGGAGGAGAGCAGGGCAACTGGGGGATCAGGAGACTCTCAAAAATCTTCGTGGCCTAGAAGAACACATTTATGAGCTGTTTATTATTAAAAATACATTTACACAATCTAAGATCAGTAAGGTCAGTAAGATTTTTTTTTTTTTTTTTTTTTTTCCTGAGGACAGTATGGAGTAGGAGTATGACATCATTAGGAGGAAGATAATTTAAATCAGCATCAATCAATCAATCAATCTATCTATCTATCTATATGAAGTGAAGTGAAGTGAAGTGAAGTGAAGTGAAGTGACATGTGGCCAAGTATGGTGACCCATACTCGGAATTTGTGCTCTGCAATTAACCCATCCAAAGTGCACACACACAGCAGTGAACACACACACACCGTGAACACACACCCGGAGCAGTGGGCAGCCATTTTTATGCTGCGGCGCCCGGGGAGCAGTTGGGGGTTCGGTGCCTTGCTCAAGGGCACCTCAGTCGTGGTATTGAGGGTGGAGAGAGCGCTGTACACTCACTCCTCCCACCTACAATTCCTGCCGGCCCGAGACTCGAACCCGCAACCTTTAGGGTACGAGTCCGACTCTCTAACCATTAGGCCACGACTTCCCCCATATTGTATACAGTGTTTAATATATTTTATACAGTGTTTATATATTTTATACAGTTTATATATTTTATGGTGTTATCTATATATATACATATATACACAGGTGCGTCTCAATGAATTAGAATGTCGTGGAAAAGTTCATTTATTTCACTAACAACTCAAATTGTGAAACTTGTGTATTAAATAAATTCAATGCACACAGACTGAAGTAGTTTAAGTCTTTGGTTCTTTTAATTGTGATGATTTTGGCTCACATTTAACAAAAACCCACCAATTCATCTCAACAAATTAGAATATGGTGACATGCCAATCAGCTAATCAACTCAAAACACCTGCAATGGTTTCCTGAACCTTCAAAATGGTTACACAATAGCCTATACAATCATGGGGAAGACTGCTGATCTGACAGTTGTCCAAAAGACAATCATTGACACCCTCCACAAAGAGGGTAAGTCACAGAAGGTCATTACTGAATGGTTGGCTGTTCACAGAGTGCTGTATCAAAGCATATTAAGTGAAAAGTTGACTGGAAGGAAGAAATGCGGTAGGAAAAGGTGCAAGAGCAACAGGGATGACCACAAGCTTGAGAATACTGTCAAACAAAGCTGATTCAAACACTTGGGAGAGCTTCACAAGGAGTGGACTGAAGCTGGAGTCAGTGATCAAGAGTCACCACGCTCAGACGTCTTCAGGAAAAGGGCTACCAAGCCACTTCTGAAACAGAAACAATGTCAGAAGCATCTTACCTGGGCTAAGGAGAAAAAAACTGGACTGTTGCTCAGTGGTCCAAAGTCCTCTTTTCAGATAAAAGTAAATTTTGCATTTCATTTGGAAATCACGGTCCCAGAGTCTGGAGGAAGACTGGAGAGGCACAGAATCCAAGCTGCTTGAAGCCCAGTGTGAAGTTTCCACAGTCAGTGATGAATTGGGCTGCCATTTCATCTGCTGGTGTTGGTCCCTTGTGTTTTCTGAAGTCCACAGTCAACGCAGCCATCTACCAGGACATTTTAGAGCACTTCATGCTTCCTTCTGCTGGCAAGCTTTATGGAGATGCTGATTTCATTTTCCAGCAGGACTTGGCACCAGCCCACACTGCCAAAAACACCAAAAGTTGGTTAAATGACCAAGGTGTTGGTGTGCTTGACTGGCCAGCAAACTCACCAGACCTGAACCTCATAGAGAATCTACAGGGTATTGTCAAGAGGAAGATGAGAGACACCAGACCCAACAATGCTGATGAGCTGAAGGCCACTGTCAAAGAAACCTGGGCTTCCATACCACCTCAGCAGTGCCACAAAATGATCACCTCCATGCCATGCCGAATTGAGGCAGTAATTAAAGCAAAAGGAGCCCCTATCAAGTATTGAGTACATATACAGTAAATGAACATACTTTCCAGAAGGCCAACAATTCACTAAAAATGTTTTTTTTTATTGGTCTTATGAAGTATTCTAATTTGTTGAGATAGTGAATTGGTGGGTTTTTGTTAAATGTGAGCCAAAATCATCACAATTCAAAGAACCAAAGCCTTAAACTACTTCAGTCTGTGTGCTCTGAATTTATTTAATACATGAGTTTCACAATTTGAGTTGAATTACTGAAATAAATGAACTTTTCCACGACATTCTAATTCATTGAGATGCACCTGTGTGTGTGTGTATATATATATATATATATATATATATATATATATATACACACACATATATGTGTACAGGGATGCACATAAGTGGTCCGCAGGTCTACATGCGCGACCAAAATAAAAAATGCGCTGTGTAAATAAGTTCAGACAGCGCATTTGCGTACCAACATGGTTGACAGCTGTCAATGCACAATTACCAGTTTAGATCGACAAACTGTACTACATAAGATTTCTATTCGAACTGAAAGCATAAATCTAGGCTATCCGATGCCCTTTTCAAAGCACAATGCAAAACTGTGACATTTCATTCACCGTCGCTCTTCAATCATCAGCAGCGCTAAACTCGGAAGCGCATATACTTACTTGCTGGCAACCCGCCAAAATGAAAAGCCTGCTGAAAATGATGAAAATTCATATATATATATATATATATATATATATATATATATATTTATATACAGGTGCATCTCAATAAATTAGAATGTCGTGGAAAAGTTCATTTATTTCAGTAATTCAACTCAAATTGTGAAACTCGTGTATTAAATACATTCAGTGCACACAGACTGAAGTAGTTTAAGTCTTTGGTTCTTTTAATTGTGATGATTTTGGCTCACATTTAACAAAAACCCACCAATTCACTAATATGGTGACATGCCAATCAGCAAATCAACTCAAAACACCTGCAAAGGCTTCCTGAGCCTTCAAAATGGTCTCTCAGTTTGGTTCACTAGGCTACACAATCATGGGGAAGACTGCTGATCTGACAGTTGTCCAGAAGACAATCATTGACACCCTTCACAAGGAGGGTAAGCCACAAACATTCATTGACAAAGAAGCTGGCTGTTCACAGAGTGCTGTATCCAAGCATGTTAACAGAAAGTTGAGTGGAAGGAAAAAGTGTGGAAGAAAAATATGCACAACCAACCGAGAGAACCGCAGCCTTATGAGGATTGTCAAGCAAAATCGATTCAAGAATTTGGGTGAACTTCACAAGGAATTGACTAAGGCTGGGTCAAGGCATCAAGAGCCACCACACACAGACGTGTCAAGGAATTTGGCTACAGTTGTCGTATTCCTCTTGTTAAGCCACTCCTGAACCACAGACAACATCAGAGGTGTCTTACCTGGGCTAAGGAAAAGAAGAACTGGACTGTTGCCCAGTGTTCCAAAGTCCTCTTTTCAGATGAGAGCAAGTTTTGTATTTCATTTGGAAACCAAGGTCCTAGAGTCTGGAGGAAGGGTGGAGAAGCTCATAGCCCAAGTTGCTTGAAGTCCAGTGCTAAGTTTCCACAGTCTGTGATGATTTGGGGTGCAATGTCATCTGCTGGTGTTGATCCATTGTGTTTTTTGAAAACCAAAGTCACTGCACCCGTTTACCAAGAAATTTTGGAGCACTTCATGCTTCTTTCTGCTGATCAGCTTTTTAAAGATGCTGATTTAATTTTCCAGCAGGATTTGGCACCTGCCCACACTGCCAAAAGCATCAAAAGCACCAAAAGTTGGTTAAATGACCATGGTGTTGGTGTGCTTGACTGGCCAGCAAACTCACCAGACCTGAACCCCATAGAGAATCTATGGGATATTATGAAGTATTCAAATTTGTTGAGATAGTGAAATGGTGGGTTTTTGTTAAATGTGAGCCAAAATCATCACAATTAAAAGAACCAAAGACTTAAACTACTTCAGTCTGTGTGCACTGAATTTATTTAATACACGAGTTTCACAATTTGAGTTGAATTACTGAAATAAATGAACTTTTCCACGGCATTCTAATTTATTGAGTTATATATATATATATATATATACATATATATATAACAAAAGAAGTAGTAGTAAATATTAGCATTTTATTTTTAAGTTTACTATTAAATAATTGTATTTGTATTTAATACTCCCTTTTAATTTTAAATAGTATTATCACACATTATTATTTAGTTTATTATTTTATAAAAAAAAAAAAAAAACTAAATAAATAAGGCGCAATAATATTGTCACTATTATTAATGAATTGTTTATAGTTATATTTAATGGGTCACGCTATATGCAGTGTGAGGACCAAATCTCCAGGTTCTCTTATGAGAACCAGGCTGAAAAACGTATGTGCACCCCGTATATATATATTCCCCTTTTTTTTGAGATGGGGGAAAATAACTAATCACTATTAACCAATAACAAACAAGTTTTACTCCCTTTCCTTCTGATCATATCAAATCAAATCAAGAATAAAATAACTAACCAATAAAATTAGATTTTTTTTTAAAGAAACAGATGATTTTGTTCTGCAAGGGTGCATTCAATTTATCAAAAGTGACAGTAAAGAGGTGTTACAAAAGACAATTTTATTGCTTTCACAGAATTTCTGCTCAAATAAATGCACTCTTAGTGAGCATTAAGAGACATATTTCAAAAACATCCTGCAAACTTTTGAGCAGCAGTTTATAAAAAGGAGCAATGATTCCTTTAATTAGATTGAAAAGTATATCAACTTTCACCCAGTTAACACACAAACAAGGTTTTGAATGTTTAAGAAACCTGATAAAGTCTGCAGCAGAGTTACTGCCTTCCAAGCATGCAGTGCTTTAAAGACCTTAATAAATGATGAGACGAAGCCAACATTTCAAAGCGCACACACCTGCTCCAAAAGCCTTGCGAAGGCTGGTTTCATCAGTGTCTCAAAAAGCAGCCTAACAGCATTGAAATCGATGCCTGGGACTTTGGGGTTGGTTTTGAAATGCCCGTCATCACTGTGAAAACAGCAGGTGGAAATTAGTATCCAAATGGTTTGAAATACTCTGTAAGGCTACACACATACTATGAAATCTGACACGGTACTAATTTAATTTACTAATTGAAGATTAAAAAAATGGTCTGTGTTTGCTGAATTAGTTACTATATTAGTTAAAACACACATAACAGTGAGATTTAGTGTTGAGTCATGGCCTGGGAACCAGTTAAGGAACAGATGAACAAATAGATGGATCTGAAGTGAGGAGATTTAAGGTCTTTCCTCTCCATTGCTCTTTATCTGTGTCTGTCGCTCTGAAGGGATGAAAGCAGGATCACACGCTGGGTGTAAATACAGAGCTGTGGGTGTTTAAGCCTGATGCTGATCCCTGCACTACAGACCGGTGAACCCCACACGCATGAGCACATGAGGCAGAGCCAGTGTATTTTAAGCATGTCAGGGTAAGATGACTGATCTATAATAAATGACCTGTCACACACCAAGACGTGATATTAATACGAGTCAAGTTTCAATGAGATGGCAAGATGTGTTTAACCTTTACATTCAATCCAATCTGATTCAAATAGTTTAGATTCCATCTAGTTCTATCAATTAGACTCATTAAACTAAATCCAATTACATTTTATTTGGTTGTTCAGATTTGATTTGACTTGAATCAGTTTAACAGAATCTGGCTGATTTGATTGATCTGATTCATTTCAACTTGTTTCTAATGTATTTAATTAGATTCAACTGGACTTGACTGATCTGATTCATTATAATTGTTCATCTGAAAAAGTAAATAATCTAAAATGTGTTTAAATTTTAATTAGTGTTTTGATTCAAATCCATTCAATCCAATCTGAATCAAATTGATTTCATAGATCAGACTCATTTAAATCCAAACTATATTACCAAAAATGTTAATTGTGATGCAATTAGATTTAATAGATGTGATTCAATCCAAAAACAAATCAATGCATTTCAGTTTATAAAAATAAAGTGCAAATTTCTGACCTACAGTAACCTCTACTCTTCAAATGAGTTAAATAAACTAGAGTGTAAATAAATGTAGAGTTTAATGTGTGCTATAGTGTCCATGGCACCATGTGTTGCTCCAAATGCCTGTCAACCCAGAGTTAGGACATGTGCTCAGCAGAGTTTTAATCACATACACAAAATCGCATTTAAAAAAAAAATGAAGATTTGACCTCACAACCCATAATACCCTGTCTGAACACCAGCAACACCAGTTGTTTCTTATGTAACCAGATAATCTCTTGAAATGTTTTCGGCTGCAGTGCAGATTATGAACATTGAGGACTGCATCAGGCAGAATGAGGTAGAACGATTCTCTCGTCAGATAAAGATATCCATCAAGTCCCATTTGCTCTGAAAGAAAGATTGCCCTTTTACAGAAAGAGCTGTAACCGGGAGCTCTGCTGGCGTCTACAAAGAATTTTCCTACTGACGTTGAGCAGAAGTCACCTATGGAAAAATCACAAGCGCCCTGCTCTCCATGGCGTCACCCTGTGCGCATACACTTACTGGCAAGACAGAAACATTATAACTGCTCACCTCTGGTCCAAAAAGCTGGCATTCCAACATGCAGTTGAGGAAAACAGGAGTATGATGTCACTAGATGGGGAGGAGTCAAGAGATTTGAAATCAGAATTGAAATAAAATCAAATATTTTATACGGAATGTGCTTTAAGAGATATATCACAACTGACCACATTTATTTCCAAAATTATTTTTAAAAAATTTAATTGCACAACTTTTTTTGAAACTTTTTTTTTTTTTGCAAGGATGTATAAAATTGATCAAAAATGATTTATAGTGTTACAAAAGATTACTATTTCATATAAATTCTTTTTTTTTTAACTTTCTATTCATCAAAAAAATTATTGCTATGAAACAGCACAATTGTTTTTAACATTGATAATAGTAATACATTTCTTAAGCAGCAAATCAGCATATTAGAATGATTTCTGAAGGATCAAAATTCAGCTTTACCATCACAGGAATAAATTACATCTTAAATATATTCAAATAGAAAATAGTTTTTTAATTTGTAATAATATTTCACAATATTGCAGATTTGACTATATTCTTTATCAAATAAATGCAGCCTTGGTGGGCACTTCTGGTAGTTTATGTCATTCTATGAAAATTTAATACTTTCCAATGCAGTTCTCATTGTGTCATTGAAATAATAAAACGTTGCTAAGTGGAAGATTTCAGCGAGGCCTCTGTCATGACTGTAATCAACCCGGATAACGTCACACACTCACTTGGTGATGCTTGAATCGCTGTTGTCATGGAGCTTCATCCTCCAGCTGTCCAGACTCTCAGAATTAATCAGAGCGATGCTTTTGGTGGTATTCATAATGCGAAAATCCTCGGGACAAGATGAACCCTGTTCTCAAACACACAAACAAACACTTTATGACCACAGCCCAAAAAATACTCCACATGCAAACATGACAAGACTGAACTGTTTTAGCATTAATTGGTCTAATTCCTAATTGTCATACGCTGAAACTAAAGAAGAAATAAAACATTTCACATCAGTGAGGGCAACATCAGTGTTTTGTCATGTACTGTAACCCCATTATATTGATGTATCGGCGCCACCATGTGGATAAGAGCAGGTACTGATCTCCTAGCAGCCACTTTTTTTATTTTCACAAGAGCAAAAGTAAAATATCAAAATCCCACAGAAGCTAGTAATATGAGCAGATACTGACTACACTTTATAATTTGAGAAAAGATGCATTAATTTACAGAATATTCTTGTAAAGCAACCATATCCAAACAATCAGTACAGCATCAGCTGTGTTGTTTCACAGCTCTAATGACACTCAGCATGGTTACCTCCTTAGTAGACAACAACAGGAAATTGTGATCGCCTCCACTGTGAATTTTACAGATGGTGTAGCGCTCGCCTTCTGTAGACAAAGAACATAAGTGGTTCCTTTTATAAAGTAGTTATATAATAACAAAGCACATGAAGAATGAGTGTTAGTCATCAGTGTGAGCTTTTAATGAGTTCAAACTGATCCCTAAAAGAAGCAGCAATACTAGAATGGATACCAGGCACTTTTCTGCAAAATGCATATCTACTATATGTTCAATAATTTCATTAGTATCTGCATACAGGATAGATGACCTTATAAAAACAGTCTAAAGGAGAACTAAAGAGACTCATTTACAAATTATTACTATTTTTACACATCCACACACACTAAATTGTGCATTCAACCTTCTGTGGGGTCATCAAAACAACACTCTCTCACATACACACACACACACATCAAGGCCTCTGAAAGATCCAGCCATCAGATGAATCACAAACCAAACTACAGATCCTCTTCAATGCTGTCTATTTATATCTGACCATCCCTGCATGGACACGCGGTCTCTCTAACAATCTCTATCACTCCAGTTAGAGAACTAATTATTCATTCCTTCAAAATAGCAGACCCTCTAAATCTGCTTTAGATGGAGACCATTAAAGCATGCTACCACAAAACAAAACACTCAACTATGGTGAAATTATAAGGAGGTTTTTCATTCATTATAGCCATGTACTAAAATACACATAAGTGTGCTTGAATTTACCTCTATTCAAAATACATAAAGTGTGAATGATAATTATTCGTGTAACAGCTGACGTCTGAACTGTTTTTTTTCTTTTAATTATATTTATTTCTTTAAATGGAATTCACATTGAAGCTCTAATATAAATGTTAAATACATACTTAGGCATGAAAAAAATCTTAGGGCCATAAGTGTGGCTGATTTTTTTTTTTCTTCTAACAGCTGATAAGTCTGGACTGTTTTATTCTTTTAATTATATTTAATTCTTCAAAAGAAATTCACTTTAAAGCTCCAATATAATTGTTAAATACATACTTAGGCAAAAAACAAATCTTAGGGCCAGATTTACTAAACAGGGCACTTCAGTGTGAGACAGCAATTCTATAAAAGTTCTGCGGTTGATCTACTGACAATGCGCAAATAAAAGCACACAGATGCAGCTGGATCATTTCCATAATGACCAACACAATCTACCAAAAGCAGCACAAATTCGCAACTATCACAGCCATGTCAAAAGGACATTTTTGGGCATTAAATAATGGTGCAAACCAGTAAATTTACCACCGCAAACCTTAGTAAATCAAGCTGATGATTCATTTAAATACTCTCATCTTACAAATCCGGTGCTTGAAAGGGAAATACAAATGCATATGCAATTAAGTCAACCGCAAAATAACTGTCCATTCCTTTTCATCACTAATTTTTCACTGTCTTTAGTAAATCCTGACAGTAGGTTTTTTTTTTTGTGCCAAAAGTTGTTTTGCACTATTATAAATCTGGCACTTACTCTTTTAAATCTTTATATTTAAAAAAAATCTAAATTTAGTATTTATGGAAAGCCATACGGCCAATCAAATTACTTGTAATGAACGAGCACTGGTAAGGTCAGAAAAATTGTAATTAACATTTCGTTTGTTATCATTTATTTTGATTATTTAATCCATTCAGAATATACAACAATGGCCTAGTGATCATGTGTACATACTTGTGTGTGTATTTCCAATGCACAGGGGTTGGATGTTTCTGACAGGAAGTGGGCTCTTGGCATTTCCTCTGAGGCCTGTACCCAGCTGGCCCTGAGTGTTGCAGCCGAAAGCGTAAACCAGACCAGTGGAGGGCACGAATGCCAGGGTGTGGTGCCTGTGATGTACACACAGAGATATGCTGTCAAATACCCCATCTCAATCTTATCTGATGACTGCATGCACAAAATGAGGTATTTATTAACCAGATCAACTACTGCACGTTGAACGCTTGTTTATGAAGGAGCATAATTCATTTATGGAGGAGTACAATTACTTTTAACTTATTTGGCAATAATTGGCCCTGCACTTAGTGCAATGTAAATCACTTTGGATAAAAGAGTGTGCTGAATCACTATTACTCAGTTTAAAACATGTTTTGTTCCTGTAATATTTGCTACACAGCAAAACACGTGGCTGCATACAATAGTTTGATTCATTTCAATAATTATCTACTGCATACTAATGGTTAGCATATGTTTTTTTGATGCTGATATCCAGAGACTCAGTTTATTTCACAATAATTTATTTTAAACAGTTTTTTTTGTTGTTGTTAGTGTTAAATGTGTCTCCAATGCTCACTAAGACTGGATTTATTTGATCAATAATATTGTAAAAACAACAATATAGTGGAAATATTATTACAATTTAAAATGACTGTTTTCTATTTTAATATCTTTTAAAATGTAATTTATTCTAATGATGCAAAGCTGAATTTTCAGCATCATTATTCCAGTCTTCAGTGTCACATTATCCTTCAGGAATGATTCTAATATGCAGCAAATCATTCTAATATGCAGCAAATCGCTGCTCAAGTAACATTTCTTATTATTATCAATGTTGAAAACAGATACACTGTCTAAACCATATGTTCTCCAGGATTCTTTGATAAATAGAAAATTTAAAAGAACAGCATTTATTTAAAACAGAAATATTTTGTAACATTATAGATGTCGTTACTGTCACTTTTAATCAATTGAATGCATCCTTGCTTAATAAAATTAATATTGTATTAATAATAAATTGTATTAAAAGTGCAATACTAAAAAATATATGCATATTTATCCATATGGTGTTAGTATATTTTGCAAATGACACAAATTAAAGTGAACACTAAAGGAAATCAGCACATTCACCAATCTAAAACAGATGGACACAGAAATGTGTATCTTGCCTAGTACATCTACTTACCGCCCACAAGCGATCTGAGACACCTCAGTGCCCATGAGCTCCATAACTCTGCGTGGAAGAGGCTCGTTTCTGGTGGAATCGTGGCCCAGCTGTCCTCTTGAACCGTTTCCAAATGTGAACAGACCCCCTTCCTGAAGCAAACACAGCACAAACAGCAATGCTTCAATGCTCAGGATTGAAAATAAAAAATACAATTGAACAGCTTCCATATTAAGCTACTGCAGTTCAACAGAATTTCTCATCAAAACATTTTCACACAGTAACTGAAAAAAGAATAATGATTAAACTAATGAATGTTCAAATACCTACAGAAATTAGACTCAAATTCAAACTTATAAATTTGGATAAATATGTAAAATATTGCTAAAGGGCAACACAGGTTGAATGAGTATGTGTTTTTCAGCACACTGCTATACTTTGGCTGTTTGATCAATACCTTTGTCAAGGTAGCGGTGTGCTCCTCTCCACAGCTGATGTACACCACTTTCTGTGACCGCAGGAACTTGATGTGACAGGGAACAGCCCGGTCTGAGATCACAGACAAAAATTATGCCTCTGTTTTAATCCCAATCAGTTTGGACTACTATATAATAATGTTTCAAGTCCAGTGCAGAATTCAAACCAGCAACCTTTCGGTTACCAGATTTTTAACCTCTAGGTCAGCGTGTGCGTTTTACCTTGCTCGTCATTGAGGCCTAGTTGCCCAGCGCTGTTTTTCCCCCAGCCGAACACAGCTCCAGAGAGTGACAGGGCGAAGCTGTGGTCTCCTCCAGCGCTGATCTGAGCCAGTGGGATCCCACACAGAGATTTGAGTGGTTGAGGAGACAGAGTGCTGGGCTCTCCTTTACCTAAACCCAGCTGACCACTGGAGTTCTCTCCCCATACAAACAGCTGACCATCTGAGACGAGGAAGACAGCGGGAAACTTCATTTACTGGCACAGCAGAAGTACAACAGAAAACAAAGCTATTGATATATCAGTGAAAGCCTGCTCTTACCTTTTGAAAGTGCTATGCAGTGTTGGTTGCCACACATCACTTGTGAGATTCGATGCTCGCACAACTTTTTAATCAACCTAAAGAAATACATAAACTTATTTAAGAAAGCAAGTTCTGGACTACATCTCCTAACAAATGTACCTGGTTAACCAACTGCTAAATAACAATACATACAAAATACATACATTTATACATATTCATATACAAGTCCACATGGAATCTGATTTAAAAAAAAAAAAAAAATTATATTTGCAGTTTCTGCATCAGTTGTGGGAGGAAATCTGTTAAATTTAGGAGGAATGGATTTAACATTTTGATTCATTAATATTCAAATTCTCAATTCAAAAACTCAATTCAATGAAATTCAAGGGGAAAAAAGAATTTTAGCTTCTAAACAGAAACATAATCATTATCAACCATTTTTTTTTTTATAAATTATAAAATAATTATATACATTACCAGTCAAAAGTTTTTGAACAGTAAGATTTTTAATGTTTTTTTTTAAAGAAGTTTCTTCTGCTCACCAAGCCTGCATTTATTTGATCCAAAGCACTGCAAAAACAGTAAAATTTGGATATATTTTTACTATTTAAAATAACTGTTTTCTATTTGAATATATTTTAAAATGTAATTTATTCCTGTGATCAAATCTAGCATCATTAGTCCAGTCTTCAGTGTCACATGATCCTTCAGAAATCATTCTAATATTCCGAT
The DNA here is from genome assembly GCA_039654775.1 of Spinibarbus caldwelli. Lineage (NCBI taxonomy): Eukaryota > Metazoa > Chordata > Actinopteri > Cypriniformes > Cyprinidae > Spinibarbus > Spinibarbus caldwelli. The sequence continues at coordinate 33,011,394 of CM077225.1, read as the reverse complement.
TTTCTGTTCAAACATTTATTATTATTATTATTATTATTATTACTATTATCAATATTTAAACAGTTGAGTACATGTTTTCAGGATTCTTTGATGAATAGAAATATCCAAAGATCAGCATTTATCTGAAAAAAAAAGCTTTTGTAACATTATACACTATACCATTCAAAAGCATGGAGTAATTATAATTTTTTTTTTTAATAGAAATTAATACTTTTATTTTGCAAAGATGCTTTAAATTGACCAAAAGTTATGACATTTATAATGTTACAAAAGATTTATATTTCAGATAAATGCTGATCTTCTGAACTTTCTATTAATCAAAGAAAACTGAAAAAAACTACTCCGCTGTTTTCAACATAATAATAATAATAATAATAATAATAATAATAAATGATTTTTGAGCAGCAAATCAGAATATTATGTATAGAATGTGTAGAATATATGTGACTGGAGTAATGATGCTAAAAAAATCAGCTTTGAAATCACAGGAATAAATAACATTTTATATAGAAAACAGTTATTTTAAATAGTAAAATAGTTTTAGTTTTTGTTATATTTTGGATCAAATAAATGCAGGCTTGGTGAGCAGAAGAGGCTTCTTTAAAAAAACATTAAAAATCTTACTGTTCAAAAACCTTTGACTGGTAGTGTATTTTTTATATAATAATTAAAATTATGTATTTTGAGAGAGTTACACATCTGTGCAAAATCCACTGCAAAAGGTATTATATAAATAAATATTCATATCCCAGAAGTACCTTGCATATTCCTTTGTTGCATAACCACTTATTCATTTTTAATAGTTTCTGCACTGATTGTGGGGAGAAACCTGCAATTTAGTGGAATGGATTTAATTATTATTATTATTATTATATATAAGGGAAAAAATCTCAAAATCTCTTTTTTTTTCATAAATTATTTTTTATAAATAATTAAATTAAATATAAATAGTTATATAATTATACAGTAATAAATAGGAAAGTCATTTAATATTATGTAATAAGGGTCAAAGGTCCAAGCAGGTGGATGCATTGTTACACATGTAGTAACTACTGTATGCTACATGAACCTGATAGTACTGCATTACTATTAGTAGCTGAAAGCATTATAAAAGTATCCAAAATACTTAATAACGAAATTCTCGATTTACTGGCTGACCAAGAATCTCACAGTCAAATACCAGTGGCATTGATCATGTCACCACCACGAAACTAAATAACCCTTAATCATTAACTCGCTCTGGCCGCATTGCGCTTGTGAAATTATTCAAATAATTGAGATGACAAGTGATGTTCTCATTCAAATGAAGGGCTGCGTGTCAGGAAATGTTGTTTCATCTGTTGTGGGTTATTCAGCAGTACTAGAGCCACAACAGAACAGAAGAGCTTTCAGTAACAGCACATTATAACTATCATTAAGTCCAATTCACTTGCGTTCGGGAGCCCCCTGCGGTGTGAAAGGCCCCATGCAGGGACCCCCCTCACGAGCACGAGGCAATTAAATCCTCATTTGATTCCCCTATCTAGAGCAGACGTTACAATGCAAAGGAAGCAGCATCTGAAAAAGCATTTACACCAAAAAAAAGGAACGTATAAATTAAATAACAGGAAACAATGCATCATATGCTTGAAATTTGAATGTTCTCATGCACAGCTGACAGAAAACTGAATTATGAGTTTGCAGATCACCATATATATAAATTGTTTAGGTGAACTATTCCTTTAACTCATTCTAATCAGACTGCTCTCATTTATGAGTTTATAAAATGTTCTTGTTTATTCACTAAACTTTTGCATAACAAAGTGCTGTAAGGTTTTACCTGGGCACACGGACCGCCTCTTCAGACGTACCCAGACCGAGCTGCCCTCCTTCTCCAGCCCCCCAGGCAAACACCTGCCCCTGCTCGTTCACCGCCAGAGAGTGAGCCTGTCCACACGACACGCCGGTGATCTTCTGAGCATCCAGAGATCCAACCAGCTCTGTGAGAGACACACAAACAGCCATTAGATTACAATATCACTATCCAACTTTGATGCTTGATAGACATCATTAATATCCCATGTACAGATTTACTGTACACACTGCTAGATTTGCTTTGTGCAGTAAAAGGTTTGTAATAGCTATATTGTTTCTGAAAGATTAAAATATTAGAAATCCCCGTACCCTAAATATTTTTTTTAAAGAAATTAATACTTTTATTCCACAAGAATGCATTAAATTGATCAAAAGTGACATTTATAATGTTACAAAAGTTTTCTATTTCAAATAAAAGCTGTTATTTCAAACTATGTGTTTAAGAATAATTAAAAAAAAGGTTTCAAGAAAATTATTGAGCAGCACAACTCTTTTCAACATTTATAATGATAAATGTTTCTAAAGCAGAAAATCAGCATATTAGAATGATTTCTGAAGGATCATGTAGCACTGAAGACTGGAGTAATGATGCTTAAAATTGAGCTTTGCATCACTGGAAAAATTACATTTTAAAATATGTTCAAATAGAAAACCGTTATTTTAAATTCGACTAATATTTCACAATATTACTGTATTTTTGATCAAATAAATGCAGCCTTGGTGAGCAGAAGAGCTTGGGTAGTATAACAAGATGTAGACACCTAAGTGACAATGCTCTAAGTTGTGTGGCATCAAAACAATGTCACATGCAATCTTTCATCATCACACCAAGCTGTCACCAAATCAACACTGGCTTAAAGGAAACCAAAAACAAAAAAATCCCCTTTGGGGTGTGAATGTGGTAAGACGAAACTGAATGCCTACTTAACCAAAACAGCATCAGAAGAAACTTTCATTCTCCAAAGACAATATGTAGGGCATTCCAAACTAATGTGAAACCATGTCCCTCCCAAGAGTTTTTCATCGTAGCACCTAAATCAAAATCATCTGAATCTCTATAATCTTGAATCCTCAAGGGGGGAAAAAAAAGAGAATAATTGCTCAACATCTGTTGAGCATTTCATACTTAACACAGTAAATAATAGCCAATACAGCTATTAAAAAAAATAAAGCCTCCCTAGCACACATTTCCACAATGCAACCCTTTCACCAATTCAATATGCATCATTCTACATATTAGATTCTTTTTAATCAGCATCTTGTTTCTGCACTGGACATAGAATATGTTGAACTAAGCAGTAATGCTTCTTTCCTAATGTATCAACTAGTTTCTTGGCTTCCTTTTCACATCCCTTGTACCAAGTCACATAGCAGGGCCTTCTATCGTACAAATGGTGCTATCTTATTAGCACAGACTTGTGAGAGACCATCTGCTGCTTAGGATTGGTGAGCCCCAGCGCATGCTGGATAAAACAAGATCTGCTGTCATCACTGACTGTAAATGGGTAGTTGACATAAAAATTGGACTGTGTCCTACGGTGTGACAGCAAAAAATGTGGAAAAAACATAAAATGAACATACAAATAACGAGAAAAATGTCTCTTCATTCTTAGAGTTACAAATAGCATGAGAGAAGTTTATCTTCAATGTTAGAGGTTATTTTTTTTTTTTTTACATTTTTGCTGTCACACCATAAGACACATTGATACATCAACTACCCAAATGTAGTTTAATACTGTACAACAATAATAGCATGATCAAACAAGCAATGTTTTTATAGGACTATATCAAGGGCAAATGATTGTTATTTATTTTCCATGTTGTACAAACTGAATTTATGGCAAAGACACGCTATAAACCATTATAAATGGGTTAAAATGTTAGAAAATAATTTCTGTGGAATTATTACTATTTAGAACCAGAACAAAATCCTGCATCTATTTGTTGGGGCATCACAGGCTTTTTGGAGAGATATGAGCATCAGTTTATGTCAGTTACCTGGCCTCCATCCTCCCTTGTCATGGCCCAGCTGACCGCAGCTGTTGGAGCCACAGGCGTAAACGCTCCCATCATGCAACAGGAAGAGCGAGTGTTGGCTGCCGCACGCAATTTCTTTAAGACCCCTCCCGTCGAACATGCAACAGCTCCTCGGCTCAAAGACAGACGCCTCCGACGCACCGATGGCCAGCTGACCCGAGGCACTGCTTCCCCAGCACAGCATCATGATTCACATATACGGAGGGAAACAGATGGAAGGATCCGGAATAAGGGAGAACTCCTAGGCTGTACCGCCTTGCCGTCTCCGCCTGTAAGTGACGGATCTGGAACAGAGGGAAAAATCTGGCATGAGACACTGGAAAGCAAATAGGTGAGAAATCAGTAGAGGGGAAGGAAGAGGTCACACCCCATTCCTATTTCCATATTGGGCAGTGTGTGTGTAAACGACAGCTAGTGTGGACAGCCTGGCCCTTGAGACAAGAACGCAAATCATAAACCACCTGGTGTGGTTAAATAATCCATCTGTCTAACTCCATAACCTACTGAATCATCACAATTCACTGGATTCACTCTGTACAACATGCACTAATAAAAGTGGGCGTTTATGTTTAGGCAGGGGACAGATTTGTGTACTCAGTTATCATACTAGGGCTGGGCAATATATAAAATATTCACAGTTTTGTTAGCAATATAAAACCATGAAACATTCTGAATACTATAGGCTATGTGTTCCGACGGTTCGACTTTTTGCTATTACTGATGCGTTCTGAAACTTTGAATCGAATTCTAGAGCAAACGTATTGATGGCAAAGGTGCGTTCTGAACATTAGAATCTAATTTTGAATGGATACATTTTGAAATGTATCGATGTACTGAAGAACGCTCGAAAAGGATCTGTAGGATCATAAAAGAGTTTTGAAAATTCGAATCTAATGTCTGCTGTCTGGAGAGAATCATAGGCGTGTTCTGAACATTCGAATCTTATTTTTGAGCATCAGGAACAAATTCAGAACGTTCGAATCTAATTGAGACATCATAGGCGCGTTTCGAAATATCTAATAACTGTAACGTTAGAGATAAGTGCGTTCCGAACATTCGACTTTTTAAAGTTCGACATTCAAATCGATTTTACGGACGTCATGGGCGTTTTCCGAACCTTCTAATGCAAAGTGCCTATACTGGCCAGAAATGCTATCTAGATAGGTTTAAAAACACATCAGAAATCTTCCATGTGTGGGTCCAATCTGAGTTCGGCCTGTAAGAACAAGCCTGACACATTTCATATCTTTAATAAACCAAATCATGATGTACTTCATATACTGCGGATTTTAATACTCAAACATCTCAACGGACTGTACATGCGTTAAATACAGTACCTCAATACTAATATTCGGGATAATATCAGGACAAACTGACACATAACAGCGCACTGACACTCACTAAACTGTCATCACGCAAATGCAATCCCCTGTCTAACACAAGTCAAAAATAAACATGTATTTAGAGAGACGATTTAAAGCAGATAATGTTACCTTGTAATATGCATTTCGTCTCCTGTTTATTTTGACCGTTTATTACTGGAATCAGTTTATTGGTTCCGACAAAAACAAGGAAGTTACGACTCAGATTACAGCGTCACTGATCACGTGACTTCTGTCAACCAGCTCTAATAGTTTTTGAGTCAACAGAGGGCGACAAATGTACATGTGGTCCTGATGTGCACATCAGTTAATAAAGTTTATTAACAAACGCAGGGTTGGAGATTGATTTTATTTTATGTTTTGGCATCAGTAAATGTACATGAAATAGCAAAGCACCATGTCAGATGTAAAAAGTCAAGATATTAAATTGATAATATAATATTCAAAATATAACATTCTGTGTATGTTCAAACTCTAGTGCATAGGTACAGTTAAAATATGTGGAATTTTATGTTGCTTCAGTCCTACAGTCCATTGTAGTGGAGATGAAAAAAAAATCCAATAAAAAATTTGTTGGCACAAATCTTGTTTTTAAGACTGATTTCTACATTGGAGAAGAGGAAACCCCTGAAAAATCCACACTTCTTTTTCTTTCTTTTTATTTACTTTTTTTTTTTTTCATTATTTACTCTTGGTTTGAAAAAATAAAAATAAAATAATAATTATTTAAAATAAAATGTTACATTTAAAATAAGAATAATTATTATAATATTAAGAAAAAAAAATATTTTAAATTAAGTTCATAAATACAACACATCACATAAATTAGTGCATTTAGAAAATAAATCTCCCCTATCTTTCTCTGGTAGAGGATATAAATGTAAACTTTGTATTTTCCTTCATTTTTTTCACACATTAAAGCAGAAACTTTGTTAAAGTTCTTACAACAATCCCCAATCTCCCTTATATATTAAGAAACAGTCCCATTTAATGCCAAGAAAGATAAAGGATCAAACTATGGATCTTAGTCAGTGTACTCCAGCATCTGCCTCATTCTTCCCAGAACCCCCTCTTGTGGTTGATGGCTCCAATTACTTTAGCCTTGAGTATTTCCTTGCTCTGATAAACAGGAAGTTCTAACAGAGCATGGCAGGTGAGGGCCTGTGGTAGATGGTCCTGAGTAAAGTTGAACAGGGGTCTCACTCTCATCTTCACCGCACTCATACCCAGAATGGGCACTCTCTCAAACCCTGTCAAGAACACTAGAGAAAGGAAAACGGGGAAAGATTTATTTGAAAACACTCTAGATGTGTCTTGGCATACAGTCCAAAGTCAAAATTGTAGGAGCAGCTAGAGTAGATGTAGACAACTAAAAAAATTCTCAATTAAAAAAAAAAAAAAATCTCTAACAAAAAAAAAAAAAAAGAAGCCATTTTCAGTAATTGCTAGACACAATCACAGCACCATTCACTCTAATCACTAGTGAACTTACATAGAAAGGCCTTCTTCTCATTTGACGTCAGTTCATCAAACACCTCCCAGAATAAGATGATGGTTGGATGCTCAGCACAAAATGATCCTTCATATGTAGTGTTCTGTTGATTGAAAGAGATATATGTAGTCAATATTACTTGTTCACAATGTCAAGGGCATAGTAGTTGTGACCCTTCTGTTTGATATGTGTTAGCATGGACCTGTTTGAGTATGTCCCAGTCATATTCCTCATTGCCCACCAGCACTCCTCTCAGCTCCTCCGGTTCAAACATCTTCACCATCCATTTGTTACATGCTTTGAAGAAGCCTCTCTTAAATTCTTCAAACACTTCCTCCATTGATTTATTCAGGGTGTAATCCACATACTTGTCCACAAAGTCTGCTCTGTTGCAGAAATTAAAATTAAAAACAATTAAGTTTTGCTTAATATGATTCTAAAATATTATACGTACAAAAATAAGAATAAAAGCAAAAAGAATACAATGTTTTAGTAACAGTTATACTGGTATCTCTGTATAATTATAATTATATTTCTTTCAAAAATTATAAAAAACAAAAAGCCCAGACCTGTTAGAATTTGTGACCATTTTTCCTGGCTCAGCTGGATCCAGTTCGACTTCTATTCCATCCCATACAATCTTATGTATAAAGATAAAAAACTATTATTTTTTAAGAAATATTGGGTCTCATTCACTAACCAAGTGTGTGCATGAATTTGTGTGTGAAATTTGTGTAAAAACAGTATAACATTATCACTAGCAACTGATGATTCACCAATAACTCATTCTAAAATATATTAAAAATTTATGAAAAAATGTAAAATAAAAAATGAAAAAAACTGAAATCATACATACTCTGGGTGGACTTATAAACATGTTAAGATTCAATTTTATACATAGAGATTTTAATATATTTAAATATTTTTCATCATAAGTAAGAAAGAAACTGGTAAGGTTCCTCTGCATAAAAACAGATATGCGTATGTACAGCTGGCTAATGAGATGTTTGGGTATGTTTTATGCAAATTACATGAGAATCAAACAAACTAACCGTGTAGTTCATGTCCATTTCCTCAACGTCATCGCTGTAGTCCAGGGTGAACTGCAAACTCCTGAGAACATCATGTTTCAGATTAATTAAACAATGTTACTCTATGTGTGATAGATGGCAGCGCATTCATAGAACACGGATATACATTTTAGCAGTCATACAAAAACTACCAAGAGAATCAAGATAACCTTGATTGTAAAAACACTCACTTGCCAACAACTGGACAAAACTCTATAAAGTCTTCTAGAGATGGTTTGACATTGAGAAGTTTCTTGAACAAGGCTAAAGGAAAAGGCAGATGTACTACAGAGTTGTTGTTGAAGGCCAAGCCACACAGAATCCCTAACAGGAAGTACTTCTCCTTCTCCACGCTGAGCTGGTGTGGGATGATACGTGGTTAAGGCCAAAGAGAACAAAATAAAAATGTAAAAAATGGGAAATATCAAAAGCGCCATTAGGTATCTTAGGGGCAGTTCACACAGAAAACATTTTTCCATTCTATGTAAACACGCTAAAACGTAAACACGCTAAAAACACGGAGTTCAAGTTAAAAGAAGTTCAACTTAAAAAAAAAACAGTCTTGAGACCTTGCATTTTTTCCCCATTCCACTGTCCGCATCTCACATTTTTTCAAAGCAAATACATGTGTGAATGGTATGTAACCTGATTTAACTAAACTTTAACATTTACGTCTTTAGCATGACCTAATGAAAAAAGATTTTGCCTTACCTGTGTTGGGAACCAGCTCATACTTTGGTTTTCATCGTACATAAACAGCTGAGACTCTGGTGCACAAAGCTCTTTAAACACGTTGTGAAAAAAGTCCCTCTTGTTGACATCTGTTTTTCTCATATCCTCTGTGTAAAACACCTGTGTTAGATAACCAAAAGAATCCATTCATACTGCAGCTCATAACTCTGTTTGTATGGTCCTGTCTGGGGTTGAAAATAAAAAGTACACACAAAAAATACCATGTATGTTATCAAATCAAAGCTTCACATTGTTCTCTTTCCTTACCGACAGCCAAAATTCTCTGAGATGTTGCTGAGTGGCCATTCTCAGCTGAGAGAAACTGTCCTCCAGCAGTGCTGTGCGTCTCAGAATCAGCTGAAAACTACCCTGTAATTAAAATATTTCATTCTGTGACTAAGAAAATTAATTTCCAGGAAACTTTTAGGTTGATTTTTTTTTTAGGTCACAACAAAATTACCTGCCATACTCTGTTCTTCATATAGCTACATTTGGCCTCCAGGCTAAAGATGCATGGAAGTGATATGAGATTTTTTAAGATTGCCTAAAGCAAAAGAAATAGGAAGCATCATGTTAATTGATCTGAAATTTGGATACATACTGTATCATATCAGATAAGTGCCTTAGGTGCTCACATTATAGTAGTTTTGCTGGTCTATCACTGCTTGGATTTGTTGAGTCCAATTCAACATCATCCAGTTGTTATTCATATCATCATTGATGGTTTGCAGCTGTTGATTTGGGGAAAACAAAATTCTCTAGTATTTTTGGTTTTCTTCTAAAAAAATTTATTGTAAGCTGGAATTAATGTTTGAATAATAATGAAAATATCAGCAGACAGCTATGGTTGACTTAAATCTAATCTAAATGTGTTTTCAAAAATGTTTTTGTGTACTGTATGTTTTGAATAACTTCAGTCATTTTTGTATGACAAATACAGTGATTGCTTCCATATTTACTGTTGCCAATTAAAAAGATATAGATGATATTGTATCATTATCGGCCAAAAGCCCATATACACAATTTTTTGGTTCTCACCACATCTAGTAGATCATTGATCTCATTAATGATGAAATCACTCTTTGTGATGTTTCTGTTGGCACTGCAGCAGACCTTCACAACAAAGACACAAATGCATTTGAAATTCAAAAGTTCACTTCTGATGAAATATATAATATATATATATATATATACAAGTATAATAAAGGCACCTGATAGATCGTCTGAAGGATCTGCACAAATTTCGGCAGGCGTGTTATGTCCAGTTTCGTATTGACAGCAGCAATCCTGCCAATCAAATAAGCTGAAGCTTTTTTAAATAACTTCACCAGGCCTTTGAGCCAATCATCTGGGAGTTTGGACCAGTACATCCCTGAGAATATAACATAAAAATACTTAGACAAATACAACAAAAACAACAACACAAAGGCAGAAAAGGTCTTCAGCGTTACCTAACACCCTGCGAGCAGCAGGATTCATATCACGGATTTTGGAGGCCAGTTCTTCAGTGAGTTTGGTTCTTTGTTGTTTCTGGAGACGTCTGATGAGCTCAGGCAGGAGAAGATAAACTCTCAGCGATTCCACACCTGTTGGATTTGGATTCAGAGATGGCAGCAGCATCTGTTGAACCACCTTCACTACCTGAGATACAAAAACCATTAACTGCAACTAATTGTTTAAAATGTATAGAACAATTTTTGTAAACGCTGGATTCACCATTACCTCTGATATCAAGCTTTCATTCTTTGATAACTTTGTAAAAGATGATTTAACCAGATCAAAATCCAAACCACAGTGCTCTTCAGACGTCTGATAGTGTTTGTCACAACTACAAAAACAGACATTTAGGTTAAAATCATCATTTTAGGCACAAAAAGAATTACTAAAGGAATTACTAGATAATTGATTAGGAGATTTACCTTGTTTTGAGGAAACTTCCATTCAGAGAGGCAGCAGAGGAGAACACTTTGTTTATGTACCTTCAAACAACATTAAATAATGTTTTTATAGTTTATTGATGATTACTATTATTCATTAAAATTCATTGTCATTGACACATATGTCTTGATACATTTATGCTAAGAAAGATGTTAAAAAAAGATTATTTCATGGACATATGGTAGTATACACAAACTCAGGAGCCTCTCAATGTAAGCATATAAAACTGAGTCAAGCACTCACTTCTTTACCACTTTCCTTTGTTCACTTCCAGACAGCCATCGGTCAATCATTCTGTCATCTAATGTCAAAATCGCTCTGCTTGGATTTGGTTTAGACTCATTCCCAGGTTCCTACAATAAACACACACACAAAAAAAAAAAAAACATAAGTAATTACAGCAGAGCAGTAATTTAATAGTTTTAATTTGTAAATGAAAAATGCCATGTCTTATTTTACCTTGAAAAACAAGGCAGAGGAATGATTCTCCCCAGCAATTAGTTTTTCAACCATATATTCATTATTACATTCTGTGTGCAACAAATACTTAGTTTAGTTCAAAGTTCTGAGCAACACTTTGAGTAAAAAAAAAAATATTCATAAGAAAATAACCTGCTAAAAGGTGATTTATAATTACCAGTTGGCAGATCCACAGGGAAAGGCACAGACTTATTGATCATATTTCCATTTCCCAGCTGTCCTTGTGTCCCACATCCAAATGAGTAGATCAGCTTTAACGATGCAACTGATACGAGTGTGTGATGTCTTTATGAATGAAAGAATCAAATGTCTAATTACTGAGCAGAACTCTAACATTAGACATGTTAACCATTTGACGAAAGAAATCCTTACTATTGCTCTGAGATGTTGATTGTTAATAAGGCTTATGAATAGTCTTTACCTCCCACATGTGACCTGTGACACTTTAGATCCCCACAGTTCAGAAACCACCCGCGGATGATGTTCATCTCTAAATGAGTTGTGTCCAAGCTGGCCATAACCTCCTGATCCAAATGTGAATACTGTGCCCCCCTGAAACATGAAACATTTATTACACTTTCTGTCCAGTTTGTTGTAAGCTAAATATGGTATTATAATATGGATATATAAAATAATACAAAATAATACTTTTGATAATGTGGCAGTGTGTTCTCCTCCACATGAGATGGACACAGTTTTCTTCTGGTGGAGACTATTTACAACTGTTGGGACGTATCTGTCTGTGGTGGAAAAACAGTAAATTTGCAACTCCCATCATATTCATGCTTTGATATATATTTGACACAGTATTGCACAAATTTAGTACATTTATATGTACTTTCATACTGTTACCGATTTAGTTTTTACATGATGAAATATAAAGACCTGTAGTGTCTCCGAGGCCCAGCTGTCCAGCAGAGTTCTTTCCCCATCCAAACACGACTCCAGAGAGAGACAACACAAAGCTGTGGTCTCCTCCAGCGCTGATCTGAGCCGGTGGGATCCCACTCAGACTCTGAACACGTTGAGCAGACGGAGAGCAGGGATGATCTTTCCTCAAACCCAGCTGACCGTGAGAGTTCTCACCCCATACGAACAACTGACCATCTGAAAGACCAACAGCTCTGAACATCTACACTCAAATATCAGTTTATTACTATCAATTATAAGAGGTCAAAAAATGAAAGCAAAATAGCAGATGTTAGTTGAAATAGTTGTGAATACCCTTAGTTAATGCGATTGAATGATGGTCTCCACATGCGATCTGAATCACCTGCCTGTTATCCAGACCTATAAGAGGCCTGCAGAGACAAGACAATCTGACAGTTATATATTTGTTATTATCATTTATGGTCATTTATACTGTTTTGCCTACAGAAACAAACCTGCACACAGTAGATTTGTCCATAATGAGAACATTTCCTCCATAAGCAAGAAGAACCGCACCATCTCCTCCACAAACAATCAATCTGATTCTGTTATTCTTCAGCTGTAGTTGCTCTGAAGTAAATAAAACATTTTCATCAGTTCAACTTCTGTTTATACTACAAATAAACAAACAGACACTTATATAATTATGAAAATAATGATAATGACGTCTTCAAATTTAAGTGTCATTTGGTGTAATCTATCATACTTAGTTTTCCATCATGATTATAGTCTTCACTGCGCAATCTCAGGACCGAGACCCTCCCATCCCGAATAAATCCAACAAAACTCCTTCCAGCTGACATGTCCTGAACTGCTGTTTTCGGACACACAGATCGTATTCCAGAGTTGCCCTGTTTGACTTGGTCAGGTTTTACCAGCCCGAAGCCCTCTCTGACCTGCGCTCCCCAATAACACAACATGATCACAGCTGATGCACGAGAGCTTCAGACTCCAGAAGAGTGTCTCTTTCCTCCTGCACTGACGAACTCACTCGCGTTAAATATAAAGAAAAAACGAGAGCGAAACTGATGACTGTTTGGAAAATCATCGACTTCTTACGAAACGAAAGTAATGTCTGTTGTCATTCTTCCGCGTTTATAGTGAGTCGCACACAGTAAATGCCTGAGAATGGGAAAACGAAAGCAACATCTAGGCGAAATTCTTCCACACCCTCCACTGTGTTTCATTTATTTAATAAAATTACAGCCAGCTGATTAAAAAGACTGACGCGGTGAAACTGCGTTACAACGTGGCCATGCATTGTTTACATCGGGAAAATCCCAAGGGGCTAGTTGTCACAAGTTAAGATTAAACGAGTTCTACAATGACTTTCAGGAGGGTCGACTATTTAAATGATTTACCCAGTTTTTAGGGGTATTTGAAACGCCTAATTTGTCGAGGTGATCAACTGAACGCGATTTCACCGAGGGACCTTTTCACAGGTCGATGCCCAACGCACCGCCGCGTCGGAATGGAGTTGGAGGAATGTAAATATATTCCATGTCTATAATCTTAGATTGTAATAAATAAATAAATAAATAATAATAAACATATATTTTAATTTTTATTACAACTCATCAAAGAAATTGCAGCATTTTGAAAAATGTCTTAGCACTAGAAACAGAAATGACCACCAGAAATCTTTATCTTTTTATTTATTTATTTATTTATTTATTTTTATTGCAAAACCTTCAGAAACATAGAAGAACAGGGAAACGAGACATGAATGCATTCCCACAAAGAACAATCATACAAACAAGGACAGAAATGAATATTCTGGATTTGCGTACATCAAACCATGGTATCATCTATACAGAAAAGTGCAAAAATAAAAATTACATCATTCTAGAAAGGCTGTCATAGTGCATCAAAAATTTGATACTCTTTTTGTTATTTGTAAGTCTAAGAGATGAAACAAGAGAATCAAATTCAGAAAGAAAAGGGGGGGGGGGGGGGGGACAAAGGAGATTTAAGCCATTTTTGCTTATGAATGAAGAATTTTGCATTCAATATAAGAAAATTAACAACATATTCAGCAGATAATAGCTTTGGGTTTTCATAATAAAAAATAACATCTTTGAGGACGAAGGTATGGGTCACATTTGTAAGGTTAGAAACGGTGCTTAAGTCACCTCATAATTTGTTGGTAATATACAATCAAAAAACAAATGGGCAGCTGTTTCCTCAACAAAACCACAGAACGAGCAAGACTCATCAACATCAGAATATTTAGAAATAGATAAATTTTATGAAGGATTTTATATTGAATTTCCTTAACTTTGTTAGATATACAAAATGTACTTGGCAAAAGCCAGGCCTTTCTCCAATTTATATTTGTTGTAAAGGAACCCCAATAGAATTTCCCTCTTGGAGTAATCTTTCTCTTTGTCTGAAATATTTTGCGAATATGTCTGTTATTGCATTTCCGATCTAAAATACCACCCAAACATAAAGCCGGATAAACACTGTTGCCTTTACTGAATTTAAGGTGACTTTTAATTAACTGGGTTAAGCCTACTGGGATGGCTCTCATCAAAGTATTATATTCCTTTGGTGGGACTGAAAAATTATGGAGATTCATAAATTGTTCATAAGTTTACCAAAATCATCAAACACAGATAAAATACAATTCAAGTTATTATTAAACCATCTAGGGAAAACAAAAGAGACTTATTTCTAACAGTTATATCAGCATTATTCCAAAGGAGAACTTTGTGGGGGGAGAAACCATGGACAAAACACAATTTCCACGAAAGAAGACATTGCTGATGGAAGTTAGATTAGGAAGGCAAGAAATGTCTTGCTTGCTAGGCAAGAAATTACACTTTAGTAAGAAAGACAGGCCACCAAGTTGGTCAAATAACTTATTTGGAATAAAAAACCACAGTGACATTGGATTCATAAGGCATCTTCTCAACCAATTTACTTTAAATGTGTTTACAGTATCTGCGAAGTCCAAAAAATCAAGGCCACCTTCGCTTCTGGAATTAGCAAGAACTTCTCTTTTTAAGGTCTATTTATCCAGATGAAATCCAAAAATATCTTATTAATTTCCTTTATAGCTTTATCGTTGACAAACAAAGAAAGAGCAGAATATACAAAGTGAGAGAGCCCTTCAACCTTAGATAAAAGAACTCGACCGTATAAAGAAAGATCTCTCTGAAGCCAGATGTTAAAGATATGTTTTGTTTTTATCATTTTATCAGAAAAGTTTAAATGATGTCTACTGATTGAATTTTTAGTGATATGAATTCCTAAATATTTTACACTTTTTTAAGTGGTATACCTCCTAAGAATATATCATCTATATCATGAATTGACATAATTTCACATTTCAAAGTATTAAGTCTTAGACCTGAGGCACATGAAAATTGTTCAACCAATTCCAGAGCTTTTGGTAACTGATTTTTGTCCTCCAAAAACAGCGTAGTGTCATCAGCTAGCTGCACTATTTTGATCTCCCTGTCAAATACTGAAATCTTGGTTAATTCTTAGACAGAGTAACTCTGTGGCTAAAAGAAATAAAAATGGAGAGATTGGACAGCCCTGTCTGACTCCAGAATAAACCATGTTAAACCTTTTAGAAGTGTCAAAGTTCACAATCACTGAGCTGTTAATACCTGGATAAAACATGATTACAGTCTCTGTAAAGGCTTTACCAAATCTAAATAATTCTAGAGTACGAAAAAGAAATTTGTGTTCTATGGAGTCGAAAGCTTTATGAAAGTCAAGAAAGAGTATGAGACCATCTGAATGAATTAGATCTGAATAATCCAGCAAGTCCAGTACTAATCTTATGTTATTAGAAATGTAACAGCCTTTCATGAAACCAGATTGAGATTCTGAAATAATATTGCCTAAACCATAACTTAACCTTTTAGCATATACAGAGGCTAATATTTTATAATCTAATGTTAACAAAGAAATAGGTCGCCAATTATCGATTATTAAAGGATCCTTGTCTGGCTTAGGTATAAGGGAGATGACTCCCTGTTTCATAGTAGCAGTCATATCTCCCTGACTGATGCATTCCTTATACTTATGAAATAAAGGCAATTTAATAAACTCCCAAAAATGGAGATAAAATTCAACTGAAAGCCCATCGATCCCAGGGGATTTACCTTTTATCATTTTATGAAGAGCTTGCTTGATTTCATCAATCGATAAAGGAGAATCACAAATTTGATTATACTCTAGATCAATAACTTTAATACGGTGTTTAACTAAATCAATAAATTTTTCAGAAATATTATAGTTGAAATTAGAGGTATAAAGATAGCTACAGAATTTAGCAAAAAAAATCTGATATTACTTTTTGGTCTTTGGAATGATTCCGTCAATATTAAGTGCGGAAAGAGCTTTCCTCTGACTATTTCTTTTTTCCAGGGCAAAAAAAAAAAAAAATAGCTAGAATTTTTTTCCCCTACTCCAGCCATTTTGCACGAGACCTTGTATATGCACCTTTAGCCAAATCTAAATAGGATTCATCAAGCTCCAAATTATGGACCTGTTTAAGTATGTCCCAGTCTATTCCTCATTGCCCACCAGCACTCCTCTCAGCTCCTCCGGTTCAAACATCTCCACTATGCATTTGTCACATGCTTTGAAGTAGCCTCTCTTGAATTCTTCAAACGCTTCCTCCACTTATTTATTCAGGATATAATCCACAAGTTCTGTTCTGTAGCAGAAATTTAAAAAAAAAAAAAAACAAACAAAAAAAAAAAAACTTTTTTTAGCCTTATGAAATGTTTTAAATATCATCCTCTTTAGAAAAAAAAAACTGACCTGTTATAATTGGTGACCATTTTTCCTGTTCAGCTGGATCCAGTTCAACTTCTGTTTTATCCCATGTGACATTATGTAGAAAGATAAAAATTGAGGAATATTATCCATGGTTATCTCTCTGCATCCCTGGACTGAAAAACATACTCTCGTTAAATATAAATTGAAAACGAAAGCAAAACTGCCAGACTGCCAGGCAGGTATTTTTTTGAGTTCACATGAAACGAAAGTATCAGTGATAGAAATCCACAATGTTGGTATGTTTTCCATGTTTATAGTGAGTCAGAGACTCAATTATACTTGAATGTACTTTAAAAAATGCTGTGTTAGTTTTTCAACCCTGGGTTGGTGCATCGGTGCATTTCTTTGGTGAAATTCGGGTTTGTGTGTGTTTTATTTAACCCTAGAGCATCCCTCGAGTAGGGTTTACGTTTAAGGTCCTTGGGGTCAGATAGACCCCAAGGACCGATTAAGGGTTAATCTATAAGTTCGTACAGTGCTTGAGAGAGGGAGAGAAAGACAGAGAGGGATTGCAAGTGCAACAATTCTCCTCAGTGAAAACACCTGTGTCTCCTGTCACTGAATAATTACAAGCTATAAGGTTGATGAGAGTGAATAATGCGTCAGTCTGTCAACTATGATTAATACTCCCATCTGTATGCGAGTGAGCGGCAATTACTAGCTATATAGCTATGCAGAAACCCTGTGGATCAAGCCCAGACCCATGCTAATATGGAGTAAGCATTCCTACATTAAATCTACATACAATGCCAAATTTACTTTGAAAATGTTTTAATTTTAAACGTGCATTTAATCTAGCTCTGAACCTCATTAATAGTGACTAATGATTAATTAATAAGACAGTCTGTCTTTCCTATATTGTTTATGTTTACTTAAGGTATTTGTGCATTATAAACTTTTTATAAGGTTTTTTTTTTTTTTTGATGCAATACATAATTCATCAGTGCCATTTTGATGTCAAAAAATAATTCCAACACTATTTTCATATATATAACTAATGATTAAAAGACCTAGAGTTTTTGACTCTAGAAGACCTAGAGTCTTGTTTGGAATGATAAGGTCTTCACTCTAAAAGGAATTATTTGAAAAGCCTTTTTTAATTTTTGATTTCTATATAAGTAGTTTACAAATAAATAGGCCTATGTATATTTCTTTATAATGTATTTCTGGCAGGTAAAAGAAAGACAAAAATATCCTTAAACCCCTAGAAAAGACTCATTGGAATGCTAACATGTAAGCCTTCAAAAACATTTGATGTTAACCAGCTGGTGAAAACAGGTGTGACTATACTTAACACTGACCGTGTAACTCAGATCCAAGCAACATGCTCAAAAAGAAAACAGAGAGGTTCAGTGTGAGAATAGAAGTCCATCGTCAGAGTTACACTTACATCTATACAGTATGGCTATTTTGAATTGTGGTTTCCCATGCAAAATCACTTGATGATGTTTGCAGTGGTTTTCAGGCCAAAGTGTCAAAATGATGACACCAGTGTGGATATTGGCACCAGAATCCACGCTGCATGCTTGATTTATGATTTCTATAAACATCACCTGCTCTGGCAATGACTATGTTCTGTGCTACTGAAAAACATTCCCATTAGTGAAATTGTGAATAGAGACATGCATCTATCGAAAGCATTGTTAGCTGTTACAGTTGTTGTTGTTACATACAATTATAGAGTTCTTTAGTATTTACAGTTTCTTCCACACTTTTAAAAATAAAGGTTCCAAATGTCATAGAAGAACCTTTCAATGAACGGTTCTTAAAAGAACCATTTTTTTCTTAGCATGAAGAACATTTTAATAATCCAAAAAACCTTTTTTCACTATAAAGAATCTTTTGTGTAACTGATGTTGAGGTTCTTCATTGAACCATATGCCAATAAAGAACCTTTACTGTATTCACTTTTTTGCTGCTTTTCTTATATAATTTATTTTTGGTAGGCTCATAAACATTTTATAGTCAACAGGGACTACTGATCTTTATTGTATACCTGTAAACATTTTTGTGCAATATATTTTTTTTTCTATTTTAAGTGTTAAGTTTCAAGTTCAAGTAGCAAGCAATGTTCAAGTATTAAGTTCCTATAGAAATGGCATGACCCAGACCCTAACATGTTAAAGCTGAATGTGTGATGAGTCTGATGACTCTTTCATGTTTTATGTTCATCTCTGATTTCATCTCTTTTCAGTGAAATTGTAAAGGCATCTGGTCAGGGATGATACTTTGCCTTAACTTGAATGTTTCTGTGAAAATTTCAACCCTGTGGCTAAGGGGAATTTCGGTTTGAAATTTTGCTTGTCATTCCTTTACAGTAAATCAAGTACTGTACAACGAGTTGGTAAAAAATAAAAAGGTAGAGTAGCCTTTAAACACGAAGAAAAAAAATACAGCAAAGCAAAAGAAACAGACCTTTCTTTTGCTCTTAAATAAAGCAATGTTGCTTTCACAATGTGAAAGTCTAATGAATTTTTGATTGAAGCTTCCAATATAGTTTGCTTACTTAGACATTTTTACCTGTTTAAGACATGTTCAAACACAGTGTTATCAAGCACTAGCATGAAAACACAGCCATAAATGCAAAACCGTTTCATGAATTTGAATACATTCTTAAATTAATTCATTATACTTATAATAAAGGGTATTTCGGTTCATAGGAGACTGGAAGAAACACTTCTAAAGTCAATATGATATCTAAAGTTCATGTCTTACTGTTAATATTGACTGATATTATAAGTTTCATATAATGCAAGACAGCCAGAGAAAAATGCCTTGAATAAGCTCAGCATTTACCTTTTTATTCTTTGGTATAAATCGTAAAAATAAAACTTTTTGCAGAAGCACAGAAATAATGAATTTTGCGCAGAAAATTAAAAAAAAAAAGTTATTAATGTTCTGGAAGAAATGTCAATATTTCTGTGCTTCTTTTTTACATTAGGTAGATCCTTGAGAGTGAGCAGTCTTCTTTTGGTTAAAACATACAATGATTAAGGGTTTTTATTTATTTATTTATTTATTTTTTTTACATTTCTTATAATACAGGTACATAACATGCTTTAATCTAAGATTTATTTATTGAATTGGTAAATCAATAACCATCAGTGACATTAGGACATGTCAATGATGTATGGAGAGTAAGATGTTGTAATGACAGATATGATTTATAAAATGACTCATGCTGACTCACTGAGGTGTGTTGCTTCGTTCCTTCCCATACCCAAAAGGATGATCATGATGAGCTCACTGTGTTTCTGTGTCACACTGGATGGCAGGTGTGTGTGATGATCTTTAAATAATCCCCAATCAATGATAGTGTACATTTTATCTCACTAAGGACAAGAAGAATACGTCTAATGCTCAAAATTCTCTCAAGCATCAACATCTAATTGACACCTCATTTTAGCCACATCATTTTTTAATGGTTTGACATCTTTACTCCAGTTTGTGATGACCATTTGCATTCCAGCAGTACAAATGGTCATCATTACAGCCAAGCGTTTGGATGCTCAGTGAGGAATTTGAAGGGACTTCACAATTTTCCTATTGCAAGGGATAATTCCCATGACTCCAATATATGCATCCCATATTCAGTAAACTACCAATAGCTATGGAATGCAATGGGAGCTAGACTTATTTTCATAACCTATAGAACAGGATGCGATCTATCCTCAAGCCATCATAATTCCACTTAAAGAATTTTCTCCCAGGTGATTTAATGATTTTTGTTCCTTGTTTTTGCAAATAGAAATGCCTCAGGGGTCTCATGATGTAACAGCCCCCCTCTTCTTGTCAAAACTCGCCTGTAAGTGGCTGTAGGTCAGAAAAATTGGTATATTGCATGTAAAGGGGTAAAAAGCATGCCTGCCGGGTCCTGGATTACTCATCACATCTGAACGTGCCTGCTAGTAAATATAATCGCTTTTGGAGCACATCTTTATACAGAAGAACAGGGGTACAAGAAGAAGATTATACTCATTTCTCCTAAACGAGAGTCAAGGTGAGTGTTTTAACATGCTCTTTTAAATTAAACATTGTTCTTTTGCTTTTGAGGGACTTTTCTGTGGAAGAATCTGCATTGTTTAGTTTTATGACCGAACTTGAACTGTTTTCAAGTGCAAGTTCAAGTTTATGTGTTCATGGACTGGAAAAGTCTGTTGGGTTGGTGATAAATTCTACAGCTGTTCTAGGAACAGCCAAACTGCTCACCTGTTAATGAAAAACACTGGCAATGAAAGGGTGAAATTTTTGGCACATTGTCAGGCTTCAAACTGAGATGTTCAAAGAAAAATATAATCCATAATATAGAAGAATCTTCTAAGACTTTATCTGTTTGTACTGATATGTTTGATGTAAAAGAATTACATTTTTTCCAGCTCAAAATAATTCCAATGATATATAGCTTATATCATTAACATACTGAAAGAATCTTATCTGTAAAGGGAAAAAAAAAACATCAGGTAACCACAAACACATTACAGAACAAGGACAGACACATACACATTTGCATAAACACGAGTTTGTTTATGCAGTGTGGGTTTAACTGTTGTTCTAATTATTTAATAGGTTCATGACCTTAGCTCCGTGTATCTCTCGCTCTGCTATTCACAAATGACTCATTATCCAGAGTAATTTCAGGGTGTAGAGCTCCTAGAAAGTCTCTTGAAAGTGAATGAATGACAGGTGGACAGATCATTACTGTTTCACAGGTGTAATGATGACTATTATGCAGCAGTATGGTGGTAAACATTGGTTTGAACAGGTGACAATAGCAGAGGTGCCGAAGGTCTAGACTGGTGATAGATGAATATAATATTTCTATAAATCAGACTTATATTATACTTTTCTTTTCTTTCTTTCTTTCTTTTTCTTTATTATCAAGCATTCTTAAATGTATAAATTTATTCAAATTCCAAAATTTTTGTTATGCAGTCTCATTTAACATTAAACATAGTCTTCATTCACCTTAACACCTTAACATAATGAGTGATATGAGTGATTGCCGTATTACAATCAAAAATAAACAATATAATAAGAATAAAAACATAACGTGGGAATGTGTTAATTTTTTATCTTGAACTTTTTTTAACCTTTAAACTCATTTTACTAACAAAAAAGTTAATTGAAAGCAATTAATTTTTTATTTTTTTATTTATTTATTTTTTTAAATGGGATGTCAAACCTCCAAAAGTTCCAAGCTAGAAGTTAAGAAAACTGATTTTGGAACTTTTAAGTATCACCAAGGCTTCTAATGTAATCTTCACAGTAATCTTAGAAATAATTGAATTCAAATCCTACATACACTATGCTATTATGTATCAGGTGAGGATATTATAGCTGCTGCCTTGAGGAAAACTTCAGGTTTAAACTTGTTGGCTTCAGATGTGATAAAAAGACTTGAAATCCAAGCTGAAAAATATTTTTATGAGGTGTGCTGTGATTGAACTTGAACTGAAAAACATCAGTGTGTTGATACAGGACAGAATATTTGACATGAGACAGTAAATTACAACAAGTGGTAAGTGTCAATTTGTTCTAAGGTGAAGTTCTGATGTTTTGTTGATGAATTTTATGCTTTTGTACAATATGTTTATGTGCACCTTAGAATCAGCAAAGAACCCTCTTCGAAGCAAAAACATTTTGGCTGTACAAAACTGAGTAGAGTTGCTGTTTGGTTCTTTTCAGGATACATTACAGGTTGCTTAAATCAGTGTATTAGTGTCTATGCTAAAAGCTTACAAGATAAAATAATAATAATAATAATAATAATAATAATAATAATGTTAAAAATAATAAAATATCAGACATTAAACTCTTTTTGATTTTATCATGCATTCAATTCTTCTGATTGTAACCTTTATTTTAAGCAAAGTGAAGGTGTTGCTGCATATTGTAAAAGGAAATTGAAGACAAGAGAAACCACCAAGGTTTAAAGCAAGATAAGGATCTTTACTAGTAGCTAAAAGGATAATCTAATGGGATGTCTCAAACACTAAGGATATGCTTTGATGGGCTGCATTGCTTTTGAAATAATAGTCCTTCATTGTTTGTTTAGTATTTTGCATGCATTCTTTGAAAAGTATGGGAAAAAAAATAAAAATAATGAATATGTAAATAAAAATCGAGTGTTCTATTTTATTGATAAGAGTCACTTTGGTTTACAGTAGTTAACATGGAATGGACAAACTAACTACAACCAAGATTGTAAAAGTAGAGGGGGGATCTGGAGGATCTGGAAAAGGTGAGTGTGTAAAAAAATTAAATAAGAATTAATTAATTAATTAATTAATTATTTGAGCACAATTAATCAAACTGGAACTTGTGCATATAATTTAAATTCATTTGTCCCTTAACCTGAATGATTGTAAAATTGACAGAAATCCAGAAACACACAGAAACCGTAACGACCACAAGATTGACATCTCTTCCTCCAAGTAGGTTTAAATGTGATTTCTGAAATAACTGCATTACATTAAAAACTATTAATTTTGCTGTTCTCTAAATTGTGATCTGATTCCCTGCTGAAAGTTATTTGGTGTCTCCACATTAGAGGGCAATAGCAGCTCCGTGAGCAGCCAACAGACACTGACCTCCATTGTGAACAGCTCAGGCTCTGGAGGAGCTTCAGGAGGAGCTGTTCTGGTGGAGAAGAAGATCATCACCCAGAGCAGTGCTGAAGGAGGCGTGTCCAGAAGTTATGTCATATCCTGTGAGTCCAGAAATCATCCAGCTTTAACCAGCTATATATGAGATATACAGAACATTTCTGAAATTAAACATAATATTTACTCAAAATACATGAAAGGAATTGTATTTTTCATTATTAATTCACAAAGCTGTTGAAGCTGATCAGTATTTCTCTTCTCTCCAGCTTCTTCTTCTGGAAGTTCAGCCAGCAGCAGTTCAGGAGCAGGATCTGTGATTGGTGGATTTGAAGAAATATCTCGAGAAATTAGTGTAACCGGACCAATTAGTAGCTCTACAGTTAAAAGCTCTAGTTCTGCAGTTAAAAGCTCTAGCAGCATCTCTACCTCCATCACAACAGTTGGTGGTTCCTCAGCAACAGGTGGAGATCTTTCTTCTGGATACGGGTCCATCTCCTCCTCTGAGTTTGTGTCTGGTTCTTCAGGCGGTTCTGTTAGTGTTTCTGGAGGCAGTATGAACATATCCAGAGGTGGAGGAGGTGGCGCTGGCTCCTCTGCAGTCATGTCTGCCGGAGGATCTTCCGGCTCCATGACTGTGACCAAGTTCAGCTCCTCATCTCCTGGCGGGACACGGAAAGGTTTGAGTTACAGCACAGTTCCTACAGAGAGGAAGACCGGTCTGAGCCTTCGCACCGGAGGATATGAGGGTAAGTCAGAGGTTATGACCCTTTTGGATTCACACTATATGTTTAATTATTGATATTAGTTTATGTACATTATATTAACCAGATTTAATAAACAGTATGTGTGTAATTTATATTTACCCAGGGAGCTCCAGTGGCAATTCTTCCCCTGAGTACATAAAGAAAGAATATGGTATGTCCATTAGTAATTTGTTTTGGGACTGGTCTGAATTTCAGAGAAGAACGACGTTTGTAATTTATAGTATGCATGAAATAAATGTATCATTAATCAGCACAATTTACAAAACCCACGAACTCACCTCAGGAGTGTAATTTTTACCTCTGTTACTCGGGACATATCAAAAGGTTCCGCTTCTTTTAAAAATGTAGCTAATTGTCTTTAGATAAGTCACACCCGTGAAACGTGATTTGCTACCTGCTTGTATTATATATTGAGGGGCGGGACATGCTCGTTCTTGGGACCAATTGATTGGACAGAAAATGTGTACAAGATAGTCAACAATATATGCAAATCTAAGTATTTATGTTTTGACAACGATCTAAAAAATTATGTTCGCGAAAGTGTATTTAAGTCAGGTAAAAATTAATACCAACATTTGTGGTGACAGAAACATTTGAAAAAACTAACAACTATGATATGTAAAAATTTACTTTTAAGATTATGCAATCACAATCATATGCTGCTGTAGCCTATGTTTTTTTTTTTTTTTCTTATTCATGGGGTCTGAACTCTCTAATAATATGAATCTTCTTCTTTTTCTTCTTCTTCTTCTTTCATCCGTAATACTGGTGTCTCTCAAAATTCAGCTTCAATGTTTTTTTTTTTGTCCCCCCCCACCCCCATTTGTAGTTTCGACAAGTGTTGCCACTAGAGGACGCACTCAAACTCGAGGTATTTCAAAAATACGTAGCTTCACAAACTTCCCAACAATCTTAAATTTGAATTAAAAATGTAAAAAAATAAAAATAAAAAAACCTGCTTTTTTAATTTATGTCTTCTTTAAGTCTCATTTTAAATCTTACTGTTATCTTTGTCTTTTTCAGAGAGTGAGATCAGAGCCAGATTGCAGAGTACCTCACCCTCCACTAGATGTCAGTGTTACTCACGTTCAGTCAAAAGTCTATTATGTGTCAATTTACTAACCGGCTTCACCATGCAAATACTTTGAAATTGCATAATATAATATTATATGTAGAGTAATTTCGTTATTTCATCTTTTATATTATATATTGATTGTTATAGTATATATGTTGCATATAGGATATATGTTATATATGTTATTTTTGAAAGATATTGTGAATTTTCCAATCAATTTAGTATGGCCTTGAGTTTCAGAAAATGATCTATTGTTTTATATATTTAGGGACAGAGCTGGATGATGTGAAGAGATTACTGAAGGGAAGTTGTTCCGGGAGCATCAGTCCACCTCGCTCTCCCACCAACACTCTACCTATCCCCAAAAAAGCCAGCGTGGACACCCGTCATGAGAGCCAGTCAGGTACCACTCAGAAGCACAGAGATGCCTGTGATTCACAGCACAGCCATCGCTTCAACACTAATTTACGTCTTTCAGGTTGTGACGGCACAATCCTGGATGCAGGATTCAACGGATATTACACAAACCCAAACAATCTCAGTTACACCACTCTGCAACAACCATCATCGCCCACAGGTTACACAGAGACAATGTGTTTGTGTGCCTGCATTTCTATGTGTTAAAGTTGAAAGAAATAACATACTAAAAAGATAAAAGTGAGATTGTAACTAATCATGTTGTTTTGTTTTAGGTGGAATGCAGAATAATCTGACCCTCAGCTCATCTGCCCTCAGTAGTGCAGGTCTTTACATTCACACTGCACTATATCGAATTTTTATTAACCAGACTCCAGTTTTGAGCTCTGGTTAAAATCTTAAAATGCCCAAAGCCTCATAAAACTGATAAAGTACCTCCCCAATGTTCCCATTTAGAAAATGCTATTTATAAATGTTCTCTGAATGTTCAATTTTTTAAAAAAAAAAGTTTTAAAAACAAACATTAAGGGAACGTTCCATTTTAAACTGTGGGAATGTTACTTTTAAATGTTCTCTGAATGTTCCGAAAAAATAGACAAATGTCCAACTCAACAAAACATTTCAGAAAAACATTGCATGAACAATGTATAAACGATATTTTTGTGCTAACATTTTGAGAACGTTATTACCAGACAACTTTGAACAAATGCTCTATTAATGTTATTTGGAGAAAGTATGTTCATAACTTTGAGAGAATGTTAGCAGTTCATTCGGTTTTAGCTGCCCTCTGTGTTTCTGTTTCTCTCAGTATATGGGATGCATAATAACCTGTCAACATCTGGTGGTGCTCTCATGGTTAATGGAATCAGTTCTAGCCAAGGTAAACTTAATATAATATAATAACTGTAATACACTGATGCAGTGCATTGAAAATAACTAAAGTATTTATTATTTCTGTTTGTTCTTCCAGTGTATGGGGCACAGAAGAATGTTGGCAGCGCTGGATTGGCCACCACTGTTACTAGTAATAATGATTTTAGTTCAAAATGTGTAAGATTAAAACATTGCAATATTACTAATTGAAAATCATTGTTTTTTTTGTCACATTCACAGCTGTTCCCAGCAGCCCTATCACTGCTGATGATGTGTTTGTGAAAGATGGCAAGTTTATTGCGATTGGAAAAGAAAATGTAGCAGCTAAGAAAGAGACTGAGAGACTGATCATGTCCAAAAACACTGGCAAACAGTTCATCACTTCCACCACCAGTGCTGGAGGAGGTAGACAGCAGACACTAGATATCTTTCAGTTGTTATTATTTTTTTGTAGCTTAATGTACAGTTGAAATAAATACAAAAAAAAAAAAAAAAAAAAATCTCAACTGGGTAAAATAGTGAAATGCTGTTTACACTCGTTCAGACATTCTTTTCTTCAGCAAGAACACATTAAATTGATCAAAAGTTACAGTAAAGACATTTATATTGTTACAAAAGGTTTCTATTGTGAATGCTGTTCTTTTATAACATCTTCTGTATTCATGAAAGAATTCTAGAAATCTAAAAAAAATAAAATGGTTCCCACAAAAATGTCCTGATTGTAATAAGAAATGTGTCTTTAGCAGCAAATCAAATAATAATCAAATAAATGCAGCTTTTGTGAGCAAGAGACTTCATTCAAACACATTTAAAAAATCTTACTGACCCCAAACTTTTGAACAAAATTTTTTAAAATAAATTCAGAATAAGAACATTATGATCAGTGCATGAAATGATTATTTTACATTTTAATTTTTAAATTAACATTTTTTAGCAGAAATGTATTTGTGACTGTAAGTTCCTATATAACAGATTCTGAAGATTCGCTCAAGAGGGAGAAAAAGATGATCTCCAGCACTACTGAATCCACAATGTCTGGTACATTCAGATAAAATCACTTACTGTATATTATTTCATTAATATTAAAATCCTCTCTTAAATTACATCCAATTTAACCATAATTGATGTGCTTTCAGCTTCCAGAGCCTCAACAAAAGACAAGGCAACCTATGCAGGTAAATGTCTTAAAGAATTGCAAATATTACAAAAAAATTGCTCAAAACTGTCATAAACATCAGTTCATTCAGCAATGACGGCCTATTGGATCTGGTTTTGTTCATAGTCTCATATTTTAATGTCACAACAGAGATCCGTAAAGATGAGTCTGACGGTGCAGGACTAGGATTCTGTTCCTGCTGCTCGTGGTGGAAGTGGCTTCTGGCACTGATTTTAGGTCTCCTCCTTCTGCTGGGACTCCTCTGTGGTCTCATCGCACTGGGTACATCATGTCTCAAAATGTTTTTTTGAGACTAACTGATATAGCTTGTACTTTGACAGTTTCCTTCATAAAGAACATTTCTCTGTCTAGGTGAGGAGGTCCGGAAGCTGAAGGCTCGTGTGGACGCTATTGATGGTGGAGAAAGTGCAGCCTCTGCTCGAACCAGTCGTTTGTCCTCCTCTTCAGCTGTCAACATCATTGATCCACTGGAGTCTTCATACCCTGAGCGCATCCCTGGCGTCCGTGCC
The DNA here is from genome assembly GCA_039654775.1 of Spinibarbus caldwelli. Classification (NCBI taxonomy): domain Eukaryota; kingdom Metazoa; phylum Chordata; class Actinopteri; order Cypriniformes; family Cyprinidae; genus Spinibarbus; species Spinibarbus caldwelli. The sequence continues at coordinate 32,983,256 of CM077225.1, read as the reverse complement.
GATAATACTATAAACCTGGGTTCAGCATCTGGTGCACAAGACCCTGTGTTTCTGCAGAGGACCATCCAACAAATCCTCAGATCTGAACTTCAGTCGGACACCGTCAGAGGTGTTTACCATATATTCATGCTAAACATATGATAGCTTTACCCAGTCAGTTACTATCTAAACATTTAGACATTTTTATGATTTCATTATAGCTTCACTGGCAACTTCACTTAAGGGTGAGAGAGGAGAACCTGGGCCTAAAGGTAACACTTACAGATACATACATTTAATAGACAAACCTGGAGAAATATAGAGTGAAAATGAGTGAATGCATTTTTACTTATACATACATTTGAAATGTCATTCTAGGAGACCTAGGACCTCCTGGAGTGAAAGGTATCCATAAAAATATCACACAGAACTGTCAGATTCACAAATATGTGAGATTCACAGATAAACATACATAATATCGCAACAGTATCATAAACATTTTACAGTATTACAGACGTATCACAATTATATCACAAATCTATCACAGTTATGTTGCATCACAACAGCATCACATAATGCCACAAATATATCACAACATCACAGCAATATCACAAATGTATCACAAATATATCATAAAATCACAAATGTTTTACAGTTATATCACAATGGCACACATTACAACAGCATCACATAATATCTCAAATATATTACAATATCACAAATGGATCACAGTTATACTACAAATATATCATAATATCATAAATGTATTAGAATTATATCACAAATGTCACAATGTCATACATTATCACAATAGTGCCACATAATATCACAAATAAATCACAAGCTTATCACAATAATGTCACATTATCATAACAGTATCACATAATATCACATAGTATCACAAATATATCACAATGATGTCACATCACAACAGCATCACATAATATCACAGCAATATCACATGCATTAGTTATATCTCAAAATTACCAATGTATCACAAATATATCACAATGTCACATCACAACAGTGTCACATAATTATATCACAAGTATATCACAAATCTTTCACAATAATGTCACAGCACAACAGCATCACAAATATATCACAATATCACAGCAATGTCACAAAATAACAATAACAATAATTTTACAAATAATTTTACAGGTGATACAGGGTTTCCTGGAATTCCAGGTAATTTTTTTTAATATCACAAAATATAACAATTCTTTGCACTGACTGTATACTGTACCTACTGACATATACCTAAATATACTGTATGAATAAAGAATATAGATGTGATATGTACTTAAAGAAAAGCCTAAATTAATAAACTGAATTAATGAATGGCATCTTTTCAGGTCCTCCTGGTCTCATTGGTCACCCTGGACAGGAAGGTCCTCGAGGACCCAAAGGAAGTGCAGGTATGATGCAGAGACACTGAACCAGGACTAACTTCTACCAGTCAATTGTTTCCATTACATTTGAAGATAGTGAGATGTGACAGATAATTCAGGCCTAAAATATCTGCTTGTGTTGTGTGTATTATTCACAGGTGAATCAGGAAATTATGGTTTACCTGGGCCGAGGGGTCGAGAGGGGCCAGCGGGTCCCAGAGGAGAACCGGGACCTCCAGGAATTGGAGAGAAAGGAGAGAAAGGTGATACCATTGTCATAATTATTGCTACTCTTGTATTATTAACATTTATACATAAGCCCTTCAGCTAGATGAACGTGACGTGTTATTTTTTCTGCGTTTGCTCCTCAGGATCTTCTGGCGATGTTGGTGCACCTGGGCTAGCAGGACCACCAGGCCCTGTGGGACCCAAAGGTAAGACCATCTGCTCACAGACAAAGAGAAAAACAAGCAGAGGAACATCAGTGCAGTATGTAAAAAGTACTCTGGCAGCAGACAAATAGATACATACAGGGCCTACGTCTTTTTAAGATGGACCTAAATTTTGTCACTGCAGGTGATGCAGGTGCACAAGGCGTACCAGGTCTTCAAGGAGCTCCTGGACCCCAAGGCTTCCGTGGAGATTCTGGTGATCCTGGACCCAAGGGTAAATATACCTTTTCTTAAGTTTTCCCAATGACAATTTCATGTGAACTATTTTTTTCATAATTTTTTATATTTTTAGGTGACAAAGGACCTGCTGGGCCACCTGGGGTCAAAGGTCAGTAGCAGCTGGAAATACATAGAGTATTGCAGTAAAGCTGTTTTTCATGTACTTCTGAAGTTTTTATGCTGATGATGATTATGATTACATTGTTTTTATTACTAAATTAGGCGATCAAGGAGAGAGAGGACCACGTGGTGCCACTGGTGAGTTATCTTACTTGCAGTTATATATATTAATCAGCACTCATTGCTATATGAAGTCATTGTGGAATTTATTTTAAGATCACAAAATTTAATACTTTTTGCCAGGTGAGCCAGGTCAGGTTGGACCAGCAGGGCCTCCTGGTGAGAAAGGTCTTAAAGGATCAGCAGGTAGGTTTCATCACAGAAATAAAGCCTGAGTAAAAGAAAGCCTGTATCACATGTAAAATCAATCCAAATATAGCCTCTTCTGAATTTTGTAAGAAATGTGCACTACCTTTCAAATAAGTTCAAGTTAATACTTCTATTCAGCAAGGATGAATTAAACGTTTCGAAAGATATCTATTTCAAATAAATGCTGTTCTTTTGAACATTCTATTCATCAAAGAATCCTGAAAAAATGTATCAGGGTTTCCACAAAAATATTAAGCAGCACAACAATTTTCAACATTTATAATGATTTGTATTTTTGATCAAATAAATGCATCCTTGATGAGCATATAAGAGTCTTTTCAAAAACATAAAAAAAAAAAAATCTTACCTACCCCAGACTTCTGGATGGTAGTGTATAAAAAATTTGAACACATATGAATTTAGAAAAAAGGACTGTGTGTGCTTTATCACATATATAATATATCGTATCATATTTTATTTTCCAAAGGTGCTCCCGGGCCAGATGGTGTTAAAGGAATTCGAGGTCATTTTAAAACTAAACCTTGGGAAAATATTAGTTTGTGTCTTTCTTTTTAAGCATGCAATCTATAAATTTCTCCTTCATTTAAATTCAAGGGGATCAAGGTCCGATTGGTTTGCCTGGAGCTCGGGGACCCTCAGGGCCTCCTGGAGATGCGGGAATACCAGGTATAAATGAAAAGAACTCACACTAAGAATTCACACCATGAATAAAAAGATCATTTGTGCTTTTCATGTTTTTTAAACATAATTGTTAATAATGCACACCATGTAAAGAAAGTGTTTTTCTGCACAGGTACACCAGGACTCCAAGGACCACCAGGTTTGATTTCACTTGTTCTCAGCTTCATATATTAAACAAAACATATCTAGCTTTTTTGTGAAATTGCAGGCACTGACAGGTTAACCTTAATTATTTTATTTTATTTTATTATAATTTTTTATTACATTACATTACTATAGGTTTGCCAGGTACTCCGGGCCAGCCAGGAGCTAAAGGTATTATTTTTTTTTTTTTCAATTCAGTTCAATTCTGCTTAAAACCATAGCATTATGAATGAAGTTTCTATAAGGTAAAAGTGGTATGATGTATATATATATATATATATATACACAATATATATATATATATATATATAATACACTTTGTCTTACCACATAATACATGATGTTGTCTCTTTAGGTGAGCCCGGTGAGCCCGGAAGAGTCATTTCAGCAGGTGAGGGAACACAAATGATAATTAGTTAGCAATAATAATAATAATGTGGCTCATTTGATGGTGACATCTTATTTCTGGTCACACCTTGCAGGCGCTCATACTAACACTGTGGGTGTACCTGGACCACCTGGACCTCCTGGAGCTCCAGGTCCTGCTGGACTACCTGGACTATCAGGTATCATAGATTATCTCAAATGCATTTAATATGAAATGAAAAGAATTAGTTAAACAGCAGTATGCCCATGCTAAAGTTGCTATTTTTTAAACTTCAGGTCCTATTGGTCCTGCTGGTCTTCCTGGTCCACCTGGTAAGAGGATTTTTTTTTTCTATAAAACAAAAAGACTGAAATCAGAAAGTTTTAGTTTCCTGACATTTGAATGTCTACAGGTTCAAAGGGAGATAAAGGAGACAAAGGAGAAGATGGGAAGCCTGGAGTCTCTGAGAGTGCAGGGAGTGAGTGTGTTCACTTTTAAAATGGACATTATAAATGCTTTTATATCATTAATTCACTTTTGATCTAAATTGAACAGAGAAAGCTGCTTCTGAACCTGGTCCGCCTGGTCCACCAGGACCGCCTGGACCACCTGGGAATGATGGAAAACCAGGTACATAGAGAGATTAATCTGATTTTGTTATATCCGGACAGCATTTCTGTATTGTTTGTAACAGTATTAATATTTAATATAATTTTTCCATAGGTGTTGGTCAACCTGGTCCTCCTGGTGAAAAAGGTGAACCGGGAAGCTTTGTACCCACTTCAGGTATCCTTTAATTTACTGTACGTATTTGCATTTGAGATCTTAAAATATGGTATGAAAATGATCTGACTGTGGTTTTTGCGATCAATCAGAAACCTTCTTTGCTGGACCGCCTGGGCCTCCTGGGCCTATTGGACCAAAGGGATCACAAGGTAGATCCAATACACATTATATCTTTTTTTTTTTCTTGAGAAATTTGGACCCTGTGAATTTTAATGTTTATTGTCTTCTGTTCAGGTGATATTGGCCCTCAAGGTTTCCCTGGTAAGAACGTCACATTCAATCACACATACAGTAAATAATAATCATTCTGACATTTTTGGATTACATGCAAACATCTCTTTGATCTTTCTCTGCTCAAGGCCAGCCTGGATTACCTGGGGAACCTGGAATCAGTTAGTGATTCAAATTCATATAATAAAAAATATATATTCTACACTATTTTACTGTAGCTGACTGGAAAGTTTACATTATTTTACCCTGAATCCAGGTATTCCAGGACAGCCTGGGTCACCAGGACCACGTGGAGAACAAGGTCCTGAGGGTCCACCAGGACCACAGGGACCTCAAGGACCAATGGGTCCCATGGGGCCAGAAGGTCCAAAAGGTACAATGGAAAATGTCTATATCTGTTTGACAAAAAAAAAAAAAAGAAAGAAAGAAAAGTTACAGAAAAACACTTAACAGTTGTAAATGAAGTTAGTGTTTCTACATCTGTGCACAAACATTTTAATTACTCCTATTTATTATTTAATTAAAGGTGATGCTGGAGTCCCAGGGGCCCCTGGCATTCCAGGATATTCCTACGGTAGGCAAACAGGTCTGTTGATCCAATATCTGCAGTGACATGAACCATAGACCATTTCTTTAGTGAAAGAGAGAGTTTCAATTTATTGTTTTTATAAGGTGGAGGATCCAGAAGCGCTCCAGGACCACCAGGTCCACCTGGACCCCCAGGGCCTCCAGGAGCACCTGGTTCATCGAGTGGCGGCTCACCAGATGTTGTTCAACAGATTTCGGACTACCTCAGAAGTATGTTTAAAAGGAAATTAAGCATTTTTATGCACCCAAGCAACTCCCTTAAAACCATACAGAACACCTGAACAGTTCACTCAAAAATTAATATTCTATTATTATTTACTCACCTTCATGTCGTTCCAAACATGTACAGTATGTCTTTCTTTTTTGAAATATACTATAAAAGAAGATATTTTAAAGAATGTTGGTGAGCAAACAGTTTCAGTTCCCATTGACTTCCATTGTATTTTTGGCCCATCCAATAGAAGTCTGATTTTGAAACCTTTAGTTACCAATATTCTTCAAAATAACTTCTTTTATGGTCATACAGGTTTGGAACGACATAAGACTGAGTAAATGATGACAGAATTTTCATTTGGGGCAGAAAATTTTGAATGGAAAGCATCTTTAGAAGTTTTTGTTCCATTTGGTGCTGCTAGAAAAGACACATTTAACTAGTTATAGAGATAAATGGGTAAATAAGCTCCGTGACTGTAATATTTAATGTGTCTTTTGTAGGTGAACCCATCAGAGAATACCTGACTGGACCTCCAGGCCCACCTGGACCACCCGGACCTCCCGGATCAGGCTCTGAAGATTCGCTGGCTAACCGTGTCATTGAATACCTTCAAAGTGAGTGTGAAATGTGTAGGGGTTTTGTGGCATTTGATAAAATAACTTTCAACTAATGTGGGTTATGAAAGATTTTGGTGCATCCACAATTTCTTTGGTTACATAGGAGATGAGGTGAGGCAGTACCTGATTGGTCCTCCAGGGCCCCCAGGACCCCCAGGTGTGCCAGGTGGACATGGCTTTAAACCTCAGGAAGTTGCTGGACGAGTGCTGAGCCTGATAAATGGTAGGATCTGAGTCATATGGCCTAGATAAAATTCCTGTAACATACTACTGTTTGGGTTGATATTATTTTTTAATGTTTTTGAAATAAGTCTTTTATGCTCACCAAGACTGCAATTTTCTGATCAAAAAAATACAGTAAAAACAGTAATATTGTGAAGTATTATTACAATTTAAAATAACTGTTTTCTATTTGAATATATTTTAAAATGTAATTTATTCCTGTGATGCAAAGCTGAATTTTCGGCATCGTTACTTCAGTCAGTGTCACATGATCCTTCAGAAATCATTCTAATATGCTGATTTGTGCTCAAGAAACAGTAGTTTATATGAAACAGATCAGATTTAAAGTTTGCTTATTTAAAGTTTGTTAATAGTAAGACTGAAACTTTCAGGATATTGAAGACCAAAACACATCTGTTAACTGCTGATGTTACTAAGTTAATTTTATAGGAACAGCTTGTATTAAAATGATTTGATATCCGTTTTGTATGAACCGTGTTGTTTTAGATGCTGGTTTCAGAGGTCTGCCAGGACCTCCCGGTCCCCCAGGACCTCAAGGACCACCAGGAAGCACCGGAGGACTAGTGTCTTATGCCGTTAATGAAAACCAACCACAAATCCGTGCAGACCCTCAGGAGTATATCAAAAGTAAGAAGTATGTTTTGTTAAATGTCGATTTCTGTCATGAAACTCTAGATGATGCTGGCTGATGGGTCCTTAATGCAAACTGATGATATTCACAGCATTAAATTGCTTGGCACAAACTGATTGGTTCATGTTTCATACACAGCCAATGAGCTTTCTGTCTTACATTTAAATGGCTGGTTAGCATTCACTAGAGCAGTTCACAGCGCGCTTCCAGAGTTCCTCTGAAACCCTCCACCTTCCCCAGCTCCACCTGTATAGATCTGCTACGGGATATTATATATGCTATTTGTGCAGCAGCAGTATGTCTTAAATACTCATAGCACTGTATCAGCATATAAATTGTCAGTAGCAAGTTCCTGTTGCTTTGCAGCTGCAGCAGCAATAATCTACAACAACAGCAATAACCAACAGCAACAGCAATTCAGCAGCGTAGAAGATCTATTCCACAAAGACCATTGACATTACCATTGCCATATCCATTGTCATATGACTTTACCATTGTCATATCCATTTCCATGCCAAAATCTTTTGAGAGTTGTCATGATAGAATTGTATTTCATCTTAAATCTCTCTTCCACAGTTCATTTGTGGGTTGTTTATCAGATGAGAACAAAACTTTAACTCAACTGAGCTGAATAATGACACTATTGACTTCTGTAGAGCTGCTTCACTGCTGAATCAAATTAATTTAATAACTGATGAATTTTGCAACATCTACACTGTTATTGAACTGAACTGAATCAATACTGAACTGACTTCCCTGGATAACGATGCTGTTGTTTCCTGTAGAGCTGCTTATCGCTGAATTGAACTTGTTTTGTAATTGATTAACTGTACATTGTTATTGAACTGAACTGAGTCAACAGGGACTTGAGCTGAACAGTGACACTAGAGCTGCTTTAAAAGCATTATTTGAATTGGTCTCATATTGATGACGTTTGCATGATTGATTCTATTATTTTCCTGTTTAAGCAGCTTTGAAACGATCTGTATTGTATAAAGCACTGTATAAATAAATGTGACTTCAATTTTGCAGGGCACCCAAGCTCTGATGAGAATTTGGATTACGCAGCTATCGCTAAACAGGTTTCAGATTACATTAAGTGTAAGTTATGCTACGTGTGACACTCATATGAATAGCATGGAAAAGAACAAGATATGGACAGAAACAGACGTTGGAATTCTTTGTTGAGTCTTGCATGTTTGCATTTTTCCACAGCTCATGGCATGTTACAAGGCCAAGGGATGCCAGGTCCACGAGGTCCAGCAGGAATCCCTGGAGCCCCTGGACGTGTTGGACTCCCTGGACCCCCTGGACCCCCAGGAATCAGCCCAGAATTACCTTACTCCAATATGACAGCGATCATGGACTATATCAAAGGCAAGATGGAACATTGAAAAAATCTTATATATTTACTATGCATGATTTTAATTACATTTGACTGTTTCTACAGAACACCGTATGATTGGACCGCAAGGTATACCAGGGCAGAAAGGGGAGCAGGGACATCCTGGGCCTGCAGGAGAAAAAGGTACATGTTTTACTTATCACATGCCCATTTAACAAGTATATATATATATGTATGTGTATATATATATATATATATATATATATATATACCAAATTATAAAAATGTCCCCCTTCAGATTGTGGTCTTTTTGTCTGATTTTTATTAAGTACAAATAAGAATAACTTTTATATTGTTAGTAATATTTCAAGATGAACACTTGTTGGACTGAAGCAGCTTGATTATCCATACATCAATTTTAAGAAAAAATGTTAAAATGTATCAAATAATACATTAGTTTTTAGTGGAAACTTTGTTTTTAATCTGTCAATCATCTTTGTATTATGTTATATGTTTTGACACCTTCACAATAACAACTTTGATCTTTGATCATAAAATATATCGGGAGATATAGAGTGAAAACATATATTTATATGCAGTTTATGTAAACGTAAATAGTCTGTTATGCTGTTTTAAAAATTTCATTGATTTACATAGACTATCTGAATTTCAACAGCACAACTGTTCAAATCTCATCTACCTTGTTTCATGTTTCAACTTGTAATGTTACTTTTCTACAATCCAGGTGACAGAGGATTCCCAGGTCTACCAGGCATCATAGGAATGAGAGGAGAAAAGGGAGAAAAGGGTATTTATCAGTTTATAAAATGCATGAATGATTGTAGCATGTTTTTTCATGATAATGTCATAAACTTTTTTTCCCTACAGGTGAGACTTCATATATCACTCAGAGGAGGAGGAGGAGGAGCACAGTCATTTAGAGCAGTGCATTTAGCTTGTTTGCCTTAAGCAGCTAATGCTTTAAAATGACATGTACATATTTAGTCTTTCCTATTGTTTTTTTTTTTTTTAACAGTGTTAGATCAAATTATTACCAAAAGCTAAATATATTCACATTGAATTAACAAGCATTACATGGTCAAATTCACCTTTATGATGCCAGTTTTTAAAGAAAAAACATTTCTGCAAATGTATTTTTTCCTGACTGATTCTCTTACATGACTGTAGAATGGGATTTAACATATAATCTGGGGATGTGCTTTAAATTGTGTTTTGTCATTTGCATTAAGACGCTTTCATTAGACTCAAAAGTGGATTGACTTTTAAACTGAGAATGAAGATTGATCTTTTTTTTTTAAACTGTGATTGCAGACAGACCTAAAGTAATGTTCATAAACAGAGACACTTGAATACAGAAACCCAGACTGCTGAACTGTTCACCACAAATGTTTTAATTACAGCAGCTTCCTATAATCACAATGATTTGATCTTTGACACAAACACAGTACATTCAACTGTTATGCTGCTAACTTTACCTCAAGAGTTGAAAAATCTTTTTTTTAAAAAAAAAAAGACAAACTCAAAGTCAAAATGCAAACAGACATCATGAATGAACTGAGTGTGCAACTATCTGCAGGAATTCCTTTATCAGAAGGTGCACAGCACTCTCTGTACAGTCAAATCTGTTTTAAAACACAAGCAATGCTCTCAGGTGATCATAATGACAAGAAATTTTTTCACAGATTTTACATGTTTTGTTCAGTTTTTACAGACTACGGCACAAATGTAAATGCAGAAAACATTTCAAACTGTATGTTGAAAGTTGAGATGAAATCTATTACTAAAAATGTGCTACAATATACAAGAATAAAAGAACACCTTACTGATTAAAGTACATTGGTTTACAGGACACATCATCCTCTATACACTTTTACTGAAAACTACACTAATGTTGTAGAGATGTCTTTTTGATACCATTTGGTGTTTTTTGGAGAATAAGTAGCATGGACAATGCTTTGAAGTTCACAGAAATAATTGAAAGTTGAGATGATTTAATTCGGCTACATGTTCACATTGCATAGTAGTGCAAGTGCAAATGCACTTTAAACCACAGTGATGTCAGGATATTTGCATACAGTGTGGCTGATATGCTAAAACACCTCAAAGAAATGCATATGGCTGCTACTATAAATCCTATAGATCCATAATATGGTAAACAAATCTCAAAAAAGTGGTGTGAGATAACAGCCAGTCAAATATATTTAAATAACTGAGAAATGATGTCCTCAATCAGGGGTGTCAAACTCAGTTCCTGGAGGGCCGGGGCCGTACAGAGTTTAGATGCAACCCTAATTAAACACACCTGATCTAACTAATCAAGTCCTTCAGGCTTATTTGAAAGCTACATGGTATGTGTGTTGGAGCAGGGTTGGAACATAACTCTGCAGGGCCGCGGCCCTCCAGGAAATGAGTTTGACACCCCTGTCCTAAATGAAAAGGTATTTACCTCTAAATAACGTGTCTTTAAACTGCATTAGAATTGTCATCAAAAGTTTAAGAACATTTTATTACTATTCAGATTTTTTAATTGGCAAAAAAAGAAGATTCTGATTGATTTTGATATTTAAATCATTCACTTGGTTTAGTGCAAGCAAAATAGCCTGAAGCTGAACAGTCATTCCAGGTACGCAGATATAATCCTAAAAAATACCACAGTAAACCACACCGTTAAGACACTGAGACCACTGATTCGAGAAAAACAAACTTAAAAATCAATTAAAAAAAAAAAAAAAAAAAAAAAAAAAAAAAAAACCTGAGATCAATTTAGTGGCATATAGAATCACATTATCTTTCATAAACCATTGCTGAAATGTTTAGGGGAAACCACACTGAAAATCCACTTTTAAAGCTTAAATGAAAAAATAAAAAACAAAAGCATAAACTTCTCTGTATGTTACTGGAACAACGAAGTTCCTCCTTCGCTCTATCTGACATCAACGATCAGAGGGAACAAGGCAGCAGAGGTTCAGTCCCAATACAGTTTAGCATCTCTGTGCTTTTAGTGTGAATGTGTGCGTTAAAACCCAGTGGAGTGGACGCTTGGGACGGGGTAAAACTTTGAGATCCGGCTCTGGGAAGAGGGGTTAAGGCATGCAGACTCCCCGCTCATTTTGAAGAACATTTCCTGTTCCTGTAACTTGCGGGCGAACTCTTCCTCAAGGGCCTGCACACAGAGGTTTCATGTTCTTAGTGCATTTACCAATTAAACCTTTTTAACTAGACTGAAATGTTGAATATTTAAGGTGCACCTAGTAATGATTTACTGGACTTATACTGACATCTAGTGGTGTGGATGAAGCATTACACATTACACATATTCAAATAGAAAACAATCATATAAAATTGTAATATTTCACAATATTACTGTTTTGCTGTATTTTTGGTCTTGCAGCCTTGGTTAGATTAAGAAATAAAAATCTTAACAAATCTTACAGGCCTCTTTTGATAGGTAGTGTATATAAATTTCCATTACGGGTTTCATGTGCAACATTTATAGTGATTCAACCACTGAGAACTTCAGAACTATGCCTAAGGTTCAGTACATACCTTCTTCCGGGGTCTGAGTTTCTCTCTCCAGTCCTTGAGCTCTGCGCTGTGCTCCTCATCCAGCTCCTTCAGCTTCTGAGTCTCATGCTCGATCAACAGATGGCACTTCTCATTCTAAAACACATAGAAGACACTGCTACTTTGTTGTTTTTTTTTTTATGACAAAAAAATTTAAAATTATGATAAAAATAATGTACTTGAAATGCGGTACCTGCAGCTGCTGTAGTTCTCTGACGTTGGCGTCACACTGAGTCTGCAGGTCTCTCATCTGATTCTCATGTTTCTGCTGTTGATGGTGACGCTCGTTCTTTTGTCTCTTCTCCTCCTGTGCTGCAAACTGTTCATTGGCCGCACAAATATACAATATTTACTACACAAACATATTAACTACCAGAAGAAAGTAATTTATATATAGTAATATATATATATATTTATTATGGGCCAATATTAGGTATTTTAATCAATAACCAATATCTACAGATACCAATCAATTTCTATACAGTCTCTAACAGCATCTGAAAACCAATATGGCACAGATATATTGTGCTAATACTACAAATTTTAATTAATGTGTATCCGTTGATTGCATATACTGTATATCAGCCAATATTGGGTATTTATTTGAGCATGTTAATTTACCTTATAGCATATAAAATGATATTGGCCAAAACATGCAAAATATTACTGGCAAAAATGTAAAACATTGTGCAAAATTCTGCAGAAAAAAAAACTATTAACTTGATTAGTTCATGTAGGCTAGAACTAATTATTCTATTAAAGGAACAGTTCACCCAAAAATCTGGCCAAATACATAATCTATAATTACTTACACTGACTTATACTTATTAAAAACAGTTTCTCCAGTGAAAAAGTTCATCAAAATCCACTGACATGTTTGTTTAAAATGGTTTTGGATTGTTTTCGCTTATAAATGGTGCTTGATCTGTGCATATTTCTCTACCGATTCAGACAAGGTGACTTTTTCACTGGAGAAAGCAATATTATCGATAAAGTTCTTGTATTTTAGCTTGAGCAAGGCTTGAATTTAAAAATGTCTTAATGATGGATTTGTTTCTTACAAACACAGCTTTTCACTTCACAAGAGTTTAATTGATAGACTGGAGTGGTGTGGATTACTTGTGGATTATTGTGATGATATTCTGACGGCACCCATTCATTGCAGAGGATCCATTAGTGAGCAAGTGATGCTAAATTTTTTAAATCTGTTCTGATGAAGAAAAACTCATCTACATCTTGGATGGCCTTAGGGTGAGAACATTTCCAGAAAAATTTTCATTTTTGGGTGAACTATTCCTTTAATCCTTCAGTCTGAACCCGATATGACCTCTGACCTGTTTGACCCTCTCACGTTCCAGTTCCGGCGTGACCCCTGAGGTTGTGATGCGCAGACTCTTTTTGAACATGGCCATGCGGGTCTTTGCATCACTGCGCTGGATCTTAGGCAGTCTGGTCCTCTCCTGTGTCTGTTTGTTCTTCATCTCTTCTATCAGACGCTGGTTATACCTATGCATCTGCTCCATTTCCTATACAGAAACACATTTAGAGTTAAAAATCACAACAAAAGCAGCCAGAAAAGCACACTTAAGACTGATCTGGGAAGTAACCTTCTCATGTCTTTTGAGCAGCTGGTGTCTTTGCATGAAGTACTGGTCTTTCAACTGCTGTTTGTGCAACTGGTGTTTTTCCTGTAGGTGGCGCTCTTCTAGCTCCCACATAGCAGCTTCTCGGGCTGCAAGAATCAGGAAAAACTGATTTTAGGCATCAAAACATAACATACAATATGAAAAATGGATATTATTTTGAACATTAGTTTACATTTTATCTCTAATACCCAGGCCAAAATATTTAAATAAACATAAAAGGTTGATGCCCAAACTGGTTTAGCCAATGTTTGCATAGAGAGGAGTGTAAAACAAATGTGCAAACCTGAACAAACAAATGCTATTTTAGTTCTATATATCAGCTTTTGAACAACAGACAACACAATAGGTTTCGGGTGTCTGAGATATCAAGTAGGAATTACATTCGACTTTGCTTGAAATGCAGTAGGAGCCTATGGAGCAGATGCCATGGTAATGCATTTAACAGCAGATCAGATCAGATCAGACCAGACTGCTAAAGGCCACATGACTAGCATTAGAGAAGTGTAGTGCTACTGCTCACCACACAAACAGCTGACTAAAGCCCTGAATAGCTTGAACTGCTAACGCTGCAAAAGCTGTAAATGAACAGTTGGGAAGAATGGGAAGGAGACTTGTACTAATATTGACCTCTCAGGAGCTGCTGCTTGTTGTTGAGACAATCTCTCTCAATAGTGGCCAGCTCATGTTTATGCTGCTGAATGATCTTCTTCAGAGCGCTGTCCAGATCCTGCTGCTGCTTCTGAAGAAACTCCTGCTCCTATAAACACACACGCATACGTAACTTTAAAAATTAAGACAAAATTACAGAACACATTCATTTTGGAAGGACAGGGTGCATTTTGGAAAAAACGGAATTAAATCAAAACAGAAAAACTGGACGAATGTCTCTTGAACTTAACTGTTAATCACTATTCATTCCTCTAAACAAGACTGTATTTAAAATCAGCATGATAAGAGCTGCTATGTCATAAAAAAATATTGGAGGATATGAAGCTCATACACCAGTAGGAAAAAAAAATTACAGGCCCAAACTGAGCAAAAATTTGCAATTTGGTGCTAATGTTGGTACTTAAATGTCCAAAAATTACATTAAAAGGCCTGAAATTATTAAAAGAATGAAATTGCTTTAACCATATGAGCTAACACTGTTAATATTTCTGAAGTTAAGACCAAACAGTGATAGTAAAAAAGAAAATAACAGAAAGCAAACTTCATGTTTCACGGCACACAGTCAACAGACACACCGCTTACGTCCTGCAGGGCGGCGCTGAAGAGACTGTGTTATCACATGAGCTACTTCCTGTGAGCTAGTCAGTTAAAACACACATAATGGATTCATACTTAAACTGTATGAATAAAACGCATCTGAATACATTTGAACCAACCAAAACACACACACAAAACTGAGCTGAAACAATTCACCTCATTGTGCTTGTGTAACATGCACCACATAATCAGAAGTGTCACACTCTTTTAATATACTATAAAATCTGAGTGTCGTGCATATAAACAACACAGAAACCAAGAAAAAAAAACCCCAGATCTGAAAGAAAAAAATTCACTACAAAAAAAAAAAAAAAAAAAAAAAAACAGCCAAAATGTGCCTTATCTACAAAAAACAAGTAGTGAAAAACCTCAGGAAAGATGTTTTTGAATGTTACCTCCTCACAAGGAGTTTGTATTAGATCCTCACTAATATGTTTCAGGATGATCACATGTTTGGATGAGATCTCCTACACTCTCAGAAAAATGCCAGTGTCAGAGAAGGAAGATAAAGAAGATTTAGGTGGATTTAACAGGGTGAAGCTCAGGCAGAATAAATTTGATTTAGTGGAGTTTTCATCAGAAGCAGTCTGGGAGATGAGCTCACAAACGTATTAAAATGTATCTGGAAAGAGGGGAAAAACATTATAAACTCATTCATACCTCTTTCTTGCGGTTCTTGAGCGTGCTCTGAAACCTGGAAAGCTCTTTGTCCTGCTCAGCTTTGATGCGTTTGGCCTCGTCTCTGAGGCGCTCGGTGTGTTCCTGCTCCAGACGCTCGATGGTCTGTTTCTGCTGCCGTTCCATATTCTCCACCTCTGTATCATACTGACGCTTCTTACTCTAGTAAGACAAGAAAACAGAAATTATAAAGCAGACCTACAAGTATTGCCCCTATGGAGATACGTCATGTAGAAATAGACATGAATAACAAATCTTTGCCATGATTGATGGCATTATGTAAAACAGGAGGAAGAAAGTACACGATTAGCTAAAAAAATAAATAAATACATAACTAAATAAATAAAATTAACAGGTAAAATGACAGCCGACCAGGTTAACTGGCACAATTTCAGGTAGCTTAAAATACTGACCCTTAATAGTCAGGATTATGTAACCTAAAAATAAGGCAGCTGTTGAGCGTGTGATGTAATTCAGTGAGGTTCTTGCCAGTGTTTCAGGGTTTGGTGTCACCAGTAGTCTCAGGAATCAATGTTTACACACCTAATTAAGGCTATTAATGTAATAAATACCTGAAAATAATCACATCAACTGAGCATCTTCACAGGCTTTGGTTCCTTATGTGGCTAAATGGTTTCAAGGTACCATTGATTCTAGTAGTTGTCTGACAGCAATTCATATCTTAATGCCTTTTCGTTCTTGCTCACCGTGACTTCCTGTTCGAAGCGTTTGTAGATCTGCTCTCTCTGCTGCTGGAGTTTGTTGCTGAGCTGCTGTTGGGCTCTCTGCTCCTCCTTCTGAAGAAGTCTCAGTTCCCTCAGCTCCTGACGCCTGAAACACAAATATTTTACACTCATTTTACACTGATCTAACAATAAAAAATAAAGGTTCTTTATTTGCATCTATCATTCCATGAAGAACCACAGAACCTTTCCATTCCATAAAAAGTTCTTTATAGTGGAATAAGATTCTTTAGACTTAATTTTTTTTTTTTTTTTGTCGCTTTGTAGTAAAAAAAAAAAACACCCCATCACCTTTTTTATTGAACAATTTAGGCCACTAGCAGTGTGTGTCCATTTAACAAAACAAAGAGGCAGAAGCTTTTACCATAAAGTTTCTACCACAACATGAAACAGGCAGAACTAAAGTCATTACCAATGAATGCAAATATGATGCAAACATGCAAATCATCTCAGAGCAGTTAAGCAACTGATGTCTCACCGGAGGAATCTCATCTCCTCGCTTTTGGTGTCATTGTCTGTGATGATCTTGGATGTTGTTACGCTGACTTCCACACCATCCACAATGAACTTGCGAGTCTTTTTCAGAGTCTTTTTCTGCCTCTTGTTGTCCTAGAACACATGTAAAATGTTATTTAAAAAAAATAAATGATTCCTGATATTTTTCAGCCTTTTTAATGATATATAACACAATATTTATGATACTTTTATGTAAGTGGATTAAATGGGTTTTATTAATTTTTTCTTTAGTAAGAACAAATATAGTTTGGCCAAATAGCCACTGTAGCCTAAAGATTAATTTTTTTTTTAATGTTTAAACTTGACCCCAGTAACTAACAAATAAATACATAAATCATGTCGTTTTTTAAACAATTTTCACAAAATTAATTAACAATACATTTTTTTGCAATTTACGTTCAGCCTATAGGTTTAAAAAGCTTAAATTTTGATTAAAAAATAAAATTATATAAATTAAAATAAATCAAGTGTGTGTGTGTGTGTGTGTGTGTGTATATATATATATATATATATATATACACACATACATATATACACACACACATATGTATGTATGTGTATATATATATATATATTAAAGAAAAATGCCACATTGGGAACATTTTTGAGTGACATGAGCAAATGAACATGAGCAAATCATTTAATCAGTTTTGAACTGATTCATTGAACTGTTTGAACTGATTTAAAAAAAGAATCAAACCAGGTCTAACAACATTAAAATTTAAATCAGAGGCTCCAATGAAAAGCTTTCATTCTTGTTAGATTACAAAAGATCACAAAACTAATATATTGAAAGAAGGTTTTTCACCTGCTGAGAGACGGTTCCTGGCTCCTTGGATTTGCTAATAAAGCTGGAGATGGATAAGTTCAGGTCTATGCTGCTGTTGTCAGCTGAAGAACTGATTCCAGAGTCAGAGTCCTCCTCCTTCACATACCTGGGCTTCACTGGGCTTTGTTTCTCCACCAATTCAGGTTTCTCCTTTTCCTGAACGTTCTCTTCTTCTTTCAGTGGAGATATTGAAATAGGTTCATCAGGCACAGCTTGTTTAACGGGTTCTGTTGGTGTCTCCGATGAAGATATGTCTGATGCAGACACTTCCTTTATGAGTTCACCATTGCCCACCTCCTCCTTTTCCTCTTCCAGTTTCTCTCCATCAGGTTTGGCTCTTTGCTCCTCTGACTGGACTATTGCATCAGCAGGAGTCTCTGGTTCTACAGGCTTATCTTCAGCTTTTGGTTCTTGAGATCCCTTTGAAGATACTTCCACAGCTTGTTCCTTGGACCTAGGTTCTGCTACATCCTTGATGTGGTTCTCGTTGTCGTCTTCTTCCGTCTTTATTCCAGTTACAACATTATCATCTGGCAGTTTGGGTGAAGTGACCTCCTCGATCTTCTCAGGAACAGACTCCAAGGTGGATGGTGACTGCGGAAGCTTTTCGTCTTCAGAGCTTCCAACACTAGCGTCAGATGGTGCACGTTTATGTCCAGGAAGCAGCTGAGGAAAAGATCATTTTAAATGTGTTAGCACAAGATTGAAGAAGGAAAAAAAAAAACATACTGCTATGTAATAAATGCAAACTGTACCTCAAGACATTCTACTGGCTAATAGGGTATGCAGAATATTCATCCAGACTTAGCAGTCTACACTAGGTTTAATCTTTCTCTGAAAAGTGCTCTAAATTTGTTAGCAGCTCCTATAATCTCTCACCAGGTTTCCTTCATGATCTTCTTCCTCCTCTTCCTCCTTCAGGTCCTCTAGCTCCTCTGTGACTTCCGCCTTGGCCTCAGCAATGAGCTCCCGCAGGGGTCGACTATCAGTCACGCTACTCACAAATGGGTGCTGGACAGATGAAGAAAAAAACTTTTACTACAATAAACATTAAATTTACATATGCAAATATCAATAAGAATATATATATATATATATATATATATATATATATATATATATCAGTAGTGGTCAGAATTATTGGCACCCTTGGTAAATATGATCAAAGAAGGCTGTGAAATTTTTTTTGTTATTCTTTTATTTAAAAAAATTCACAAAAATGTAATCTTTCATTGGATAATAAGAATTTAAAATGGGGGGAAATATCATTATGAAATAAATGTTTTTCTTTAATACACATTGGACACAATTATTGGTACCCCTAGAAATTCCTATGAGTAAAATATCTCTGAAATATATTCCCATTCATATTCACAATTTTGAGCACTCCAGGGTGATTATGAACATGAAATTATCCAGCCATGGCTTCCTGTTTCACAGAAATATAAATAGGAGGAAAAACAAAGCCCAAATTCCCTTAATCATCCATCACAATGAGAAAAACCAAAGAATATATTTCTGATGTGCAGCAAAAGATAATTGAGCTTCACAAATTAGTGAAGTGGCTTTAAGAAAAGAGCTAGAGCAGTGAAAATTCCCATTTCCACCATCAGGGCAATAATTAAGAATTTCCAATCAACATAAAATGTTATGAAACTGCCTGGAAGAGGACGTGTGTTTATATCGTCCTAATGCACGGTGAGAAGGAAAGTTTGAGTGGCTAAAGACTTTCCAAGGACTACAGCTGGAGAATTGCAGAAAGCAGTTGAGTCTCGGGGTCAGAAAACCTTAAAAAAAAAAAAAAAAAAATTGTCAAACAGCCCCTACATCACCACATGTTGTTTGGGAGGGTTTCAAGAAAAATTCTCCTAGCTCATCCAAAAACAAACTCCAGCATATTCAGTTATCAGACACGACTGGAACTTCAAATGGGACTGGCTTCTATGGTCAGATGAAACTAAAAAATGAGCTTTTTAGCAGCAAACACTCAAGATGGGTTTGGTGAACACAGGGATAAAAAGTACCCCATGTGTACAATGAAATATACTGCTGTATTTTTGATGTTGTGGGCTTATATTTCTGCTGGAGGTCCTGGACATCTTGTTTAAACACATGGCATCATGGATTCCATCAAATACCAACAGATAAAAAAAAAATCAATAAGTGACTGACTCTGTTAGAAATCTTATAATGGGTCATGTTTGGATCTTCCAACCGTACAATAATCCAAACACAAACCTCAAAAACAACACAAAAATGGGTCACTGAGCACAAAACCATGCTTCTGCTATGGCCATTCCAGTCCTCTGACCTGAGTCCTATAGAAAATGAGTGGGGTGAACTGAAGAGAAGAAGCACCAACATGGAGCTGGGAATCTAAAGGGTCTGGAGTGATTCTGGATGAAGGAATGGTCTCTGATCTCTTGTCAGGTGTTCTCTAACCTCATCAGGCATTATAGGAGAACATTTAGAGCTGTTAAACTGGCAAATGGAGGTTTCAAAAAGTATTGAATAAAAGGGTGCCGTTAATTGTGGCCAACGTGTATTAGAGAAAAACATTTATTTCATAATGATATTTCCCCCCATTTTAAATTCTTACTATCGAATGAAAGGTTAGATTTTTGTGTTTTTTTTTTTAAAATAAAAGATCAAAAGGATTAACAATGCATTAATTTTCACAGCCTTCTTTGATCATATTTACCAAGGGTGCCGATATTTTTGGCCATGACTGTATACACACACACACACACACACACACACACTTGTTTCGCTATCCTTGCGGGCACTTCCATAGGCGTAATGGTTTTTCTACTGTACAGACCGTATATTCTATTGCCTTACACCAACCCTACACCTAAACTTAGCCCTCACAGGAGACTTTTTGCATTTTTAGATTTTCAAAAAACTTCATTCTGTGTGATTTATAAGCTTCTTTACCCGTGGGGACCTCAATTTAGGTCCCCACCGTGACACGAGTCCCCATGAGTCTGTGTGTAATCAGGTTTAAGTCCCCACCTGAATAGAAAAACAGGTACACACACACACACACACACACACATACACACACATATATATATATATACACACACACGTGTGTGTGTATATATATAATTTTGGCTGATAATTATTTAATTATTTTTATGTTATAGTAGATATTAAAATTGTACTAAAGCTATACAATATTCTCTGAATATATTAAATATGAAACAAAAAGAAAACAAACAAAAAAAATCAAACATTAAAAAAGGGAAATCACAAAATTATATTGTACATTATAAAAAAAATGAATATGCTTATTGAGATTTGCTAAAGATTACATTTAACAGTACTATTAAATTGTTAGTGTTTTAAAGATCTTGAGAAACAAATTCAGTTAAATGTGTAAAATGAAACAATGAGAAAATAAATTAAGTAAAAAATACCGTCTTAACTGTCTTATGAGTAAAATAACACCACCCTAATTACACAAATATATTTTACATAAATCAGCCTTCATCTCATATAATTTTGAAGCCTGTTGAAGAACTAGTGGACAAGTATAATAAATTAAAATAATTAATAGTGCTATTAAATTATAATTGTTTTCAAAATTTTACTTTGACAGCCAAATTAAATATCCAATAAAATAATGATAACCAATTTGGTGCTGATATATTGTGCATCACTATTTGGCATGAAGAAAATAAGGCCTAATTAAAGACCATTAAGATTTATTGCATTGTCATAAGATATGCCAAATAGGAAATGCCTGAAACTCAAGTGTTCAACAGACAAGAGGAAAACGAGCACAACAAAATCAACATCCCATGAGGATCCTAGTCTCAATTTCTTACCTTTCTTGGCTTAGAGATCTGCTGCAGACAGTCTATAGCTGGTCCGAGAATGTGCAGCTTCTTTGATATGATCACTTTAATTGGAGGAAAACTCGAGTTCTGTATTTTCAACCCCATTCAGCCTCTACCTGCAGCGTTTAGCACTTGTAAGTGAGCATGTGTGCATATGTTCGCCGTCAGTGCTAGGCTGGCCTACTTAAAGCCTCGGAAAGAAAATCTCCTTTGCTGACGTCAATTCTTAGGATGAAGGCTGGAGCAGAAAGTGCCTGACACAGACAAACTTATAAATGAACAACTGCTGATTCATGTGGCAAGAAAAGGCCACCTGGAGCAGCAGGTGGACGAGCAGCAGACCAGGGTGATGGTAAACAAGGGGCTTTTACACTGAGAGGCTGCTGCTATACTAGTTCATGTTAGGTCCAGGTTTTGTGAATCTGGTCTTAGATTTGAAATATTGAAATAAAGGTGGAACAGGTCAAGTCACCTGAAGAAGTTGTGCTGTGCTCCACCTGTTGTCCACGTTCTTATCCAGAGCATGTTTTAGAAAGTCATTAAACTCAGGAGACCTGCACACAGATGAAGAGAAAAGTCATTACAACTCTGAAATAAACCAAATGGAAGAAAAATTGAAAGTTGAAAATAAATAAATATATAAATATAACGTATATACACACATGCACATTCACACACATGCGGTTTTTAGGTTAATATTAAATTATACATATGTACATCCCATATTTTTACATTTAGATTATTGTTGCTGTTAATCATTGAAAACACTAATATTTAATACCAGGAACCCAGTAGTGTGTGTCATATTATTCACACAGATATTTAATACACAAATCACTTGGTTTTGTACCATTTTGAAGGCTGCTGGAGAGTAGGTGGGTCAGCTTTGGCGATCTTGAGCAGAACCCTCATTGGGTTCATCTCATGGTTGGGCGGTTCGATCTGTGCCAGCTCGATCAGAGTGATTCCTAGAGACCAAATATCAGCCTTATAGTCATATGGCCTGTCCTTAGACGTCTCGCACATCACAACCTCTGGGGCCATCCTGATTAAAAGACAGCGATATCAACATGTCAGCAATGTCAATGTATGTATGTACAAGTAGCTTCATTCCATGAAACTCTAACTTGCCAGTAAGGGGTTCCAATGAAGGAGTCTCTTCGCTGGATGGTCTTTGTGTTCTTGGCAGACACTCCAAAGTCCGCTGAAAAAAATAAAATAAATATAATATAATTTATTATTTATATATATATATATATATATATATATATTTAAATAGAACTTGTCTTGATATTTTGTTGTCTAATACAATGACATTCAGTATTTTTACAAGCCAACATCACAGAATAATTTACATCTGGCCAATGAACCAAAGTTTATTTTAGCTGCGGTTTAGTCTGACATGTAAATGACCCTCCTCAGTTCCTCTCTGTGTCTCTTCACAGTGTTATTACGGAACTGTGAAACTGCTCATCATCTGAAACAGCTGAAATCTCCCACTGCACTCATTTATGTAGCTGATAGGCAACAAAATCTAAAAACAGTCCACTGTGAATCTGATAATAAACTTCCTGTGCTGATTATTTAGCTGCACATGTACAGAATCTATAGCATCCGCCCCTCTAAAGGCTCCCTACAAACCCCACTCACCCAGTTTGACGTCTCCGTTGAGTGTGAGCAGGATGTTTCCAGCCTTCAGGTCTCTGTGGATTACCTTGTTGTCATGCAGATACTGCAGAGCATCCAAAGTCTGCTTACAAACCACCCTGATCTGTGGCTCCGTCAGAGGCCTTTCCAGCTCTACACACACAAGCATACACAAACACACATATACAAAGATTTGACAAATTACATATACTACTATTACAACAAGATCCCCTGTTTTCTAATATCTGAGGTTTGAGGTGTATAAAATTAGTTGCTGATTCTTAAATTTCTTGCATGAGTCGATTCTTTCAGACTCAGGAGTTACCAGTTTGAATCAGCCTGATGAGTCCTACACTGAATTAACTCACTGAATCAGCCCAAGAGAATCAACATATAACATATATCAACATATATGACTAACTAACTAAACTGTGAGTTAATTTTAGTCAAAATACTAGAAACACAAAAATTGTGAAACTTTAAATCAGCGCAACTTTCAGTTTACACTTTTCGAGTCAGTAAGATTTAAAGTTTTTTTTTTTTTTGTTGATAAATAAAAGTATTAAGTTCCTTAAAATAAAAAATAAATAAATAAAAAAATCGGACCCATTCATAAACTATGGTATTATGCTACAAACCAAATCTTTATTTAGACACTAATAATGGAAACTGAACTGATTGCTTTAACAGGTCATGCAACCGGTAAGAATAATCAATGCGCAGTTAAAGTTCAACTTCGCCTTTAAGAATTAAATGTGTTTTTGACTGATGACAAGGAACTGGTCATTGTAAGTGACCTTTCCTGACGCAGCCTTGCATGTTAAATGCTTTGTGTCAACTCACCGAGCATGACAGCATCGACGGCTCCGCCGGCACAGAACTCTATCAGGATCTGCAGACAGAAACATTGAGAACATAAAACTGGGTCTTTCCTAAAATGCAATCATACTGTTTTACAAAAGCATGGCTGCTTACATTACATTGCACAAGACTGAGATTAGCATATTGTCTTTATTTCCCAACGTTCTGCCAGGCACAATAGCAGCATTATGTTTAGTAGACAAATCTGTTCATCCTATTGTCATGAACACACCTACATGAACCTGCAGCCAGTGGTTTAAAACACAGGCAACCTGCACTTCAGAGAGCCTTTGTTCATGCAACTCATTTATTTGAATGCACATGGGAACAAACAAACCAACAACAACAACAAAAAAATCTAGAACAGTCTAGATTCAGTTTAGCCCACAAACACATCAATCTGTTGCAAATTAATGGATAAAACCAGAACTTGTTTAACAACATCCAAACCTGGAAAGGCTAGACCACATTATTACAAAACTATTCATTCACAAAGCTGTTATTGGTCGACAGCACTGCATTGCAGGGTCATGATTGGCCAATGAAGCTGCTGAGTCTTGAAGGCTTTTCTTGCTCCTCAATATGGGGAATGACATAACAGGATAGAGCGAGAGAGGCCTGTATGAGCACGAGGAAGGACGAAAGCTTTCTGCACATTAGCCCAGTGCCAGATTTGAGTCCTTTCTGTCCTAATAGGATTAGAACAGGAGTTTCCGTGAACACCAGGTGGATGGAGGGGTCATGGCTGGTGTCATCTGGAGAGGATGGGCAGGTATTGGTAGAGACTGCACTCATAGTCAATACTGAACAACAACGGTGTTTCCTGCATCGCAAGTCAGGAGTGGCAACACAAATACTATACATTATATTTTAGACGAGTTGTGAACTTAAGGGAAAAACAGGTGAAATAAAGTTCAATAGGTGAAGATTTTGTATTTATTATTTATTTGTTTTTTAATAAATTAATACTTTTTTTCAGCAAGTATGCATTAAATTGATCAAGTGTCAGTAAAGACGCTTACAATGTTACAAAAGTTTCTATTTCAAATAAATACCATTCTAATGGAACTTCCTATTCATCAAACAACATTAAAATGGAGTTTGATTTGTTTGATTTCTTTGCAATATGACACTGACAATTAAAAAGTTATTTTAAATTGCTATATTTCACAGTATTACAATATTTTAAATAAAATAAACAGACTTGAGAACAAGTCTTTTTTTTTTCAAAACATAATAAAAATAAAGACTCCAAAACTGTATATAGCACTAGAAAAATACTTGAATTGTAAAGTAAACTAGCCTTCAAAAGTTTGGGGTATTTATTTATTTATGAAATAATACTTTTATATTCACCAACAATGTATTTTATTGATAAAAAAGACAGAAAAGACATTTATAATGTTATAAAAGATTTCTAATGCTGTTCTTTTAATCTAAAAAAAAGTATCATGGTTTCCACAAAAATAAAGCTGTTTTCAACATTAACAACAATAAGAAATGTTTCCCATATCAGAATATTAGAATGATTTCTGAAGGATCATCGGACACTAAAGACTGGAGTAATGATGCTGAAAATTCAGCTTTACATCACAGGAATAAATTACATTTTAAAATACATTCAAATAGAAAAAAAAAAAAAAAAAGCTATTTTATATTGTAATAACATTCCATAACATGCAGACCCCAAACCTTTGAAAAGTTACAAATATCGACAAATTATAAAAAAAAAAAAAAAAAAAAACTTTCACAAATTGTGTTGTCCGGATTGTATCAGAATCAGTGCATTTTTATTTTTAAATGAATCAGTCATTGGCTTGAATCATAGACTGAATCAGTCTAAAAACATACTACTTCACTAAATAAACATGAGTTACTTGCTCGCTGACTATAAAATTATGATGTTAAACTCAAAATGAGTTAAAATTTTTGAATAAAAGTGCAAACGGCTTCAGCCAGGAAACACGAAGCTTTAAAACAGTGTTAATGTCTGATCCTCACACTACTGTGTACATACAGATGCAGCACTTATAACAGTCAGCGTGATTCATTCTCTTAAGCGCTGTGTCACTGTGGGTGAAATGTTGGTTTAGACTGACGGCTACAAAAACACAATAGCCCATACAGTGCGGTCATTCAGTGTCAGAAATACAATGGCCATACTCAACGCGCAAGATGAGGCCTCTTTTATAACTCTGAAGTATAGGATTCTGTTTATTCCCATTGATCCCACTGTCTGGACAACAGAATGCACTATTAAGCCTCAGATATACCACATACAGAGGCCATAATTTGTATGTGGACACTTAAAAATGTCTAAATGCCATTGCATATTGCAAAATATCAAAGCAAGTGGCATATGAAATTGATGTTATCTAGCTTTTCTACTAATATATAATCAAATTTAGAGGAAACTACTTCATACGGACTACTGAATGGCAATATTGATACCTATGTGTTATTTATTCTGCTTGAGCTATAAATGGCTGATGAATAATCTAGTTTAAACATTCCTTGAATCACAGCTAAATCAAAGCCCTCCTATATCTTCATACGGAAATGAGTGAGGCTCATATCAGTCCATTTCCTGGTGTACAGCAGGATCAGAGTAAAATATGAACACCTCTTCCAGTACACATTGTTCAGTACACAATGAGGCAGATGAAGAAAACAGGCACTGACTGAGAGGAGAGGTAAACTAACAATTGAGTAAAACTACAGGAATAAATTACATTTTTAAAAAATATTTATCAAAATAGTAATAATTTACTTAAAAAATGTAATGATTTTTACAATATTACTGTTGAATAATAAACTTTTGAATGGTGTATATAAAATAAAATAAAATAAAATAAAAGTTTGAGCTCATAACTATATTTTTTCAAATAGAGTAAATAAAGACTAATTAAAAATAATTCTAATTATTTTTTAAATTTCTGATTTCAAGGTGAAGTAAATTATTTGAACCTCCAAGTTTCTATTGTCTATACTAGTGAAGTGAAGCTGGACTGAAATGACCTGAAAGCTGTCTGAGGCCACTTCAACCTTGTTTTAAACTTCCATTGCACAGGAAGAAAGTGGCTTCAGTCAACAAGAAGGTAAGCAGGGTTGTCTCTTATTTCTTTGCCCTATGTCTTTTCTTTTAGAAAACAAGGGTTATTAACTAGTCACCATGCAATATGAAGCAGATGAAAGTAAGATTTCAAACTATTGCTGTGAAAAACACAATCAGAACAAAATCTGCATAACAAGGAAACAACAAAACTTAATCCACACTCACCCACAGTTTGCTCTCGTAGTAAAATGCATCAAGCAGCTTGACAATATTGTGATGATCACATGATGCCAAGATGTCGATTTCCACCATGTAGTCCTCCAGCTCATCTTCAGTTTTGGTGTCAATCACCTTTGCAGCAGCAAAAATGCCTGTCTGCTTGTTTTGAGCCTGAATAAAAAGAAAATGAATTTTCAAGAAAAAGTTTAGGCGTCTAAAATATGAATCATATTAGTCTAAGTAAACCATTTTTAGGGTGTGTACGACATAATGCATATTGCTCCGTCCCACGGGCAGCTTTGGGGCTCTCTGATCACTGCCTGGTTCATAAAGAGATGGACCAATGAAACAGAGTGGGCATTACAAGCATGTTTCGACCTCACTGATTGGAGTGTTTTTGAAGCTGCCACCAACGATCTGGGCGAGCTCACAGAGACTGTAACTTCATATATCAGTTTCTGTGAGGATATATGCATCCTGACAGATAGGCAACAGCTAGTGAGAATTGGTAAATTCACATCCAACTCCTGCACCATCAGCACTGGTGCCCCTCAGGGCTGTGTTCTCTCCCCTCTGCTCTTCTCCCTGTACACCAACGACTGCACCTCTAAATACCCCTCTGTCAAGCTGCTGAAGTTTGCGGACGACACTACAGTCATTGGCCCCATTCAGGACGGCGACGAGTCTGCTTACAGACAGGAGGTTAAAGAGCTGGCTATCTGGTGCAGTTATAACAACCTGGAGCTCAACACACTCAAAATGGTGGAGATGATCGTGGACTTCAGGAGAAACCCCCCTGCACTCCCCCCACTCACCATCATGAACAGCACTGTGGCTGCAGTGGAGACATTCAGGTTCCTGGGCACCATCATCTCTCAGGACCTGAAGTGGGACACTCACATAGACTCCATTGGTAAAAAGGCCCAACAAAGGTTGTACTTCCTTCGCCAGCTGAGGAAATTCAACCTGCCACAGGAGTTGCTCACACAGTTCTACTCCGCCGTCATTGAGTCTGTCCTGTGTACTTCAATAACTGTCTGGTTTGGCTCAGCTACAAAATCAGAAATCAAAAGACTACAGAGGACAGATCGGTCTGCTGAAAGGATTATTGGTACTCCTCTGCCCACCCTCCAAGAACTGTATACATCCAGAATAAGGAAAAGGGCTCAGAAAATCACTCTGGTTCCCTCACATCCATGCCATCTGGTCGGTGCTACAGAGCACCGAATACCAGGACAGTCAGGCACAAGAACAGTTTCTTTCCCCAGGCAATCTACCTCATAAACAGTTAAATGTTCTCCCACTGTGCAATAACCTTATATTTATTTATCACCCTACATTGTAGTATATCTATAGCAGACCTGTACATACAATTTATTATTATTATTATTACACAAACACACACACACACACACAAAAAAAAAAAAAAGTTATTAAAGCTGTCATACTGTATTATGACACTTTTTTGCAATTAAATTTCAATTTTGTGATAATACCGTATACCGTGATAAAAGCATTAGCAATTAATCGCAACATGAAAATTTGATACTGGCATATCCCTAGTGATGAGAATGAAAAGCTGTTGACATTAATGATAGTAAACTATGTTTATTTTTATTAGTTTGTTTATTATACACCTTCTGATGTTAAACTACCTTATGAATCAGATATAAATAATTGAGGTGTGACATACATGAATACATGTGTAGACTATGTATGATTCAACACATAATCTCTTTTAATAACTAGCAAAACAAGCACTTTAGAGGAAAAAACTATTAATTAGACTCATGCAGTCAGCGTGACGCAGTCCACCATTCAACAGAAATCCTATGCAGTGTCATTCATAGTAATGAGTCTTTCTGCAGTGCAGAGCAATGAAGGTCACAGAACAATTCGACCCAATATACAGCTTTTGTAAATGAGTGATAATCTAAGGCATTTAGAAGCTAACATGATTCAGTAGTGAAAGATTAACCAAGTCAATGTCTGCTGTTTATTGCAGGATGATTGTGAACAAAATGTGCAGTGGTTCTGATTGTATTTTGCCACTATGTGTGATGCTGTTGTTGCTTTTGATGCATTTGACATGCTATCAAAACATTTAATTTTTAGAATTCATACTTTTGACAACGTAAAACTTGGAATTAAATTAAAAAAAAAAACATATACAAATTTGTAATTCAAATACACATTTTTCATAAAATATAAATTAATACAACAATGACAACAAATAGTAATAGTATTGAAAGTGAGTTAAAATGACTAAAAAGGCAAGTGTTACTAATATAAGCAAATATGTAAAAAAAAATTACACATATACATACATTATATATATATATATATATATATATATATATATAAAAAAACGCAGTCTAATTTTTAAGGGCACTAAAAATATTACAGCCGCAGTCTAAAGAAACTATCTTTTTTTTTTTTTTTTTTTTTACATATTTATGGCTGGTGAATATATTTCTCCGAACAACAGTAGACTGAAAAAGTGAGAAACTTGTCTGAAAACAGTCATTATTTCCATCTGTTTAGTGCCCATAGAGGTGGAGCTCCAGCAACACACAAAACCACACTGTGATGGCTGAAAATCAACAAAGTCCACTGTCCTAAAACCCCTAGAACTCAATCCAAATAATCATTAGCGAGCTGCCTAAAAATTACTATTTACAAACCATCGCCATCATATTAATGAAAGCATGAAGAAGTTCTAATGTTGTGTTTGACCGTTTAAAGGTTATGGCCTTAGACTTAATCTCCAAATCACCCTATGCCACTAACAAAGAACCATTAAGCCTTACAACAGAGAAAGCATTGAAGAGAACAAGACCAGAAAACAGTCAAGCAGACTGGAAACTACAGGATGAGGTCATGTGAAAGACAACCAGGGGTATGCAACTGATGATGTCATGTGAGTGGTGACATCATAAATCTCAAAGAATTCAGAAACTTTCACACTTTCATTAGTTTGTGTACAAGATAGATAGACAGATAGATAGATAGATAGATAGATAGATAGATAGACAGACAGACAAGAGAAATTGCATTATAAGTGCATTACATGTAGGTAACCCTATATTCTTTTCATAAGAAAACCATTGGGGTCCAAAATTCACACAAAACATATATAACTCCAACAGCAAGAGAAGATCAATCTGTTTATTTGCTTTTAATTGTACCTTGAACACCTTTCCAAATGCTCCATCCCCCAGTTCTCCCACAATCTCCCAGATTTCCTCCGGATTTGTGTCCCTGTGCACGTGATCATAATGTTTCTTCTTCTTCTCTGAGCCCAATTTAAAGATCTTTCGGAAATTAAAGAAGGACATAGCCAGATCCCACACGTCTCCTTCTCTGATCGGTTGACAAAGGGGAGTTTCTTTCAATGAATCTCTAAACAGGCGTGAATCAGTGCAACTGCTATTGCATTCCCATTGCAATTCGATCCTATTCAGTCTCTTGTCTAATCAGGAAATAGTCTGAGTGTTGACATGTTCGTCTTTGCACGTTATAATTGGAGAGCTTGGTATGTTACACTAGCAGTCATTTAGTGATCAGTATGTCAATGCAAAAATGCACAAAGAAAATTTTGATTCTAGTTATTCTTTGCTCTGAAATCCAGTAAATCATATTTTTAAAATAAAAAATAAATAATTAAAGTGCATTAATCTTCTGTGTGCAAAAGCGATCTTGAGTTGAATAAACCCGGTGTCTGGCTCTTTCGAGGTAGGCTAAATCATGAGGTTGTTGTTCCTCTGAGTTTCATGGATCTGATCCGTAAAAAACATCTAGTTGTTTCTCTTTCTCTTTAAATAAAGTCTGACAGGAGGCTGATAAAATGTTTGTATCTCCGGTAAAATCACAGTCTCCACAGATCGTACATCCTCCGGTCCTGGATTAAAAGCGAAACCACTCCAAACGCGTGAAATCGCACAATAGTTTTTATTTGGAGAAACTGCGCCTCCTCTAATCTAGCGGATTTGGTGTCGCTGTGCGCGTTCACGAGGAGCGGCGGATTCTTCGCTGGGGTTCGGTGACGCGCGCCCGCGCTTTACTGTCGCCTGTCGACGTGGATGTCGACACTGATTTAACACTGTTAAATTACACCCAAATACACTGGAAAAAAGGTGTTTTTACTCAGGTGTTTTTAAAGGTGTTTAAAAGGTGTTTTTACTCATTGTTAGTATGTTTCACAAACAATTACAATGAAACGTGAACTAACATTTAATTAAACGTGAAATTCTGAAGTGGAAAAACACTAAAAAAAAAAAAGGCTAAAAACACATCTCTTCCATCTTTATTTTTTTAACTGTAACACTCTCTTTTCTGATTCTATTTTACTTATTTGTTTTATTATTTATTAAAAAAACACTTGACCTCTTGAACTTGCACTGATAGCACACATACATCTCGGAGATGTCTACTTGACGTCTGCATTTACATCTACAAGACATATTTTTTAGAGCATTTGCTCATCTGCAATACGTCTATAGGACGTTTCCTTTTAGATGTCAAATAGACGTCTATTAGATGTCTTTAAGATGTTTATGATTTAGAATGTATGTAAAACTGACATCTAAAAGACGTCTGTCAGACGTTTGTAGACAGCAGATGCTTTCCAGATCAAGAAATCTTTAACAGACATCTTGCAATTGTATGTGTGCTATCTACTTCGAGAAAAGAGTCTCTAACACTAGCTTTCTCTATTATTTTTTTCTATTCTATCTCCTTGTTTTCTTTTCATTATGTGTGTGTGTGTGTGTGTGTGTGTGTACTGGTATATATGGTTTACGAGGACACAAATGTGTATAAAGACATGGGTACTACAACGTAAACATGGTTTATGAGGACACTTCCTGTGTCCCCGTAAAACAAAAAGCTTAAAAAACATACTAAACAGTGTTTTATGAAATTCAAAAATTGCCAGTAGTTTCCTGTAAGGGGTAGGTTTAGGTGTAGAGTTGGTGTAGGGCAATAGAAAATACAGTTTGTACAGTATAAAAACCATTATGCCTATGAAGAGTCCCCGTAAACCACAAATTCAAGTATGTGTGTGTGTGTGTGTCTGTGTGTGCGCGTATAAAAACCTTGCTGCGTCTGCGTTAGGCTAAACGAGACTTGTCATAGCACTTACATAGGCTATTATTGCTCTTTTGTTGGTTTTGATTGCTTCTATTGTCCTCATTTGTAAGTCGCTTTGTATAAAAGCGTCTGCTAGTGCTAAATGACTCAATGTCAGTGTAGGCTAAATGAAAAACTGAGCTATTGTTTTCTTGTAAAAAGTGCTCCAATAATAATTGTTTTATTTACAACTTCGGAAAATCATTTTTACTGTGTACTTTTCACAGTGAGTGTATAATTTATAATTTTGAACACAATTCACAGTAGACTAATACATGATTTATAGTTTAAAATATTTACTATGAAGCCTATGTTTTAGAGAAAAAAATAAAATAAAAAAATAAAAATAAATTATATAAATATATATATATATATATATATATATATATATATATATATAGGTCAAAAGATTGGATACATTACTATTTTATGTTTTTGCAAGAAGTCAAGTCATCAAGCCTGCATTTATTTGATCAAAATTTTAATATACTTTATTAATTTACTTTATTTACTTGATTTATTAGCAATGTTGAAAACCTGTGATACTTTTTTCAGGATTCTTCGATGAATGAAAAGTTAAATAAGAACAGCATTTATTTAAAATATAACTTTTGTAACAATATACACTACCGTTCAAAAGCTTGAGGTCACTATTTTTATTTTTATTTTTTTTAAAGAAATTAGTTTTTATTCAGCAAGGATTTGTTAAATTGATAGAAACAGTGATAGTAAAGATTGATATTGTTAGAAAACATCTCTATTTTGAATAAGTGCTGTTCTTTTTAACTTTTTATTTATCAATAAGTTTGTTTTATTTTATTTTATTTTATTTGTTTATTTGTTTTATTTACATGTGGTTTTATTTATGAAAAGTATCACAGATTCCAATAAAAAAAATAAATAAATAAAAATAAGCAGCACAACTGTTTCCAACATTGATAATCAGCATATTAGAATGATTTCTGAAGGACCATGCATTGAAGAATGGAGTAATGATGCTGAAAATCCAGCTTTGAATGACAGAATTAAAATTATATTTTATTAAAATAGTATAAATGTATATTAAAATAGAAAAACATTCTTTTAAATTGTAGTAATATTTCACAATATTACGCTACAGTTTTTTCTGTATTTTTGATCAAATAAATGTAGGCTTGATGAGCATAAGACACTTTCATAATGCTGCATGATTATCAAAAAATGGTAATATAATAAATTCCTTTCACGTCACCATTTCGCCAGCCCACTGTAAAAAATTGTGCCGTTAAATAACAGGAATTTACTGGCAGCAGGGTTGCCAGTAATGTACTGTTAATTTACAGCCCTCTACCATTAATTTACAGCTCTTCATTTTTACAGCATGTTACTGTTATACTACCATAGAAATGAACTCTGCTCTAATTGCTTCAAACAGTTCGAGTTTAAAATATTAGTATTCATATGGCCTTAGTAATGTGAACTTATATCATTTGAGTCCACTGAGAAGAAATATTTCTTAGTATAAAACTGCAAACACTTTAAAGGTGTCCTATTATGCTCTTTTACAAAGTCTTGATTTTGTTTTGGGGGTGTACTAGAACATGCTCTCATGCTTGGTGGTTGGAAAAACACATTATTTTTCACATAATTTACATTATTACAATACCATTCTCCCCAGTCTGACACAAACGGCTCGATTAGTTCCGGGTTTGATGAAGGCCTGCCTTCTGAAAAACGAAGGCTGCATCCGAAAACCTAGCTGACTTGCTGCCTTGCTGCCTTTTGAGGCAATGACTTTGAAGGCAGCGTTTTTGCAGGAAGGCACCTTACGAAACTGATTTCGGACAGGCTTCTGAGGCAGCGTAACGGTTTAATGATATACAACAAAATAGAATGAGTTTTGGTGATAACTAAACAAATATTTAATTACTATAATACTGATTTCTCGCTGGAAATAACATCAAAAGTGCAAAAAGTTAGTCAGAAATATACATTTACACACAAACTGGCCACCAAACGTAACTTTCAGACGCCATCTTTATATTTTAGCTCAACCGTCACGGAATGGAACGCACAGGATTGTGGGATATCAAAGGCAGCGAAGGATACATCTATGCTGCCTTCAAAATTTGGTCAGTAGAAGGTACCTCCGGAGACAGGAAGTGAAGCAGAATTTGGATTCGGACGTGCCTTGATGCCTTCCTGCCTTGGAATGCTGCCTCCGAAGGCAGCGTTTTAGAACTTTCGGACGCAGTCAAAATGTGTTGTGATTGGTTAGCTGTCCCAGTGCGCTGTGATTGGTGAACAGCTAGGCAGAATGACTAAAAGCAAATTCATTCTCTGCCATCGAGAGGCGCTGTTGGAGCGGTGAAGATCAAGGTTTCCCTGGTAACGCTGTACACAAAGCAGAGCTCCTCTCACAAAAGCTGCTTTTTCAGGGATTATATGCAAGATGAAATGAAAATGACATCCACAATTTTCTAAAGACAGTCGGTTTCCTTCAGAAATACAGTGATATTAAAACACCCGCACCGGGTTTAGATTTTGAAACGTGCATTCGAATTTCCAGAGGCAGGATTTATTTGAATGATATTCTAATTGGCCAATTTGTGATGTCACAAATACAGGAAAACAACTTTGTAGTCCAAACGAGCCGTTCGTTGTAGTTCTTGAAAAGGGATTTTTTAAAAACAAAATATCTCCGTTTGGAGTGGACTTTGAGATTTGTAACTTTGTAGATCTTGTTTATGCCCAAACATACACACTGACTAAAATTCAAAAAGTGAAAAAGCATTATAGGACCCCTTTAAATAACTAAAAACATGTCTTTAACTCATATCTTTGGAGTTCATCACCAGCTATGTGCTGGAGTATTTAACAAAAAGATCATCGCTGCTTAGGCAACTGCACAGTTACTGCCTTTAAATAAAGCAGCAGAACATCAGTGTTTGTGGCTCATCATTGACTGAAGCACAGGCTCTACTCTCCAGCACATTGGTGACCCTACAAAACTACATTAAACTAACAGATCTCTCTTGTGCAAAAACATTAATACAGTTCAGTTTAATATTTACTCTCCTTATCAGTTCATGACTTTGCAAATCTGTTTTCTGTGGACCTTCACTAATATTTCAGTAAAAATAACTTTTTTTTTTTCGTTTGGTTAATCTGACTGTTACGTTTTACAGTAAATTGCTGTTTTTTTCCTTGAATTAAAAGGAATTTACTGGCAGCACGGTTGCCAGTAACTGTTTTTCTACAGTTTGTGGCCGTAAATTAATTACAGTTTATTGCTGTTAAATTACATTTCATGCTGTTTTTTTCATCTTACATCTTTAACCCTTTAAACCTCACAACAAAATCCTCAGTTTTAAATGAAAACTTATAATGTGTGCACACTACAGAGTGTTACAGTAACACTGAATCAGTGAAGTTAATGAGATAATTCTGTGATTAATTAATTGATGATTGAGCATTAGTGATGAACAGCTGCTGTTAACAAGCATAATCACTGAAGAAAGAGAAACACAAAAACTACAACTGACTTTAGCCACAGCCTTAGATGAAATCAACTGAAATAAAGAAGACATTAAATCTCTCAAGATCTGATTAAACAACTCCTAAATCAGCATTACTTCACACATTACTAACCAGACTGATGCTATTTCTATCAGACGTTCACAGAAATGCAAGTTTTTTTTTTTTTTTTAACTACCATGATGGAGATCAGTGTTAGCTTTAGTTGGGCTCTTGAACCTTGCCTTTTTAATATGAACTTTTCTTTGGCTGTTGTAAACGTGTTTTAAAACACATTTGTTATGATGAAAAGAACCAAAGCAAAGTCTGTAATAGCGTTAGTTATGTTTGGCTAGTGATATAACCATCATTAAACACCAAATTCACAAGTTTTTTTTTTTTTTTTTTTTACCCAGTGTCTCTTCTGTTACCAAAGTGATGTAATAACAGCCACTCATTCTTTTGCTCTAGTTTTTTATATAAGGTTGTTAAAAACATCACTGACCATAATAAAAAAAGCTCTAAAGTGTTATGAAACACACACCTCAAGAATCAGCGTATGAATCTCAACAATGGTGACTATCAACCAAAATAAATAAACAGATCAACTCTGAACTTCACAAAACACGCTACTAAAACTCAACACAAAAGCAATTATAAAAGCAAATAGAAAGAATTAGAGAAAATAAGTGGACAATTCAGTGGCATAATTTATTCATGCTGCAGTGCATGCTGGGAGTAATGGGTGAGTTTTGTACTGTGCACCCAGCATGCATTGCAGCATGAAGCTTTTGACTCACCATTATTGAGATTCATATGTTGATTCTTGATGTGTGTATGTGTCTAAATGATGCCTTTGTACTGAAAGTTTTGTCCTAAGTGATTTTACAATTCTGTATAATCAATTGTTATTATGCAGTATCATATAGTGTATGTCATAAATAACATAACACTAATGATAAAAATCACACCACTTCGTTAAAGATTAGCTACTGAACGAGAACGGACAAGCAGACCGTTTCATGATGGTTACAAACCAAAAACATTTACTTACAATTTATTTATTTTTTACTTTTGTTGCTATAACAAATGCGTTTTACAGACACATTTATAGCAACCAAAAAAAAGAATCAATAGGGTCTGGCTGCATACTTGCACGCTCAGACACCTGCACTTCCGCAAGTGATGTCACTTGTGTAAAATGTTAAGAGAATCAATTTTAAAAATAACTAATAAATACAATAAAATAAAAAAGACTGCAAGTGACATCACTTGCGGAAGTTCAGGCGCCTGAGAGTGCAAGTCTGAAAATGCAAGTTCAAGTCTGCAGCCAGACACTTCTTTAAAAAATCTTATATTAAAAAGTCAAGAGTCAAGAGCCCAACTAAAGCAACGCTGATCACCATAATGGTGAGGTCAAACGAAATGTTTTCAATAAAGCATCTAAATGTCTATTAATTCTCAAAGAATTTTGTAGATATATGACAGAAATAAAGTCAAACTGTGATGTGTGAAGCTGGTGATGTTGTTTGTGGAGTTGTTTAATCATCCTCTGCTGTTTTATTTCAGTTGATTTCATCTAAGGCTGCGGCTGTATGTCAGTTGTAGGTTCATTTCTTGCTCTTTTCTGCAGTGATTCTGCTTGTTAACAGCAGCTGTTCATCATTGGCTGAATTCACTCATTAGTGTTCATTCTCTCTGTCAGGTGGGCTATATTAGTAAACTCATGTAGGGAATAGTGAATGAGGGTGTAGGGTGTGATTTGAAACACAGCCTCTGAGTCTTCACAGGACTGCAGAAGGATACTTTCTTGAAAACAACAAATATAACAATAAATATTGCATTGTGTTTTTTTTTTTTTTTTTACGGATTTTACTGTTGTACTGAAAAAAAAAACAGGATGTTACTGTGAGAATATGCACGTTTTTATACAGCATTTTTTTTTTTTTTACAGTGTATGTAGGCTATATATGGGTCGAGTCAATTTAAAAGGAAAAAAAAATCTCTCTGAAAAAAGTTTGAAAACCACTGATTTAGGAGAGGCTTTTATACAAAGCGACTTACAAATGAGGACAGTAGAAGCAATCAAAACCAACAAAAGAAAGAGCAATAATATCCAAATACTATGACAAGTCTCGGTTAGCCTAACGCAGTACACATAATAAATAAAAAGAAAACAAGTAGAATAGAAAAAGAATAGGGAACGCTCGAGTTAAAGTGTCTTTTTTATAATAAATAAAAAGAAAACAGGTAGATAGAATAGAAAATTAGAGAATGCTAGTGTTAGAGGCTCTTTTTTTTAAAAAAAAGAAAACAAGTAGTTAGAATAGAAATAGAATAGAAAGTGCAAGTGTTAGAGGGTGAAATGTTAATGTTTTTTTTTAATAAAAAAGAAAACAAATAGATGAAATAGAATTAGAATAGAGAGTGTTAGAGTTAGATGGTCAAATGAAGATTTATATTTTCCATTGTATTTATATTTTCCCACAATATAGTTTTGTTTTGTTTGAGTTTATATTTATTTCACCTGGTTCTGCTTCATTGCTTCATCTCAACTTCAAAACTGCTGAACGTGAGCGTTCACTTGTAGTCAAGGCAACGGACGCAAACGGAGGGAGATTGAGTTAAATTTTAAAATACAATATAATGTTATACGTTATGTTATTAAAAAGGAATTAAAGTATAACTTACTTGGGACACATTTTCAATAGCAAACGTAGTATCTCCGTTGCCATGACAACATTTTGCTTGAGAAAACTTGTTTTTAGTGAGTAGAAATAAAACGTTTCGGTATAGACATATCAATATAGTGATGCTTTATTAAAATGTATAGCTCTCAAAATGTTGATTTCTTATTGAGAATTAGGTGACTTTACAAAATAAATGTTTCCATACATAGGACCCAAACGAGAACACAAACTAATGACTGGTAAAACATTCAATTTAGTCAACTGACTTGTGAGAGGATGCTCCAAAAATGCCATTTTTTATTTTGTTTCATTTGAAGTTTTAATTTTATAGGTTGTAGTAACACAGTGGATCCAACAGGTGGCACCAGAAACCGTCAAAACTGGATCAGAGAGCCTGAACTTTGTGAACAGGTTTAGGTGAGCTGTAGGCCAGACATGCAAATGCACCTGTCCTGTTCCCCACATTTACTTAAGATTATTTCTCAATATTCTGATCCAGCTGACGAGGCTGAGGCACTGAGAAGGATGCTGAGGCCTCGTCGCTCTACCAGCCCTGTCAAGGGGGCATCTACCCAACGCAGTCCCACCAGACACTCACCTGTTAAAGTACTAATGTGCTAACGTCATCATTGCTGTCATATCAGTGAGATTAGTTTCTTTTAATTCTGCTGATTCCTTTTGTTATGTGTCTCTCTTTTTAAAGGGTGGCACGAACGATTCAGAGCTAATGAGGGTGTTACGAGAAAGAGATGAACTGCAAAACATGTTGGAGAAACACGAGCGGCACCTCTCAGAGATCCAGGCCCATGTTAAATTGCTAACAGCCGAACGTGACAAGACCAGAATACATTACCAGCAGGTAGACAGTGCCAGAATTCTTCAGTCAGGTTGTTGTGTTCATTTTGGGTGTGACGCACATAGTATATAAAAATTCCTGGTTAATTCTGAATGACTGATATTTATTTAGCAATTTCATATTACTGAGGTACAGACAATAAAAGATTTTATAAAATGATATTTTAACGATTAAATTAAATTATACATTTTTAATTAAATTTATTATTTATTATTTATTATTAAATTAAATGTATAAGTTACACAATATATTTTTTAACCGCATGCATCAAATTTGTTTTGGTCAAATTATTATATTTATATATATTATATAGCTATATATTTATATTAGTATTACTTGCCAGATTATGTTTTATTCATTTGTTTTGGCTTCATTACAGTAACAGTATACAGTAAAAACAATTATTTAATTTTACATTAATTAAAATATTACATTTATATAAAACCATATTTATTTAATATTGTAGCATGCATGCATCAATTTTTTTTGATCAAATTACTAAGTATATGTATATATATTTTTTTTTATAATATATAGTATAAATATATATTAGTAGTATTATTTGGCAGATAATATTTGTAGTATTTGTTTTGGCTTCACTACAATGACAATATACAGTAAAAACAATTGTTTTATTTAAACAATGTTAATTAAAATATTAAATTAATAAACCAACAATGTAATTATATAACACAATATTTTGCATCAGTTTTTGCATCCCTTTGGTCAAATTATTATATTTATATATTTTATTAGTAGTATTATTTTCCAGATTATATTTTAATTATTTGTTTTGGCTTCATTATAATAACAGTATACAATAAAAACAATTATTTAATTTTATATTAATTAAAACTGTAATGTAATAAAACAATATAACTTATATATTCATTAGTGGTATTATTTGCCAGATAATATTTTAATAAATTATATTTTTAATATAATTTCATATAAATTAAAATATTAAATTAATAAAACAATATTGGTTTAATATTTTAGCCTATTTTTTTAGTACATGCATCACATTTGTTTTGAACAAATTATTATATATTTGAATATTTTATATAAATATATGTAATATAAATACATTTAATTTTAGAAACACAACATATTTTCACACACTTTATTTTTTTATATTTTTTCATACCCAGAAAGAAAGCACTGATCAATGTATCGCCAGTATTTCACTAAACAATGTGGCTTCAGATGTGCCCTGACTCCCCCTACACGCTCAAGAGGAGATAGCAGCTCTTCGACGAGAGGTCATGATGTCAAAGGGCGCACGAGGGCCCAAGAGCAGTGTGACTGCTCAGAGCATCATGAAACGAGTGGAGACCGAACGGGACGAGGCCATAGCAGACCTCCATCATATGACCACAGAGAGAGACAGCCTGAGAGAGAGACTCAAGGTACGAGAAACAGCCTGATCTCAAGTTCGCTGGCTGTACATGTGCTGTATCACATTTGTGTGCATTGTGTTTGCTTGTATCCATCTTATGAAGATGTTATTTAGTAGTACTAAAGGAAAATCACTTACGCACTAGAGTACAGTAATAAATTGAGTCATCTCACTGGGGAGCAGTGCGATAATACCAGGAGAGAGGTGTGCTTTTTTTAGCCCGCTGAGTGTATGTGTGTTCCCTTTGAACTGCACGTCGGCTCAGATCTCTCAGGAGACAGCCATCAGTGAGAGAGCTCACCTGGAGCAGAGGGTGGAGGACCTGCAGGCTGCTGTACTCACAGTAAGAGCTCTGTATTTATGGACTGCCATGAAACAGTGACAACAGCTGTAGATTAAACATAATATACTTACTATAGTCCGCAGGAAAGCAAAATCACAAATGAGATCTCAGTGTTTTTAGAAAACAATAAGATTAAATCGAGAACAAATGGAGACTTAAGCTTGTAAAACATCTTAAAAATAGTATGAAAAATCTTATTTTTTGAAATAGAACAATTATTGAGCCTTTAGATAACATTTTGTAAATAAATAAATAAATAAATAAAAAGTTTGCATATGCGTTTTTGTTGAATGCCATATTTGATACATCAGGCTTTTATGGAGCTCATTATCCAGGAGGAAAAGCACCTCAGGCTCAGACTAATCCAAAATATTTCTAAATTATATATTTAATATATTTTTCAAAAGCTTGAAGCCTTCCTCAAGATTTCACAGCACAATTACATGTGTACCATGACCTGAATACAGACATTTTTAAAATTATATTAAACAGCCTTGTATATTTACATTTTTTATCTAATCCTACCAAAACCAAAATATATGTATGAACTGCTATCCACATTTATTTATGGCTATTTATACTTTCTGTATATCAACAGTGGTCTCATTTCAGTTTTTATTTCTTTATTTATAATGCATTTTAAGAGTAATATTCAGTCAAAATGGATACTTGACTTGAAACTTAAGTGTATTATGTGCATTCAGAAATCTCTGAGCAATACAGTTTTCCTCTGGGCTATCCTACAGTAAATCATGTCAAATAGTACCATAGTATAACAGACTGCACTATACTGTACCATACTATACTGTACTATGAACTGTAGTTATTTTCATGCACAGTTATTGTTATGGACTAGTGTCATTGTTTTGTTTGTGTCCCAGCTGGAGCAGGAGCGAGGGGAACAGAGAAGCAGGAATGCTCAAATGAGGGAGACCATGATGGGTCTGGAGGAGGAAGTTCAAGTACTTGGGCGAAAACTCAATGCCAGTGAGGAAGAGCTCAGCCGCCTCAGAAATGAGTGCAGCAGCCTCAGGTACACCAGGAATCAAAAACAACTATTGTATCCATATTTCAGTGCTGAAAGAAGGTTTTAAGTTTTTTTTTTTGTTTAATATTTTCATTATTAATTTTTTTTTTATTTCATGTATGTATATACCAGACTGGCAAATAATCAGATGGAAATCTCTTTGAGTGAGAATCAGCAGAGACTGACCAGCAGGATTGGAGAGCTACAAAACACTCATGAGAGAAATAAACTGCTGAATGAAAAGAACGGTAAGAAAACTAGATAATACATTTAATCTGTACTGTTATAAATTATGCCATATTAAATATATTTTTTAGAGAAATTAATACTTTTATTCATCAAGGAAATGCTATCATTTTTAAACCTTCTTTTCATTAAAGAATCCTTAAAAAATACATTTCCACGAAAATATTAAACATCACAACTTTTTTATCATTGATTATAAGAAGAAATTTTTCTTGAGCAGCAAATCAGCATATTAGAATGATTTCTGAAGGATCATGTGACACTGAAGATGAGTATTGGCTGCTGAAAAATATTTGATCAAATAAATGCAACCTTACTGAAATCTTTCTGCCCCCAAACTTTTGGTAGTGTGTCATGTGTTTTGATAATTTTTTTTAATTAATCAGTTGGACAGTTGCAATAATTTTAGTGTTTAAAGAATATATGTGACCCTGGACCACAAAACCAGACAGAAGGTTTTCATTATTATATAACATTGATATATGGTTTGTTAGGATAGGACAATATTTGTCAGAGATACAACTATTTGAAACTCTGGAATCTGAGGGTGCAAAAAAATCTAAATACTGAGAAAATCGCCTTTAAAGTTGTCCAAATGAAGTTCTTAGCAATGCATATTACTAATCAAAAATTAAGTTTATTTATATTTACGGTAGGAAATTTACAAAATATCTTTATGGAACATGATCTTTACTTAATATCCTATTGATTTTTGGCATAAAAGAAAAATTGATCATTTTGACCCATACAATGTATTTTTGGCTTTTGCTACAAACATACTCGTGCTACTTAAGACTGGTTTTGTGATCCAGGGTCACATATGTGTATCACTGCATCACTTTTCCTCTGGTGTTTCAGACTCTCTCCTGAGGCAGATGACTGCTATGCATGAGGAAGTGAACACGCTGTGGTGTACAATCTCAGAGCTGGACCAGCACAGAGACTCGCTGCAGGAACAACTGGAGAGAAAGGCAGATCTGCTCAGCACAGCAAACGACCAGCTAGATGAGAAGGTGCTACCTACATTTACACACTAAAACACATATTTTTGGTTGTATATTAGATTTGCTTGCCTTCCAGTTAGTTAATACACTTGGTGATATGTTTTTTTTTAAGGAGAAAACCATTAGGAGCTTTAAACTGAGAACCGAGGATCTTGAGACAACTCTAATGTA
The DNA here is from genome assembly GCA_039654775.1 of Spinibarbus caldwelli. Classification (NCBI taxonomy): domain Eukaryota; kingdom Metazoa; phylum Chordata; class Actinopteri; order Cypriniformes; family Cyprinidae; genus Spinibarbus; species Spinibarbus caldwelli. The sequence goes on along the minus strand of CM077225.1, from coordinate 32,939,664 downwards.
AGTTCTCTATTAATCTTTACAGATTAACCAACAGTCATGTGTGGTGGTTGTGTAGTGTGTGGTGAACAATTCTTTAAAAAAATTAAAGAAACTTTACAAAAGTTCTGTATAAAATATAACTTATTGTATTATTTTCTTTTTCTTACACAGTGTGTTATGTTCACCATCCAGGTATAAGAACAATGCTGATGTTTCATAATTAGACTATAATATAGTCATAATTGTTCTTGACTCTAGCTCATACTTATTATTTGTAGTGCATTATTACATTATCCCTCACATAGTCCCCTGGGTACAAAACGTATAATTTCCTAGAATGGTTTTGTGTAGTTTCTCATTTATATATGTGAACATTCATGTGTTTGGGTCAGAATGATTTTTTTAATGTTGTTCTCTTATGCTCACCAAGGCTGCATTTATTTGACCAAAAATGAAGTAAAAACAGTCATATTGTGAATTACTATTGCAATTTAAAATACTTGTTTTCTATTTTAATACTAATTGTAATGTAATTTATTCCTCTGATGACAAAACCGAATTTTCAGCAACATTACTCCAGTCTTCAGTGTCACATGATCCTTCAGAAATCATTCCAGTATGCTGATTTGCTGCTCAAGAAACATTTCTTATTAATATCAGTGTTGAAAACATTTGTACAGTTTGATGAAAACATGATAGATTTTTCATGATTCTGAGTAGAAAGTTCAAAAGAACAGTATTTATATGAAATAGAAGTTATTTGTAACATTATACATGTCTTACTGTCACTTTTGATCAGTTTAATGCATCCTCGTTGAATACAAGTATTTATTTTATTAATTACTTTTGAATGGTAGTGTAGTTTCCTCTGTTTGTAACAGAGGATATAAACCAGCATTTGTAGTTTTGACTACTTGAGTGTATGAGTATGTGATGTATTAGTATTCAATAAGACTATTACATCCTAAGATGTAACATGCTGCATTTCCTCAAATGATATTTGACTATGATTTATCAGTGACTATGAAAAAAAGTATTGTTAATGATGTGACTTCCTGTCCGCAGAACTCTGAGGGAGAGCATAGCTGGCAGAGAAAGAGAGCTGGATGTTCTGAGAAGGAAGCTGTCAGACTCTGAAAACGAGATGGGCACAGTGGTGAAAGTAAAAGATGCCACGTTGCAAGAGAACGGTCAGCTGAGGGATGAACTTGACAAAGCGCGTCTGGAAATTCAGGTACAAAACTGTTTTATGCAAATTCATTGCAATAAATAAGGTAACAACTTTCTATACTTCTTTTCAGACTCTACAGCTCAAGCTATATTAAGCTAATGAGGAAATAGAAGACTTGCAGAAAAAAGTACAAGTTCATATTGCTGACATCTCACGCACTGAAGATCTGTTGTCTGCTAAGGTGGAGTCATTTTTACAAAACAGGGTGTTAAAAGCAGACAACAGGCTTGTTCTATGTAGTGTGTTCTTGATTGTTCTTGTTTGTTACTCCTTAGGAGTTTGAGTGCAGAGAACTGCAAGAGTCTGGAAGGAAAGCGTCACTTCAGGTGGAAAGCTGGGAGGAACAAGCCAGACATGCTGAAACCACTGTCATCGAACTCCGTCTTGAGCTTCACAACTCTAACTTAGAGATACTTTGACTCAAAAAAAGAGCAGACAGCTTGGAGAGCAGCCTGCAACAGGTCACCTGGCCATCATGATGTCTGTGTTGGTTAATATGCAGGAGATTCTTAACTCATCACAAATACTCACTACAAGACTGATGCTCATCAAGTTTTTGAAGCCTCATATTGTAGCAAACACATACAGTGTGCCCATCGCTAATGTCCGTCAGACTGGTAGTGTGCACTTGGCTTTAGTTAACTAAGTCTCTCATAAATTGTGGTTTGTTGCTGTGTCCAGGCACTGAGTGCAGAGCGGAGTTGTACTAGTCAGCTGTCTCAGCTGAACCAAAATATGATTCACATGGAGGAAGATCTTCGTCAGGTCCAGACTGAGCGTACACAGTGCAGACTGACCTGGAAAAAACACGAGAGCTCTGTGTCAAACTGGATTCCAGCAAAGAAGCTGTGAGTGCTTAAATTGGTTTATAACAAGTAGATTTTTTTCTTGTATATTACCTACTTGATGTCAGGGCAACAATAGAGACAAGCTTTTATCCAGCTGAACTTGCCACAGATCTATTTGACCTTGCCTGAATTTCCTTTTCCTGAAATACTATGCAGAGATATGTATTTTTTCACAATGTGCTGCTTTTATTTCAGAAATTTTTGCACCAACAACATAAATTAGCCATTCAAACATGACCTATGTAGGACTCAAACCCACAACTCCAGAGTCTGAGGCCTTATCCCTTATCCATTGATCCACTGGGCCTCTTGTGTGATTTTTGGCTATTAATTGAGCTTGGCTTTTTGTAGAATCACAAAGCAAATTTTAAGGTTTTTATAAACAAATTGAGTTTTTTGCAGCACTACAAACATGACCATGGTAAGACTCAAACTTATGATCCCCAGCTCTTTTTTTTTTTTTTTTTTTTAAATATAACTGTAGAATTTTTACAGCACTTCAAACACAACCCGGGTGGGATTTCATCCCACAATCCCCAGCTCCAGTGGCTGAACCTTATCCATTAGGACACTGGGCCACTTGAATGTTTTGCTTTCGCTATTAATCTATTAATTGGCTTTTTTTATTGAGAAATACAATGGACATTCTAAGTGTTTTTTTTTTTGGGAACAACATTTGTGCAGCACTTCAAACACAATCTAGGTGGGACTTGAACCCACAATCCCAAGCCTCTGTCTTGTTTGCTATTCACTATTTATTGAGTTTGGCTTCTTGTAGAAACGCAAAGTTTTTTTTTGGTAAAATTGCTGTAGAATTTTTGCAGTTCTGCCAACATGACCCAGGTGGGATTTGAACCCACAATCCCCCACTCCAGAGGCGGATGCCTTATCCGTTAGGTCACTGGATCTCTGGCATTGTCATAGAATTTGTTTAGGACTTCAAACATGACCCAGGTGGGACTCAATCCCACAATCTTCAGCTCTGGAGGCTGATGCCATTAGACCTCTACCAGGTGTTATGTTCACGCTTTATTGAGTTTGCCTTTTTGTAGAAACAGATTTTTGTACAAACACATTTTTAGAGAACTGCAAACACATCCCAGATGGGACTGAAACCCACAATCTCCAGCTCTGGAGGCTGATGCATTATCCATTAGGCCGCTGGGCCATGTGCTTGCTATTATATTTGCTATTAATGTAGAAATCTGTAGAAATACAAACCTACAGTCCTCAGCTCTGGAGGCTGATTACTTAACCATTAGCCTCTACCATGTTTTACACTTGCCCTTAATTAGGGGCCACTGGGCCGTTCATGTGGCATACATTCGCTATTAATTGAGTTTGGCTTTTTGTAGAAACACAAAATACATTCTAAGTTGTCGTTGTTTGAGCATTTATAATAGAATTTGTGCAGCACTTCAAATACGACCCAGGTGGGACTCAAACCCACAATCCCCAGCTCTAGAGCCTGATGCCTCATCTATTAGGGCAGCGATTCTCAATTCCAGTCCTCGCGTACCCCCACTCTGCATATTTTGCATGTCTCTCTTTGTTAACACACCTGATCATTCAGATCATCAGCTCGTTAGAAGTGAACTCCATGCATGAACAGTGTTCCGATTGACATGGTCCTTACACAGTGTCCATTGCTCCCTACTCCCTGAGCAGGAGAAATCCGTTGAAGTTTACTTTACTTCAGAACATTCATTCACGGATTTGCGCTGCGCCACAGCCTGCAGCATCTTCACACACAGACGAAACTTACTAGAGAAGCGTGAAGTGTGACATAATATACCTCTGTAAATAAATGCAATTTAAATTCATGTTTCGCACACTTCAGTGCCCTCTGAATGGAACATATACATTCGCTTCGAACTGGAATCATGGCGGAATATCCGGTGATGTCCACTTCGCAGGCCAGGTGGGACCTAAACCCACAACGCCCAGCTCTGGAGGCTCATGCCTTAACCATTAGGCATCTACCATGTTTATGTTCACTCTTAATTGAGTTTGGGTTTTTGTAGAAACAAGTTTTTGTTAAACAAGTTACTGTAGAATTTTTTGCAGCACTGCAAACATGCGTCCCAAGGTGGGACTCAAATCTACAATCCCCAGCTCTAGAGGCTGATGCCTCATCTGTTAGGGGTTATAGTCCCTATTAACTGAGTCTGAATTTTTGTAGAAACACAAAGTACGTTCTAAGTTTTTTTTTTTTTTTTGCTTAAACAAACAACTGTAGAAATTTTACAGCACACCGAACACGACCCAGGTGGGACTCGAACCCACAATCTCCAGCTCCGGAGGCTGATGCCTTATCCATTAGGCCACTGGGCCATTCACTATTAACTGAGTTTGGCTTTTTGTAGAAACACAAAATAAATTCTAACTTCTTCTTGTTGTTGTTTTTTGAGCAATTATCATAGAATTTGTGCAGGACTTCAAATACGACCCAGGTGGGACTCAAACCCACAACCCCCAGCTCATGCCTTAACCATTAGGCATCTACTATGTTTATGTTCACTCTTAATTGAGTTTGGGTTTTTGTAGAAACAAGTTTTTGTTAAACAAGTTACTGCAGAATTTTTTGCAGCACTGCAAACATGACCATAGAGGGACTCAAACCTACAGTCCCCAGCTCTAGAGGCTGATGCCTTATCTATTAGTGGTTATACTCTCTTTTAATTGTTTTTGAAATTTTGTAGAAACACAAAGTACATTCTAAGGTATTTTTCTTTAAATAACCAACTTTAGCAATTTTACAGCACTCTAAACACAACCCAGGTGGGACTCAAACCCACAATCCCCAGCTGCAGAGGCTGATGCCTTATCTATTAGGTCACTGGGCCGCTCACGTGGCATACATTAGCTATTAATTGAGTTTGGCTTTTTGTAGAAACACAAAATACATTCTAAGTTGTTGTATTTTTTTTTTAGCAAGTATCATAGAATTTGTGCAGTACTTCAAACGCAACCCAAGGGGGACTCAAACCCACAATCCCCAGCTCCAGAGGCTGATGCCTTATCCATTAGGCCACTTGTTTGTGTTATATTTGCTATTAATTGAGTTTGGTTTTTTGCACAATGTACATTAAAACTTTTTTTTCCCTTTTTAACCAAATTACCATTGATTTTTTGCAGCACTGCAAACACAACCCAGGTGGGACTCAAACCCACAATCCCCAACTCTGGAGGCCACTGGGGCTTTTGAATGTACCTTTTTGGCAAATCTCAACCTCAAACAAATGCAAACTGGATTTTGCTGAAAGACTAAGGATAGCTGTAGTTGTTGTTGTTGTAATGTTATGCTTTGAACTCACATTCTCCACCATCAGAGATTAATGTTTCAACTTTTCAGATGCTGCAATGGGAATTCAACCTTTTTTATTCAAGCTAGTTCTTAATTGAGTAACATTGGCTTTTTACTGTGAAAGATTTAATATATTCTAAGGTGTTCTAGTTTGTTAACAAACTATCATAGAACATTTGTAGAATTTAAACACAACCCAGGTGGGACTCAAACCCACAGTTTCCAGCGCCAGCAGCTGGTGCTTTATCCATTAGTCTAGAGGTCTGCATTCCCGCGGCTTTCCCGCGGGACCCGACCAGATTTCTTACGCCGCGGATTAAATTCCCAAATAAAATGAAGTAGCGGTCGGTAACTCTGGTGTAATTTGTCTAACAATCGGTCTAACAAGATCCTGTTCACGACATACATTCAGAACAGCATATCTGGTTTTATTCTTATTGACCACCGGTACAGCCTGCACTCACACTGTTATGCACGCGATGCACGTGTCACTCGTTTTATTTGCGGGGTCTGTGCGCAGCATGTGCATAACGATTTCTCAGAGCAGGCTGTAGCCTACCGGTGGTAAATATACGGCCCTCAGACAGAACAGGCAGTGTGTCAATGAGTGACAGAGCAGAATAAGGATGGAGCAAAGTGTGGATGCGCTTCGGGTTTTATATTTTGCATAGCAATTTTAAATGACAGATGTCCTATTTATTTATTTATTTTTCTCTGCGACACTTTCACAGATTCTGGGAAGAATTTAATTTAAAGTACAAATTTAATATCTTAAATGTTTTAGGTTTTTATGCAATTAGCATTGGTTTTATGCGGAAACCAATTTGCCTTCAAGAAAATGAAATAAGAACAAACAGAACTGAAATGTAAATAAATAGGCTAACATAAATGTCTACATGCTTAAACATACAGGTGCAGCGTGAGCTGGAATCATGCCGCTCTGAGATTGAGCTGTTACAGAAGCAGCTGACCGGTGAACGTCTGCCTGTTCAGACTTTGGAGAGCCTGCTGGTGTCTTCACAAGAAAAGGAGTTACAGAGACAGCTCACCTCTCAGGAAAGACAGACCGAAATACAAATTCTCAAGGACAAACTCAGCATGGCTGACAGCAAAGTGTGAGTTTAGCACATACACATATGACATTTCATAGAGCGTAACAGCTGTTTTTGTCCTTCTTTCTGTCTTTGTCTTCCACTCACTGTCTTCTTCCCTGTCTCTAGGAGTATTCAGAATAGGGAAATGGCTCAGCTGAAGACATGATCAACCCAGTTGGAGGCAGATCTTGAGATGAGCGAGAGACACCTGGCCACTGAGCACTTTGAAAGGTGAGACACAAACCTTAAAGGGATAGTTCAGCCAAAAATGAAAAATCTGTTATTTACTCATCCTTATGTTAATTGTTCCAGTTCCAGTATTGAATATATTTGTTTATTTGTGGTTTGAACAATAAAGACTAAGGATTTGAATGTCCTGTCCATGTTTATCAGGGAGTGTGCTGTACAGGAGCTGCGCAGGCAAGGTCTCTCAGCTATTTCTCCTGTCCTCTCCTCCACTATGCGCTCTTCATCCACTTCCCGACATCGCTCTATGAGTCCTCACAGATCATGGTCTCCAGAACACTCTCATCACAGCACACCTGACCCACCGCTTGTGTCACATTACCCTGACAGGTGCGCGCCAGTGGCGGATTTGTCATTCTAAGTTTAAATGAGTAGTAAGTTTCCATGCTGCTTGTTTTATTCAGTTTGTTCATTAATTTGTACTATTTTTACCTGTTTATTTTTTAACAGGAGTGTGACTTTCAGGGACCTTTATGACTGAGAAGATCTCAATACTCTAATGTTCCTTATTTTGACTGGCGTCATTCATTCAGTTCATCTGCTTATGTCTTGGATTCTGAAGACAATCAATAGACTCTGATCTGATAAGATTTACTGTGACGTCGGTCATGTATTTCAATACGGGGGCAGTCGTGGCCTAATGGATAGAGAGTTGGGCTTGTAACCCGAAGGTCGTGGGTTCGAGTCTCGGGTCCGGCAGGGAATACCACGACTGAGGTGAGACCCTTGAGCAAGGCACCAAACCCCCAACTGCTCCCCGGGCGCCGCAGCATTGGCTGCCCACTGCTCCAGGTGTATGTTCACTACTGTGTGTATGCACTTGGATGGGTTAAATGCAGAGCACAAATTCCGAGTATGGGTCACCATACTTGGCCACACACCACTTCCCTTTCCCCCCTTCCCTTTCCCTAAATCAAATGGTTACTATGATTTTGACTGTTTTGCTGAAATTGTTTGACATCAACATACACAGTAAAGTTGTAAATAGTTTTGGAGTGGTTTCATGATAATGGCTTTTTATTTCTACAAAAATGTGGTTCTGCTTGATTAATTTTAATAGAATTTTTATTTATTTAGAGTGTTTTTTTTTTAAAGTTGCTAGTTGCTAATCTCCATATTTATGAGTTTTTTCATGTTACTTGTAGACTACTTATTAATTAATTAATTAATTAATTTCATAAAATCAATTTCCTTTTTTGTGTTTGATTTTATATTTTAGCTTTATTTCTATTTTTGTTTTGTTTATTTTTCAGTTTACTTGTTAGGAAATGGTAATGGTAATCTTCCTCTGTATAATCGCTACACTTACTTGAAAAACATAAATAAATGACACACAGAAAAGGAAACTAACCAGTAATGCTCATTAGAAGAAGCGCACCTGTACGCCTGAGCACGCCACGTGTGTCGTCATCACGTGGGTGTGGCCAATCACGAGCGCTCACTAGTCTCGTTCGGTCTCTGGAGCTGCGCGAGTATTATTGATGATCTAAGCGCAGGTGCGCGCTTCTGCATCTTCATTTCGCAGAGGTAAGACAACAATATGATGCTGCTGTAAATATCTTTATATTCTCCACGGATAATATCCATGATCGTTTGGTGCTTTTTTTTATTTTTTATTTTTTTAAAATAAAAAATCTATCTATCTATCTATCTTGTATTACATGAGTCAAATTTATGCACTCTTGTATTGTAAAAACAACTTTCAAAGCAATTTTAGTTTTATGCCGATAAAGGTGAAGAATGAGATAAAACATTTGAAAAGATGTTTAAGAAAAAGGCCACCATCAGAAGATAAAATAATATTTGTCAAGAAACTTTGCAATGAAATGAGGCTATCAAAGGTTTTAAAAGTTCCTCAGCTAATTTTAAGCCTCTGTGAAATAGAGGTTTTGAATGAATAACTCTTCGTGCATCAGTCGCATGTTCACTGTTACTGTATGATGCCATGCACTTGTTAGGATAGTGTATTTAAACGTGTGCATTAGATCTAGTGGATGATTATGACACATGGCTACTGTACATGGCTTGTTAAGTTCACTTCAACTTTAAAGACTGACATGTAACTTTATAACACTATATCAGCAACAGAGATATTCATTTACAGTTTAAGATGCTATGTACATACAGTATAATTCCTTTTGGCTATTTGTCAAGGCATCATGTTGTGATTGATCTCCTACATTTGTGTTAAAACAGGTGTGGGATGTTTTCTAGGAAGGGAAGTCTGTGTCTAGCTCACATTAAAGTGATTGTAATCCACAGGTCAGTTCGTTTAAGATGAAAGCAGCGTTTAGGAGGGGTCGGGTACCTTCAAAACACAGTTAATGTTCAAGCAGATTAGTCACTCTCTCTGTTGAGAAGTTAATGTTTGCAGAACAAACTGTCATGAAAGGAAAATAGAGTCATACGGAACCTAAAGGATAACAGTGAGTGAATAAATCTTACAGATTTTCATTAAAGAGTTCAAAAAGTACTGATATAGAGTGACCACAACAGCAATTTCACTGTTTGTATTACGCCACATGTCAATGTTCCAAACCCAAAACATATTTTGTACTATAATTAGTGCCCTATTGTGTTATTTTTGTTAACTTTTATAGGCTAGCTAACAGGAAAGTTCTCAAAACTTTGGCAAACAAACATTCTTCTTGTAACATTTGAGCTGTCTCTTTAATATATTCTCAAAATGTTAGCACAAAAAATGTTAGGCTATTTATGCATCATTTATGGACCTTTTCACTCTCATAACATGATGGAACATTAGCAAAAAGTTCTTAGAACATTTTTGTTAGCTGGGTACATTATGGGTAATGTTCCCATAATGTTTGCATAATTATCAAATGGAACATTTTCTTAAAATTGTTTCTAATGTTTGCATAACCAAGAAACAATATTTTAAAAATGTTTTAAAAAGGGCGTTTTTAACATTCATAAATGCTTAATGGGATCATTATCAAAACATACTTTTGTTAGTAGGTTATATCCTATTGTATGTCTCATAGACAACCAGAAAAAAGCATAAGAAAAGTTTGTCAAGGCATTTTAGCGAATGAACTGAATGTAGCACAGGCTGTACAGTGTACAAAGATGAGCTTGACTGTGCAGATTGCGTTTCATCTGGGTAACATGGTACTTGAATTGACGCATTCATACCTGAAGAAAAGAGAAGGTAGAATCTGAAAGAACGAAGCCAGAGAAAGTGCACCGGAGTGAGAGAGATGGCATTACTGGAGCAGTCTCAGGGTGTTGGCTTACAGTAGGCCAAAACAACTGGTTGCCAGCTACATAATGTTGTCCCCATCTTTGGTTGCTCATAAAGGATTAATTTAGGGTCTTTAGGAGCAGACTGAAAGGTCGGTTAAAACCTGTTGACATTCGCAAATTGTGTAAGCTGTTGATTCAGAGCTTATTTTTGGAAAGGTCTTCTGGGAAACTCCTCCGGTGTCACCTGCACTGTTTGAGCGTAAGCTAACCTGTCTGAGGCAAACAAGATGGAAAGGAAATTATGTCACACAAAACTAAACACAAAACTCTATGTCCTCATAAATCAAACCTCATACTGCCTTCATGTGCTATCAGAAATTTTCTTCTTGCCTCTGTTTTAGTCTTAATTTCGCATTTGTTGTGTTCGAATGCTTTGCTGTCGGAAAGAATAGGAATAATGGAAGATGCCAAATTCATTCTTGCTAATTTCTTGAACGTATTTAGTCAACATCCAATCGAATTTGAATAAAATGTAGCACTCCATTCGTTGGCAACCATATAAACGTTGCTCTAGACAGTCAGGGTTCAGGAGTTTCAGTCAAATAAATGCAGTATTGCGATGTAAAAAAACACAACAATGCATCAAAAGGTTATTTATATGTGTAAATATGCATGACCATAATAGCACGAGAAAGCAATGCATATGTTGTGGGAAAAATACAACCATTCGTGTACAATTTCCAATCAGGATATTTACAATAATTCTGATCGCATACAAAGACAGTGTTAAACTCAATATAAATGTGTTGGGTGCACTTTCTGGGACTTTATACACACATCGCAGCATTTTGCTTAGTTTTTAAATCAGTGTCTGTTTTAGTGCACTCTGGGCAACTGAGATATGCAAATACATAAAAAACACCTGGCATGCTTAAACCAGCAGTTTTCAATGTCAATACTGGAACAGGACAACAGCTAATGAACTAAATTACATTTTTAATCAAATTTGCCTTGGCTAAATCAAGAATAACTAACTACACAGTGGGGTGGGATGTCATTGTTTGTTGCCATACATCTGGGCCGAGAAAAACATTGATGCCAGATTTTTAATGAATGTAACATGACATGCCAAAACATACAGTATACAAAATGTACAAGTGTAACAGTGAAGTGGTTTAAGATTCAGGTTTTTGTTTCTAGGAGACATTTGTAGCTTGGTAAAAAGCCATGGCCTAGTTTCAATTCAACCTATTCAAATTCTAAACCACTACGAATGCTCTACCTACAATATGGTGTTCAGATTATTTCTCATTTAAGAAAATTACCCGCATTTAATTTTTTTCAAGGCAATTAAGCCAATAACCACTTTAATATTTAGGTAATTATTAACTCCTACAGAGGAAAAAGATGCTTTAGTAAGGGCTTTTACTACAGTTTTTAAAGGGACTTTCCTTGAGTTCAAAAAGTTGACCAGGTCAGGAAGGTGTATGCAAATAGACCGAAAATAATTTAAAGAAATTGTTCAACTAAAAATTTAAATTCTGTCATCATTTACTCACCCTCATGTCAGTTCAAACCTGTATGAGTTTCTTTCTTCTGAGGGATAGCAAAAGGTTAAATTTAGCAGTACATTGAAAGTGAATGGGAATGGATTGTTGTCAAGCTCCAAAAATGACAAAAAGGCACCATACCTCAAGTTACCAATGAGAAAATCCCAGTCAGTTTTACAACATCTAATTTACTGCCCTCACATCCTGTTACTACAAAACTCTTTGTTCCTGCTATCTCTCACTCTCTGTCTCTCTCTCTCTTTCCCTAACAGTTTCTGCCATGCTATAATCCCTTCTTAAACTTCATTTGCAGATGTCAGTGATCTAAAGCTATCAAGGACTGGAGAACACCATAAAAAAGTCAAAGAAGAAAACAAAGGAAGCTCTCAGACGAGGAAGATCATTCTGCATCAACTTAAAGCTGCTGGTAAGTTTAGAAGTTTCTATTTAATGTTTTTGTTCATTTTCATTTTTCAACCTAATCATGAATGTATTTCCTTAATAATAAAGTGTGAATCCAAATTGGAAAACTGGGATTCAAAATCTAATTGAAAGGTTTTAGAATTCTGAGAAATTTAAAATGAAACATTTTGACATATGGACATATTCTGCACTATTTCTAGGCCTTTAAAAAAATACATTTTTCAAGTAAACTTTTTACTTAAGTTGTTATATTATATTATATTATATTATATTATATTATATTATGTGTATATATTATTCAGAAATAAAATAATAATAATTCTAATAATTGTAAAATTTTAAAACTTGCAAGAAATGCAAAATAGAGGCATTTTCACTTGCATTTTTAGACTTTAGAGCTCAGTATATATACTACTGTTCAAAGATTTGGGGTCAGCTGCATTTCTTTCTTTATTTATTTTTAATACAGTAAAAACAGTTATCTTGTGAAGTATTATTACAATTTAAAATAACAGTTTTCTACTTGAAAATATTTTAAAATTTCATTTATTCATTTTGTTAAAAAATCTGAATTTTCAGAAGCCATTACTCAGCAGCCAATATTTTTTGCTCTTAATATGCAAACCACGTTGATATTTATAAAAATGACCTGCAGGAAGATGATTTAGAAAACCGGGCCTTGAAGCCCTAGCCTTCCTCTACTATTACATGATATTGATCTTTTGGTTAAACAAGAGTCTATTGTCTGGCATTGTGCTGATTCTAATCCTGACCACCAGTGCGTAACGTGAAGGTACAGCACTTTTGTCATTCTCTGCACACTCAGAGCCACATGGCTTTATGACTACGATATTAGACAGCAAGAACAACAGGGATTATTGGTATTTCTGTCATTAGATTGTTTGGTTAAGGAGCGAGGACAATAATAGCAGGTGTGTGCGCGTATGCTAATGCTCATGTCATGGAAGGCCATGTACATAAAACATTGTTGGAATTGATTGCTTAAGTTTTTTTATAGAATCATCTCATTATATGGTTTTAGACACACACACACACACACACACACACACACACACATCGGAGGACACAATAGGATAAAGTTACAGCCATGAAAAAGACAACAAACTGATGTTTGTTTTTATTTGCAATGTTAGCATCACTATTATTATTCCTCATACTTGTGATTAGAGTATTAAATCCTTTTAAAATTTGACATAACAACATAGTAACTAACCATGAACACTTTGGCTATGTGTTAAAACCACTGAAATGACTTAACTTCTGCATAGCAATGCTAGCAACCACAAAGAACTACTTAGCTAGCATGGTTTAGTTTATTGATCTAATCTGTGGATGAGATACTGGGAGTGTAATGAACTAAACCACCAGTAAATGTCAAGGTTGCTGTTCTACAAACACTCTGAAGAATAAATCTGAGAACCTAGGGCGTGTGTGTGTGGTTAATGAATTCTAAGAGCTCGGACTGGGGCTCGGTTTCCCAGGTTGCAGGTAGACACAATCTAATATTCACTAAAAATCGCGTCACCCTTGTGCATCACTAGGCAACTGGTGCCCGAGTGAACTTACTTTTCTCTTCCCTTAGAAGTTACTGTATTTGTATTACAAGAGGCCACTGATTATATCACAACGCAAAGCCAATAAAAAGACACAGGAGACATTTGCCCAATCTGTGGTTTGCAAGTAAGACAAGTACAACAGGATGAAAGCAGATGCTGTGCGTCTTCATGTTTGCCAATATAAAAGAAAAGAGATCAGCATATGATGCTCTCTTTTCATCTACGTCATCAATCTTGTAAGCAATAGTTTGGGTAATGTGACGTAGTAGCATACAACACTAGTAGTATACATTTACAACTAGGCTATTCACTATAGGCTATACAATACCGTCCAAATGTAAGTTGTTAATGTTTTTTTTTTTTTTTTTTTTTTTTAAGAAGTCTCTTATGCTCACCAAGACTGCATTTATTTGATAAAAAATTCAGAAGAAACAGTAATATTGTGAAATATTATTACAATTTAAAATAACAGTTTTCTATTTTAATATACTTTAAGATGTAATTCACATGATCCTTCAGAAATCATTCTAATATGCTGGTTTATTATCAATATTGGAAACAGTTTTTGGAACCTGTGATACTTTTCTAACAATATGTAAAATGTTTTCTAACAATATACAGTAAGTCAATAAAGTCAATTTTTTTTTTACATTCTTTATGAATAAAAGTATTAATTTCTTTCGAAAAAAGAAAGGAAAAAAAGTACTGACCCCAAACTTTTGAACGGTAGTGTATATTATTACAAAACATTTCTGTTTTGAATAAATGCTGTTCTTTTATTTATTGATAATAAATCAGCATTTTAAAATGATTTCTGAAGGATCACGTTACACGTTACACTGGAATAATGATGGTGAAAATTCAGCTTAACCATCACAGGAATAAATTATATTTTAAACTATATTAAATATTAAAATAGAAAACCATTATTTTAAATGGCAGTAATATTTCACAATATTATGTTTTTTTCTGTACGTTTGATCAAATAAATGCAGTCTTGATGAGCATAAGAGACTTATTTAATAAACTCTAGAAATCTTATATATAAAATATAATATATATAAAAATATATTCTTTTCTGAATTCAGTGCTTGTCTCCTTATAAAGGACCTTTAAACTGAAAACAGGAGCAAATCAGTTCTTTCCTTATAAGGGCATAACAGAAGAATCTAACAAATGCTTAGAACAGGGTTTATTACCTTTGAACACAGGAAATGATGTACTAAAGTGCAAACAGAGTGTATCAGTTAACTGTGATCATCTGATCTTTACTGCTATAAACCCAAGACATTCAGCAGAAACTCATCCACCGAAATGAGCAAACTTCTGGATAAAGTCTGGTTTTTAATTCCATTAGTCCAGTCTGCACACTCTGAGATTTATACATTTTTTTCTTTCTTTTTTGAGTGTCTTTGATTGAAAATATATTATTTTCTTATCTACTGTAGAACAGCAGATAAAAACATGGAATCCAGCTCTGGAGAAATGGACAGAAATGGAGAGGAACTCGCAGGTTTGTGAACATTCCATTGGAATATATTCACATGTTTTCTGTTTAAGGGTTTATTCACAAGAAATACTAAAGCAATAGGCCACGAGTGATGTGATTTTACGTTTTTTTTTTTTTTTTTTTAAATGATATTAAGCAACTGTCTGAAACTCTGTTAACTCCTGTGGTTAAATGTAACACAGCAGCCATATCATATAAGACACCAATACTAAATGAATAATTAATAATACAACTCACAAGTAACACAAATGTGGTAAATAACATCAAAAAGAACCAAATCTGACAGTACTTTACCTTCTCATGACATTATTAATCTCTATTTCCGGAGGTCCATTCAAACCAGTCATGCTGATTTCTGGTTTCTTCAACAGGAAGGAAGACGTCACGTTTTAAGCAGCTGAAAACACGTCTTTTTGGGAAACTGAAGAAGAAGGAAAGCGAAGGGCTGATTAAACAAAGCCAGTCCACTAGTGATATCACTGCTCCAGAGGGCAGAAGGGAAGGCTACGACTCTGAAGACGAGTTTTCGTAAGTGGCTGATGTGTCGCATCAGTTTAAGGAATAAGACATGAGGGCATCTAATAAAACAAACTGATTGAATCTGATCCACAGGTACCCGCAGGGTCTGAGCTCCAGGGCGCTTTCCCACGACAGCATCTTCATTACAGACCAGACCCCGTCCACAGAACCAACCCGGGTCCTTTCACAAGAAAACGTTCATGGCAAAATTAAGGCCTTACAAGTAAGGAATTGTTCTTTGTGAAGAAACCAAACACTTGCAAATCTTATTTGTTCGAAAGGCTTCAGATTATTTGAGCTTCCCATCAGTGTGCTTTGTTAAACTTTCTTTTGAGGGGGTTTGTTAAATTGAAGTGGTTTATATTTTGTTTCGTCAGTTGAAATTACAGCAGCAGAACTTACATCTTGGTCCTCCTCCAATGCTGATTCCTGGTAAACGCATAGAGGACTCAGGAACCACTTCAGAGGATGATGGTTTACCTTGTAGCCCGCCCGAGATGTCCTTTCATGAGCGAGTCATGCATGGAGCAGTTTACAAGGTAAATGAATATCAGAGATATGAGTTTAGGTGAAGTAAAACATGTGGTACATAGACTATCTAGTACTTTACCTGTGACATTATCTTAAATTAATGGAATCCGAATGCCATTTTTCT
Source organism: Spinibarbus caldwelli (assembly GCA_039654775.1). Taxonomy (NCBI): domain Eukaryota; kingdom Metazoa; phylum Chordata; class Actinopteri; order Cypriniformes; family Cyprinidae; genus Spinibarbus; species Spinibarbus caldwelli. Next base: position 32,923,521 of record CM077225.1, on the reverse strand, counting down.
TGCAGTATCCCGAATCTCAGAAACATCTGAGCTTTTTGAGTTTAGCAGGAACGGGAAGTGAAGAAGAGGAACAGGTAATATTCATGTATAGTAATACTAATCATGACATACCACAACATTCAAAATAATCTTTGCAAATTCAACATACAGTATACATTATATGTGACAGTAGCAAATATTGTCTCATCCAGGGTGATCCTTTCCAACCATCATCAAGGCCTCTATCTCCAGTCTCCAAACCATCCCCTCAGCCAATCGTCTCTCCCACTTCAGCCTCGACAACACCCACTGCAGGAGTTGACTTCAGGAGTCCTGCAGGTTTCATGCCCATGCTAGATAACTCAGCCGCCCGGCATCGCATGTCAGTCAAACCACGGAACCAACGAGCCAGTACAAGGGGAAAACGAGTGCCAACGGTAAGACATTGAAGGTGGTAAATCCAGTATTTAACTACTTCACATGAAGCTGTATGTATAATCAGATTTAAAGAGCATAAAGTAGTTTAAATAGAAGTCATGTGACAACATTTACACTGGATGTGTAAATGAAAAATCTAGATCACTCTCATTGTAATTGATGATGCTGTGTACAATAGAATTGCTTGTTTTCTAATTATTTATGAATAGTTATTTTATTTACAAATATCATGTGTTAATTTTATCCTTTATCTAAAGTTAAAATAAAATAAAATAAAATAAAGTCAAAAAACAAAAAAATAAATATATAAAACCCTCAAGGTCCCATTTAAAGATTTTATTGTCAAATGGTTTTATATTATACTGTTGCTGATTTCTGATCTTGAGCTAATAGTCAACTGGGTCATCGTAGGGTTGTTATTGTCAACTAAAATGAAAACTATTTAAAAAGTTACAAACTATCCAAAATGCTTCAACTAAAGTTGAAACAAAATAAAATATAAATATTATATGAAAAAACCCAAATGAGAATTGAAATAAGTTTGTGCTAAAATAACTAAAACCGAAATAAAAATTAATTAAAGCTATATAGAAATAAAACAACTAATAAAAATGACCAAAGCAGATAGCAAAATTACTAAAAACTTAAAATGAAAAGTGAAAATGTAATATTAAATTTAATTCAAAATATTAAAAAATACTATAATAGTATATAAATAATACCAAAATAACACTGGTCCATGGGTATTAAATAATCTGACGCCTTCTGATGTAGACAGCCTAAAGTTGACAGGATGTAGAAGCGCAAATGGAGAATACAAAAATCACGTATAGCATCTGCAAAAAGTTACAAATACTTAAGTCACTGCTAATTTGGTCACACTTTATTTTAAGGTACAATTTTCACTATTAACTACCTAGTAAGTATGATTTTGCCTCAATAAACTCCAAATTTGCTGCTTATTAATAGTAAGGTAGTTGTTAAGTTCAGGTATGGGGTAGGACTAAGTGATCTAAAATATGGTCATGCAGAGTAAGGCATTAATATGTGCTTTATAAGTACTAATAAGCTGCCAATATGCTTGTAATATGCATGCTAGTTAATAGTGAGAACTGGTCCTTAAAATAAAGTGTTACCACTAATTTTAAACTGTTCTTTTAAACAAAATATGTGAACATAGTTCAATGTCTCTTTCCCAGGTATCTCTTTCTCCCAGGAATCGTTCAGAAAGCATCAGTGATTTGGATAATGTTCTGTCTGAGGAAGAAGATGAAACCATGATATCCACTGAGACAGCGAACCATTACTTGTACTCCTCTCTGACTTTGGAGCCAACAGAGAAACCCATCACTCCAGAACCTACAGAAATAACTCCTGAAAAGTCAGCACAGGACCAGGAGGAGAACCTTAACAGAACTGAAATCAATTTCCCTTCTCTGGGTGTTGAAATCCTAAAGTCAGAAGAGTCTCTTGAAACTGAAGAGGGAGTCACCACAAATCCTTTTTATTTGCAGCCAATGTCCTTTAGCTTGATCTCATCAGGTCCACCATCACCTTCAGGACTTCCAGAATCTACACCACCATCAAGAGAAATAGAGTCATTAAGAGCCCATTCACCAATCCAGACACATGATATAAATGATACCACAATTCAGACACGTGAGAATCTTGTGTCTGGCACAGATAAAAAGGAAAGCATCCAAGAGGAATCAACATTTAGACCACATCATGTACCTCTGCCTCGCTTAAAAAAGCCCAAAATGGAAATAAGGAGCCCTCCATCTCCAAAAGGAGCTGAGGAGGCCTCAACGAAACCTTGGGAAACTGAAGTAGAAACTACACCTAACACAGGATCTGTCCAATTTTTAATTGCATCTGCAAAGTATCGCTCCAGAACAACCAGTGAGACAAAGCAGAATGAGAGCCATTTGAAACATTATCCAGGAAGCAAGACCCAACCCATCAAACCCAATCCAGAGTTGCAGAAAGATGAAGTGAGAGAGTCAAAACCAACAGAGTTTCAGAATCTCCTCCATCAAACGCAAGAAAGAAAAAGCAGTTGTCGTAGAGATGTACCACCTCCTATTATGTCCAAACCAACAACAGGAACCAATCTTAGAAAGGCAGATACCTCTACAGAACATGTGGAAACAGAGAAACTAGAGGAACCTGAGGACAGGAAGAATGCATTTGGGGTGCAGCTCCGCACAACCTCCATGTCACTGAAATATCGCTCGGAGGTTTCCAAAATCAAGGATGAAACCAAACGGTACAGTTTAGAGTCTAATACAGTGACAGAAGTCTCTGAAGAGCATGCTGGGAAAGCAGAAACCTTCAGGAATATGTGTGACAGCAATTCCAAGAGTAAACCCAGCGTTCCCAAAAAACTAGATTCACAGAACCTAGACTCTCCACTTACTGCCCAAGACAGTGAGTGTAAATGATTTCTTCTTTTTTGTTATATATTTGTTGAATGGGTTTATTTGACATTTTCAAAGAACTAGTGATAAAACACAGCGAAAATGAAAGGAACTAGAGTTCTTGTAGCTGAACCAGAGTCATTATAGTTAACTAAAGCTAAAACTAAGGCCATTAAAAAAGAAAAATAAACACACATTTTTGTAACTTATTTTCTTTCAACTAGTTGCCAAGGGAATATTTCTATTTAGTTAAACTTTCTACTAAAATAACTAAAACTTAAACACTATATAGACATAAAAAAACTAATAAAATGACAAAAACACAACAAAATTACAAAAACTTTGACAAAAAAATGTGAAATAAAAATATATTAAAATATATTAATTAAAAATATAAAAGTATCTCAGTGATGCTAAAATAACCCTACCCAATTGAATGAACCATATATGTAATATGACAGAAACATAAAACCATATAAAAGTGCATTTTAAGTAGTTTTAAATGTGACAAATTTTGTTAGCATCTTCTAGTATAAAAGTTGCTTAATCAAAGATTGACTATATACTGGACAAGAATGGCTGACTTACACAGGAAGACTCTGACTAACATGTACAGCAGCCAGTCACTGTTTGTTTATATTTGTGCCATTTAATCAGTGGTTTTCTCTGAAATTGTTGATACTACAATAATAGACGGCAATGGAAAAATCTCATTCAAATGACAGCACAACTGTGTCAGGCAATGAAAACACAGAGGAAATTGTAATCAGAATTTGTCCAAAAGTAATAATGTTACAATTATTAATTGTTAAGATTACAATTGTTAAGATTATTGGTTATTGCAAAACCGATCATTTCAGAGACATAACATAAAAACCAAAGTGAACTGTATGGTTCTTCTTTGTTGATGTGCATGCCTTAATAAAGCTGAGTACTGTGTTACAGATGGAAGACCATCTATCCAAAACACAACAGGAGCAAGTAAAGAGGCTGTGTCTGAGCCGGGCTGGATGAGTCTGGCCAGGGAGAAGACAAGGGTCTACCAGCCGTTCTTGGGCAGAATATCCGCAAATCAGTCACCAGTCCAACCTACATCTCCAACAGCTCCTCCTGCACAGCCTCCCAAACCAGCCTTACAGCCTAAAATACAGCTACTGAACACCTCGCTTCATCCACTGAAAACAGCCAGCCTACAGACCTCACAGAAACCTCCAACAAAACCAGCACCTGCTGGATCAAAAGAATGGCAGGTAACATATGACTGGAAAGTACAAAACACATTCGGCTAAACAGCAGGTTTCTTCTGTCTTTTATTGCTTATTCTCTCCCTTTTATAAAATACTGCCCTTTGAACTTCATAACTACAGTATTTGTATTCTGCCAGGACAATTTTCTAAGTTTACAAATATTTCCTTTAACCCTAAAGTACAGCACAATGAAAATTCAATACAGACATTTACTTCATAAAAACAGTACATTGGACCATTTTTTTTTTTTTTTAACTTTTCTTAAACTGTTGTATGTAGTTGTTGTAGATATATCTATTTAAAATTGTATTTATGTTGTAATTCTATTAAATTTTATCATTCTTTTTATATTTTTAATATAATATAATATAATAAAAATGTATAATATAATATAATATAATATAATATAATATAATATAATATAATATAATATAATATAATATAATATAATATAATCACTAAGATGCATCCAGAATAATATAAGAAATAATAAAAATGAATTATTTACTCTTTGCAGGACAAAGGCAGGAACAGTATACCAGAAGATTCAACAAAGAAAGCAGCAAGACCCATGGCACCTAACAACAACACAGAAGGTAAAACACCGCTTTGATTTTAATTTTTAAGTGTTTGTACATTTTTTGCTTTTTAAAGTTTACCATTTGGTACTGATATTGCTGTTTGTGTATGTTCTTCTGTAGTAGCACTTACTGTCACATCTGAGCCTCCAGCAACCTCATCATCATCACCAACAGACGTCCCTCAGCAGCAGCAGCCAAGGTCAGATGGAGCTCAGCCGTCCTGGATGGAGCTTGCCAAAAGGAAGTCTTTAGCCTGGATTGAAAAAACTATAGAATTAAGCTGAGACAGTCAGTGATGAACTGATGAAGTGGTGCAGTACCTAATGTTACAATGAATGAATGTAATACTGTGCGTGTTTGTACATGACTGATCGAGTGTGAGTGAGTGATAGAGATTTTTTCTAAAATTAGAATTCATTTGCATTAATAAGATGTTACTTAGATTTACACAAATGTTTGTAAAATGACACATGGTTACTGATCAAGCCTTGTTATATACATAATTATGAAAGAAGAACATGTATACAGTACATGTAGTTCATCATCATCTTTGTAGTATATTGTTACATCAAAACAGCTGATTCCCAAATCTGATACAGTGATAATAAACTATGAAGTTAAACAGAAGATATTGTGGACCAAGTCATTGCATTATATAATAATATATCATAGTGGCATATCAAAATGCAATATTACACAAACACATTTCAAGCAATGTAAACCTGTTTTTTATGAGCGTATTATGTGAATTTTTTATGTATTTATTTAATTTTTTTTTAATTGCAAAATTACAATATTCAGCAAGTTCTCAAGATATCGCACAATTTTTCCATTTTGCAAGCACAAATAGAAAAACAGCGATAACAATAAACTGTAACAACAACGAATGAAGTTAAAATTAAAGGGCATCACAAACATAAGTTAAATTCATTTAACAGAGATCAGTTTTTAGAGCTTTTTTATATTTTAAAAACTTTACAGAGACTAAATAAACTTTACATATTGAAAATGAGCAAAATTAGGTTTTGAGTTATTCCATTTGGTATGATGAATATAAAATTTACCTAACAACAAAAACAAATTGATAATAAATATCTTTCTTTTGGAAAAGTCATGTTCATTTGAATGAAGTAAAATTGATGACATACAGTATTTAGGTTGCAGTTCAGTTTAACACTTAGAAATTATAGCTATATAGACAATTTTCTTACCAACCTTTTTAAACGCTAAAGTAGGCTAAGATTTTTTTCTTTGAATGTGCGAGACTTCCAATTCATTTATTATTTATTAAATGTCAAGAAGAAAAAGAGCAGTAAATGGTAAAACTTTTTGCGCTACAAGAATGTGCTATACCATGTTAATAAATGAGGTCAAATTCATAATTAAGGTGGGGAATTAATGACAACAGAAAGTCAAGAGACCAGTTTAAAGGCTGATCTGAAGGATGCTCCTTTTCACAGTCTGAAGTCCACATCATTTTCCTAGGACATTTACACCCATGCAAGTGCACTGACCAGGCTCTGGCCTGCTTAGCTTTAGTGAGAAACAAGTCTCCAGCTACTGCATGCAAAAGATGCACTTTGCCTCTGTGCCTTAATAAAGCTGCTCTAATAGAGGGATAGTGCATCTTGATAAGCTCAACACGGCCATCAGAATGCGCTACCACCTTAACAAATGAGGTCAAATTCATAATTAAGCTGGGGAATTAATGACAATAGAAAGTCAAGTGGCCAGTTTAATGCCTGATCTGAAGGATGCTGCTTTTTTACAGGGGGAGGGTTAACGCTTCATCAAAAGGATGCTCCTTTTTATAATCTAAAGTCCGCATCATTATACTAGGACATTTGGACAATGAGACCCCCTGCTGGCCAAACTAAAACTACCTCCAGCAGCAAACTAGATTTTTACAACGGCCTACCAGCCATCAAAATGTGTTTCCACCTTAAAAAATGAGATCAAAGCAGGTATTTAAGCTGGGCAATTAATGACAATAGAATGTCAGGAGGCTAGTTTAATTCCTCATCTGAAGGATGTTCCTTTTTTGACAGGGGCCGGTTTAAAAGAGGTGAAACTGGAATTGGAGTGTAGAGTTAAATTAAGCATTTGAAACTTGAATTAAGCATTTGAAACTTGCAAAATTCCTTTTTACAGTACCATTGTTTTTGTGTGACCAATTTTCTATTTACAATGTGTTTTTGCAGCATTGAATATTGTAGCCAATCACAAGCAGCTTTGAAAGCAATTGCCAATCAGCGGTGTTTACTGTAGGTTAGTCAGAATCCGCTCTGAACTAATTTTTGTTTTCCCAAATTTACAAAGTTTGCAGAGCTTTCTATTATAACAAGAAAAAAGCCTACACATGATAGACAAGAGATTCACTGAGTAGTTAGTCATTGATTATATCAGGAGTTTTCACGTGCTCAGTCAGTTGCACTATAAAGGGAGCACTCAGTTTCTCACATAATTCATTATAAATCTGAATAAAAGTTTGTGTAAGTCTAAGTTTGTCTTGTTTGTCTAAAGAATGACAAAAGTGAGTGTAAAAAAATATGCTAGTGAATTCGCTAAATTGTTCCGCAAGTCATTGCTATGATTGACAGCAGTGATAACGGAACAAAACATCTGACAAGCCGATGTAAAAAATAGAGTTGTGTATTAAGTGATTCAGACTAAATTCAGAGTAACAAAACTACAGCAGTAACAAGTCTGTGTTGGCTGAATACCTTTAGCAGCTCCTACAGTTAAAGATGAAATACTTAATGCATTATTATTTAATTATTATACCATTAATAATTAACTTATTTAATTGGTAGTTAACTAGTTAAGTAAATAATTAACCCTTCTTAACTGTTGCTGTCTGGGCTTATTTATTTATTAAATGACATGAGACTTTGTGACTTCTTGTACTTGCTATACTTCATAATTTAGTACAGTAAAGTACTCAAATTTGGTATAATAGTTGTTTTATAATAAATGTAAAAGCAAGACGTGGCAAACTAGGGAGTGGAAATGGCAACTGAGCTGACGAGTGATCCTCTGCTGCCATCTACTGGTTATAACGGTAATTTCATGTCTTAAAAAGTCTTTGTTTTCCACCAGGAGACTCATTTTTTAATCTTTATGATTGTACAGTTAATCTTTAAAGTGAATTTTACTGCACAACTGTAGAGTTAAAAAATAATATAGGCTTTAAAATATGTTAAGTGTGCACCATGGATGAAAGAGGGTTGAGTGTGTTAAGTGTATAGACCCTCTCAGAGGGTTAAGTGTGTAATTAAAAAAAAAATATTATAAAATATATGCAAGAAATTATATTTTATGCAAGTAACTTCAACAAGATCTTAATAAAGAGTCCTTTACATTTAGGCTCTACAAGGGGAAAAAAAGAAGAAAAAAAGACAGTAACATGTTCAGAGGACAAAATTTCACTCCAGCCAGGCAATCAAAGTTGGCAACCCTGTTTAAATAAGCACAATGTATGGCTGCTTATGGGATTGTCTTGTTTACAAAGTGAATTAGGTCTGTATAATCATGCTAATGTCTAATAATTGTGTCTAATGCACATGTATATCCATCCATCCATACATCCATCCACTTATCCACACTTTTATTCCATTTAAGCCATCCCTTGAATTTCAACAGAAGAACACCAAAGAAAGCTCTCAAGCAGCTGTCATCAGAAGGGGCAGCCAACTTGGCAAAGAATAACGATGCATGAAGATAGCAAAAAACTAGGAATACACAAAAAGGGAGCAAAAGAAGAAGATGAGTAGAAAATGAGGAATGGATATGTCAAGCTGTTTGAAGTCGGCCATTGTATTGGGGCGTTATTGTGTCTGACGGCGAGCAATATAATGAAGATGAAGAAAGTGTGAGATGGGGCTGATGTTAATAATGCGTCGACCCCCCGTTGCTCCGACTCACCCTCTTCATCGCCTAATTGACCGGGCAGGGTCCCCTGAGTCCTCTGTTATTATTTATTAACAATTCAAAGATAAATAATTCACGACTTGGAAAAGAAGCTAGCGGACAGAGACTGTTAATTGAGCATTGGAAGGGAATGGCGAGGCCTCTGTCCTGATTTAACACCATCCTGGTGTTTTTATCTCTGTTTCATTCATTGTCTTAACTTTATATCATACTAAATGCAGATCAGGCAGTACTTATCTTACTTAAGGAGCAGACACATTTAATGTTGTTTAGTGAAATTTCATGGACGAAATGTCAATTCCACACTATTAGAAATTTCATGTGAAGGCAAAATTTTACAGTCCAAAAAGCTGCTTGATTTGAAAGGTTTTCTTCACAGCTGTGATTGTTTTATCTTTCTGTGGAATAAAATAATAAAGTATCTTAAACTCAGTCTTAATTGCAAATAAATGATGAGTTTTCTATACAACACATAGCAACGCACTAAAAACCACTGAACATTTTAGCCATTACCCAAAACAATTTTTCTATCTCAAAATAATTGTAAAAGCATGTTCTGTTATATCTGACCAGTGTTATTTTAGTATCATTGAGATAGTTACAGTTTTTATTAATATTGTGAATTAGTTTTTATTTTTATATTTTCTGTTTTCATTTTAGTTCAAGTTTTAGTAATATTTTTGTCATTATATATACTTATAACTTTTTTATATGTCTATACTGTGTTTATTAATTTTTTATTTCAGTTTTAATTTTAGTTATTTTGGTACATCCAGCTAAACTAAATGAAAATGAGAAATATTGCCTTGGCAACTAGCTGAGATTTAGTTTTAGTATTTTTTTCTTCAGTTAAAATGTATTTATTTATTTATTCATAGCTAGCATTGTGTCACCACTCACTTTTTTTTGCATAAAATATAAAAATCTATTTAATCTAAAATTTTACAAACTTTTAAAGGAATGTACAGGGCATTTCATGTCTTTTATTTATTTATTTATTTATTTATTTATTGATAAATTCAACAATCAAAATAGATATTGAAAACTGTAAATTGTTTGCGTTAAATTATTTATGACGTAATGTAATTTACAGTAAATAGGGATCCGGAGGGATTAGCCCTCCTGTTATATTGACAAAAGAAGAAAAACTCTGCCACAGGATTCTGAAATGATCTTATTTTTTAAAATGTCTCGGCATGCTAAGTTTGATCAGCACGGTTCTCTAGGGCTTTAGATCATTAATAAACCAATCTTGATTCAAAGCAGCTAATGCTTAAAGTTTGCTTTTCACTGAAGTACAGTTTCTGCTGGGATATAATAAGTCAGAGAGCTCGCTTCTCATTGGGGAATGGTTCATCAGAAGTTTTCAACAAGGCCCATACAAATCTCCAGTTGCCACAGCACTACATACAGAGCCTTTAATGATCGCTGCTTTGGGGGAGAGTGCAGATGGGAAGATAGTTTAACTTTGCTCCCTTTATATTTGTATTTTTGAAGACATCACTGTAGACTTCACTTAATCTAAAAGTACATCAAAGCTTCCAACGCTGCTTGCGCTAAACATTTGTCTGGTCCTTATTACCAAAGTGTATGTTATGCCCGTGAGACACTGAAGAGTCTAAAAGGAAAAACAAACATGCGCCTTTAGCTCACAAATAACTGTTTATGCTGGTACAAATGAGCATTCTGGGTAAACAAATACTCTCGAATGCTAAAATTAAAACACTTTTGGTGCCTTGCGACTTGGCATAAATGATCAATAACAATGGTTTATCTCAGATCAAAAGATTTTAGTCAGGTGTAACGACGAACATTATATCAATAAATGAGTGGCACCAGCCAGTTTCCAACTTATTAATGACGCTCTGCTTTTATGAGCACAGAACTGCACAGCTTCGCGAGCGGGTCCCGGTCCAAGGTGGAAACACCTCTCTGGAGACGCTGCATTTTGCTTGCTTGATCTATCTGAGTATATTCCGATCCGTCTCTCGCATGCTGTAAAAGCAGATCTCCAAACCCGCTGAGAAGCGGGTGAGTTCTGAAGCCCGTGCTGGTGAATAATAGAACAAAGAGAGAATGAGCCTTCTGAGGTTCCACTGCTCTTCAGTACCCCTCTGTTGAGCGCAGGGGGGAAGAGGGTGGAAAGAGATCTGTCTTATCATAATAAAATGCACTGATGGGTGGAAAACAAATGCTAAAAAGATATATTATTGTGTTGTTGTGATGTTCGGGTTAGATAACAGATGCCCACACATACACTTGCGGGGGATGATGGGTAAAACTTCATCTGAGAGGATTTTGTACGTATTCTTGAGCAGAGAAACAAAAGCCATCTAGGGCTGGGTGATACGTTCAGTGTATAGTTTTTGCTGTCAATTATGTGCTTTTTATTAGGCCATCAAATTTCCAAAAGATTTGTCATTAGTTTGGCGATTTAAGTATGATAGTGTTAAGACAAGTGTTGTTTTTTAGTGTCTCTTATTTAACACTCAGAATGTTGATGAATCAATGATTTTGATTTGTTTCTCTGAATCTGTTCTAACAGTCCATTGAATAATCGATTTGTTTGTGTTTGAATGTTAGCATTAAAAAGTTGGTATGATTTTTTAAAAGACTCAAGCTCACCAAGGTTGCATTTATTTGATCAAAAATACAGTAAAACAGTAATATTTTGAAATATCATCACAGTTTAAAGTATTTTTTTTTCTGTTTGAATAAATTTTAAAATAAAGATTTGCTGCTCAAGAAACATTTCAGAAATTTATCAACATTGTGCTGTTTAAATATTTTTATTATTATTATTTTTTTTTTTCAGGATTCTTTGATGAACAGAAAGTTCAAAAGAACAGCATTTATTTGAATTAGAAATAATCTGTAGCTTTATAAATGTCTTTACTGTCACTTTTGATCAATTTAATGCATCCTCGCTGAATAAAAGTATTAATTTCTTTCCAAAAAAAATGTTGTATATATTGCAAATATGTCAATCTTGTAATACGGCTATTATACTGTAATTAATTGTAATATATATATATATATATATATGGTACGATTTTTACTGTATTTTTTAACGTATAAAAAGTAAATTTTTACTGTATTTTACTTCTTTCTTTAGAAATTTGGAATCTGATTGCAACAATGGTTGTTTTGGTTGAAATGATGGTTCCTCTGATTGAAAAGAATCACCATTTTAAGCCATTTCAGACAAATACATAAATATCGAGATGTATTTTGTGACAAGGTAGAAATATATATGGTCACACTATATGGTCCAATTCTCGCTATTAACAAACTATTAACTATGACTTTTGCCTCAGTAAACTCATAATTTGCTGCTTAGTAATAGTTAGAAGGTGGTTGTTAAGTAGGGATGTAGAATATAGTCATGCAGAATATGTGCTTTATAAGTATTAATAAACAGCCAGTATGTTAATAATAGGCATGCAAACTAGTTAATAGTGAGATCACTACACTAAACTGTTACCATATATATAGTTATATCACCCAGTGCTACTGCCATCTGATCACAGGGTTTGCACCAAAAGGCTGCATGAATAATGTTCCAAGATGGGACAGAGTCATGTGGTCCTGTGGGGCGCCCACTTACTTTTGAGTATCCGCAGAAGAGCAAACAGACTCTTTGGTCATCACGTAGAGCGACTGAAATTTTGGCAGCTTTGACGCTTCTGCCCCGATGATTATACACTTCATTAGAGCTGTCAGTTATTTGGCTCCTGTGACAGAGCGGCACTACAGGGCCCCCTCAGGGCCTAATCAATGCAGCGTCCCAAGGAACATGCCATTGAACTGATAACAGGGACAGGCGCATGCTGTATGGCCTACCCAAATGTGCCCAGATGGCTGTCACTGATCACAACACTTCTCTATCTTTGTGCATTTTATAACTTAGTTAAAGCTATTGTTTAGTTTTGTTATATACAATAACAATTTAACTTCAGGGCATAAAAGGAATAGTGCACCCAGAAATGAAAATTCTGACGTTTTCTCATCCTCATGTCTTTCCAAACCAAAAACATATTTTGAAATTGTCTCAGTGCTTACTGTGCTTTCTTTTGTCCATACAAAGGAAGTCAATGGGGCCCAATGTTCATTGTTCATCATCATTGTAGAGACAAAAACAGTTATTCAGAATACAATTGCATTGCACAGAAGAAAAAAAGTCATACAGATTTGAACTGACGTGGGTGAATAAATAATGACTGAATTTTCATTTATGTTTGAAATGTCCCTTTTAAGAAAGGTTATGTAGCAAACCTTCTTCGTACTTCTGAAATGTTAATTATACAATTAAGATGTAGCAAAAGCTTTGTTTTATGTTATTATTCACCGTTAGTTTAATACAATCTTCTCTTTTTTGTCTCAGCATGTACAAATCTTGATAAGCATGAAAAATAACTGGACAGATGGCTGCCAATCTCCAACCTGACAATGAGATATCCTTTATATTGTGTTTTGCAATGCAAACACACCAGGAACAAAATAAAGGGCTAAATATAACATAACAAAATAGACTTTGAAGAAAAGTTCTGCAGACAGAGTTCCTTTCAACAATATACAGAGCGAGTGTTTCTCAGTACTTTGTGTTATTCAGAGCATTCCTCTAAATATTTTGAGAGAGTGAGTTGAGATGAAAAGAGCAGAAAACAATGAGGCTGCACTGTTGTTGTGGCGTCGTTAAGCCCTGGCTCGTCTTGTCTTTGTGTCTGCTCCAAGGGGTCCCAAAGACACCCGCACTGGATCCAGCAAAGACCATCATTGTGTTCCCTAGTATTTCTCCGGGTGGGTCCTTGTCAAATGTTTTGACACAACCTCAGGTGGCATTTATATTAACATGTTTTAGTAAAAATATACACTACTGTTTAAAAGTTTGGGGTTGGTAAGATTTTTAATGAAATCATTCTTATATGCTGATTTGGTGTTCAAGCAATATTTTTTATTATTATCAGTATTAGAAACAGTTATGCTGCTTAATATTTTTGTGGAAACCGTGACACTTTTTTTCAGAATGAATAGAAACTTCAAAAAAAATAACCTTTGTTTGAATAGAAATCTATTGTAACATTATAAATGTCTTTACTGTCACTTTTGATCAAGTTAATGCATCCTTGCTGAATACAAGAATTAATTTCTTAAAAAAAGGTAAAAGTTTCTGCTTAGTTTTTACTTTGCATTGTTATACTGGTGTGTATAAAGTAAACTTATTAAATATCAAGCTTCTTTCTGTTAATTTAGTGTTCAAAAACATGCTTTGGTTATTTTTAACTATGGTATTGCTCAATTTTTGCCAAAACATTTAGCTGAAAAAGTTAATTTAAAGCCATTTTGTAGCAAATACATAAATATAAGTTGTTTACAAGATTGACCACAATGGCGTTCCCTAGTATGGGGTCCTAGTGGGTCCTAGTCAAACATTTTGACCCAACTTGGTTTGGTAGGTTGTAATGACTGACTTATCTTTCAATTTTTATTTTTATATTATTATTTTATATCATGTTCTTAAGATATTGTTCCAAAGCAGCTTAACAATGAATAGAGCTCACCAGTGAGCAAACTAGTGACCGTGGCACCATAAAAACTCCTTATGATGTTTAAACCTTTGACCTGATATCTTTATTCATACATACATGTTGAAAGTAATGCATCATCCCTTGTTTCCAGCTCAGTTATCTTTGAAGCTGATGCCGCAGTAGCTTCAGAGCAGGAGGTGGGGGTCTGATAAAGAGTTCACGACTCTACCTGTGGGACGATATTCCATTCATCTCTTATTCATAGATGATAGATCATAGGCATCATTGAGATTGAGCTCAGGCGATATGGTTGGAAGGAAAGAAATAGTATTTGCTATGTGGCAACTTTTGGCCACATATTTTGATAAATGCTAAAAACCATTCAATGGTTTTGATTGGCTAAGATGTTGAAGTGACTATTATTTGTAGTATTGATCACTTTCTGTTGCATTTATCTACATTTAAAGGCCTAGTTCACCCAAAAATGAAAACATGTCATCATTTATTTACCCTTATGTTGTTCCAAACCTGTATAATTTCTTCTGAGGAACATAAAAGTAGATATTTTGACCAAACTGTGTCAGTTTCCATTGAGTTCCATTGTATGGATAAAAAAATACAATGATAGTCAATAGGAACCAAAACTGTTCAGTCACCAACATTTTAATTTTGTGTTCCGGAGAAGAAAGAAATGCATAGAGGTTTGGAATTACATGAGGGTTTGTAAATGACGACAGAATTATCATTTTTGTGTGGACTATCCCTTTAAAAACTTAAAATATATTAAGTCAAGTCACCTTTTATTTACACAGTGCTTTATAAAATACAGATTGTTTCAAAGCAAACAGGAAAATAACAGAATCACAGCATGATGCAAATGTCATCAAATGAGAGACAAATTCAAATTCTGCTGTAAAGCAGCTCTAAAAAGGCATGTTAAATTTATTTTGAGGTCAACAAATCAAGTTAGAACTTTTTTTTAGGAAGATACTTGTATATGATGAATTCAAGTTTGATGGAGACAGCAAATATAGTACGTATGTGCATGTAAGGACATTAAGCACATTTCATAATAGCAGATTAATTATAATATTATTAATTAGTGATTATTTTATCCCTTTTAGATGCTACTCCACAGTCTTCCACTTGAGGGAGCTGTGCGTTGAGATGGAACTGGGAACAAAGGAGGGTAAATCAGACGTCTCTTGGTTTTTATTGTATTTCAGGTCAAATTTCCCTCAGAGGATCATTTATTATATATTTCTATTTTATAAATACCTTATTTTACAAAAAATAAGTTACAATGTCAACTTCAGATGACAAAAAGCCTAAAACAACACAGAATATGACTTACAAACATCACATGCTCACATCTCCAGGCCTGGATTAGGAGGTAAAGACCTTAGTGAATGTTCACTGTGTGGCCGAGATTATACTCCCTCATAATGGAGTTAAACACTGCAGTCAGCAGATGACACAGCGCAGGGCTCAGTATGTTGTACACAGTGGCTTTGGAACGGCAAGTGTGAATAGAGGGACAGATTTAATGCCCCAGCTCGGGATGGATTAGCGCGCTAAACTGCAGCCTTCGTCCTGTAGTCTCAGCAAACTCTTGGGGGCCGATAACCACGGTGAAAAAGGGTCTCACGTACAACCCATACGAAACAGGATTATCTCCCTTCTTCCACCACCAACCCTTTGCTCGATCTCATTCTATATTCCACATGCCACTTGCCTTTCTTTTGTCCCATAGTTTGAGGAAGCATCTCCGTTTGCCGTTTTTAAAATGCATGCATGATGGAAATACGGCCCTGGTTCATGGTCAGTGTCGGAGGGCTTGATGTGTGAAGGTAATCCAGGTTGATCTGGTCTAATTTGTCACAGATACGCAGCTGAATGACGGTGACCACCGAGTGGGAGCCCGAAAAGGAAGAGGGGCTGAAAACCGGATTATGGCGGTACATTGGCGTAAACCATCTGGGTTTATCTCTTAAATGCTCCAAAAAACCCAATCTGGCTTCCGCTCAGCAGAACCATATGTGTTTATGTGAAGGAAAAGGCAAGCGAAATGGAAAGTTTCAGGCATCCAAGATAATCTTTGAGGCCAATGCGACAACATTTGACTTCAATTTGTGCTTTAAAAATTATGGTATCATTCAGGGAGGGATAATTCTTCATGGATAGTTTCCACTCGAGCAGTGAGTGACTTCGGTCTAGTTTGTTCGTGGTTTTGTGACAGAGCCCTGACACTCCCCTCTTGTCTTGTTTTCTTGTGAGCGCGCGACTTTGAGTGTGCCCGAGCCACACGCTCTCTCGTCTGCGTGCTCTGTTTCATGTTGGAGCGTGGTGTTCGGATCCCGGTGTTGTACCGTGCTTTTTCGTTGTCTTGTTTTGTTGCACGCAGCTCGTTTTTCGGCTGCGTGCTTTCTCTTGTTTTGTCTTGTTCTGTGTTGCACGCAGCTTGTGTTTTTCACTGGCTGCGTGCTTTCATGTTTGTCATGTTTGTGTGAACACGTGGCTTATGAGTTTCCTCATTAGCTGCATGTTCGTGTCCTGTTTTGCACATGGCTAGTGATTTGTTTTGCTGGCCATGTGCTTGTGTGTTTGTTTGGTGTGAGCACATGGCTTGTCTTGTTTGGTTTTATGTGCCATGTGCTCTCATGTCAATTGTCTTGTCCCCACCCTTCTTGTTACCTGATTATTGGTTCATTTGCCCCATCTGTGTTTCCTTGTTACCCTCCTCATTTCCTCCCTTTATCTCCTTGTGTTTGCAGTACTGTGCGAGTTCATTGTCGATATTACCCTGGTTGTGTCCTGTCCTGTCCTGTCCTGTCCTGTCCTGTCCTGTCCTGACCTGACCAGCCTTGCCAGTCTGTTTCCCCTACGGGGTAGTTTTTGTTTGTTTATTTTATTTTATTATTAGTAAAGCCCTGTTTCCTTCTGCAAATTGAGTGCTCGCTCATCTCCTTCATCCCCAACCCTGACAGAATGAACTCGCCAGCATGAGGACTCAGCGGAGGAAGGGCTTGCACCGTCTACCACCCTCCACTCTCTCCAGCCCCCTCTACCAACGGATCCTCCAATTCAGAGCCCTGAGCACCCTCTGTCAGTGGGGGACTGATGTCTGTAGGTTAGCCGTGGAATTCAGCGGTGCAGCAGAGGGGTTGGGGTTCAATGATGCGGTCCTCAAAGACCTCTTCAATAGTGTAGTCTTTATAAGCCCCTCAACTGGTGGAGGATGAGGGGGCTGGACCACCTGACGTTTGGGGGAATTTATGGAGTTCCTGGCATGTCCCCCAGCTAAGGAGGCTGCTGTGCCTCATGTGGTGGTCGACAAAGCTGCAGCGCCCCCAGCGGTGGCCGACGAAGCTACAGCACCCCTAGTGGTGGCCGGTGAAGCAGCAGCAGCCGACGAAGCTGCAGCGCCCCCAGCGGCAGCTAAAGAAGCTGCAGTGCCCCGCTCTGGTAAACGGAGGAGGAGGAGGAAGAAGGCTTCTTCCACCCTTCAAGGCCTGGAGGCCATTCCAGAGCCCGCTGCTGGCCAGGAGGCCGTCCCTGAGCCGCCCAAGCTCCTTGCCCTGCCGGGTTCGAACACTCATGCTCCAGGTTTTGTCTTCTTGTGGGAGCGTGTGGTCTCGAGTTCACTCAGGCCTTGCACTCCTCTGTCCGTGTGTTTTGTTCGGCACGTGGTTCGGGTTCGGCCGCATGCTTTTTCGTTGTCTTATATTGTTGCACGCAGTTCATTTTTCGGCTGCGTGCTTTTTTTGTTTTGTCTTGTTCTGTGTTGCACGCAGCTTAAGTTTTTCACTGGCTGCTTGCTTTCATGTTTGTCATGTTTTGTGTGAACACGCGGCTTATGAGTTTCCTCATTAGCTGCGTGTTCGTGTCCTGTTTTGCACATGGCTAGTGATTTTTGCTGGCCATGTGCTTGTGTTTTTGTTTGGTGTGAGCACATGACTTGTCTTGTTTGGTTTTATGTGCCATGTGCTCTCATGTCAATTGTCTTGACCCCACCCATCTTGTTACCTGATTATTGGTTCATTTGCCCCATCTGTGTTTCCTCGTTACCCTCATCATTTGCTCCCTTTATAATCTCCTTGTGTTTGCAGTCCTGTGCGGGTTCGTTGTCGATGTTACCCTTGCCCTGCCCGTTTTTGCCAGTCTGTTTCCCCCTACAGGTTTGTTTGTTTGTTTGTTTGTTTGTTTGTTTGTTTGTTTGTTTGTTTGTTTGTTTGTTTGTTTGTTTGTTTGTTTGTTTGTTTGTTTGTTTGTTTTATTATTAATAAAGCCCTGTTTCCTTCTGCAAATTGAGTCCTCGCTCATCTCCTTCATCCCCAACCCTAACAACTAGAGTGTGGCTAGTAATGCACTTCTACCGCACTTGCTGCCTAAACCCAATTAATAAGCTAGACATGAAAATGACTAATTGTCGGTTATTTTCAGAATTTGAATGTCTGTCTCCGGCTAATCTGTGCGCAGTCATAAACCTGTAGCCACAGGCCTCCACGTCTACATGCGCTTACACACAAAGAACCGCACATACACTGCCAATTATCCAGTTAAAATATCCAAAAATCTTTACAACAGGATAGATTTACTTGGGAAGCAACACTGCATAAGATATTACAACTTGTTTTGAGAAAACGTCTTTAATAAGACAAGCGTTTTGTCACTACTGTTGAAATATTAGGGGTCGTAAGATTTTACGAAAATGAAAATGACTATTTTTGAAAAGTCTGCATTTGTTTGATTAGAAATTCAGTAAAATTGTGAAATATTACAATTTAAAACATCTGTTTTCTATTTTAATATATTTTAAAATGCAACTTATTTCTGAGACAAAGCTGAATTTTCAGCATCAGTCTTCAGTGTTACACGTTCTTTAAGAAATCATTTTAAAATGTCCATTTGCTGCTCAAGAAACATTTCTTATTATCATTTGTCAATATCAATGTGCTGCTTAATATTTTTGTGAAAACCATGATAAATTTTTTTTTCAGGATTCTTTGATGAATAGAAAGTGCAAAAGAACATTTATTTTACATAGATTTTTTTTTATAACATTACAGATTTTTTTTTTTTACTGTCACTTTTTGTAAATTTAATGCATTCTTGCTAAATAAAGATCTAGTTCACTTTTAAAACCATACACTGGCACCCATAACAAACAAAATTTTCTCATACAGTAGTTTCTCATACAATATCTCATACAGTAGTTTTTCCAAGACAACAAGGTTAAATTTGTTAAATCTTTGTACTTCTAATCCTTCTGTGCTCAAATTTGCCATGTCTATGAAGTCTAAACTGACTTCAATGTGAATTTAAAATTCGCATTAAAATCACAATTGTCCCTCTTTTTATTTATCCTAAAGAATTTTAGGCAACAAAATTGGTACCTAAAGGGTGACGTGTAACTCATGCCCGATTAGCAGCACTGATTTAAAAATGTTTGTCGGAGCGGCTAGTTGGCCATAATTGACTCAGAGTTTGGCGCGTGTCCATCTGTTTATCTGACCAATGGCAGACAAGGGGGAGCACATTAAGTGTTTTCCCCATATTCTGAATTATGCATTGCATTGCGTTGTTTTAGGGTTCAAGAAAATGTCCATAAACTTAATGTCCTGACAGAAAAATCACCAGTACCTTTTCTGCTTTTCTACTACTTTTTTTTTTTTTTTTTTCTTACAGAGAGTATGTGAAAATGGTTTGGAAACAATCATTATTTTGCATTACATTTACTGTCTAATGACTCACTTGGACACTTGACTATTTCACCTGAGCAATTTCTGAGCAATGAAATGTTCTTCTGAGAACACAAATACAAAAAAACACATTTAAAAACATTGACCAACAGCAAGCGTTCCTGCACAGCGGTGCACTTTGCGTTCCACGACTCTCAGCCTCCCGACAATTACTTGTGTCTCCTACAATCTCGCCTCGAGACCTTGTGGATATTGATCTGTGCACTTACAATGACTCTGGCAAGCATAAACAAACAGTCGGAGCTACTCACGCACACTTACAAACACGAGCTCCCACATCCCTAACCACAATCCACAGGGTGGAGGACCCGAAGCACACAGAGAAAGATTCACAGACTGTGTGGATGCTCTAATGTTTATGTTTTGCAGATTAGCAATGATGAAAGAATTCCTTTTCATGTCTGGACTCGAACAACCCTCACACACACACCCCGCCCGAGCGCCCCACACACGCACACACACACACGCACTCACTCCTGACTCCCTTCACGAGATGAGACCTCCTCGATGAATGCGGATCTCCTCTTCTGCTATGGTGGACTATCGGTTCTGGTGGTCATGATCTTTGAGACGTCACCCTCATCCTTTATGACATCTCCTCATCAGTGCTTGTATGAGTTCATGTGAAAGGCTTCTATTGTTCCCCAGCAGCGTGACTGTGGTCTCTCTTGCTCTCTCTCTCTTTGAGCCATATGTTTGGCCTGATTTTTCCTTTCACATTTTTTTCTTTCTTTGTGGTGACTGGGATTATGATGTGATTTATTCATGTTGGGGTTCCCATGCCAGGAGCCTTCGCTATCTCCCCCACTTCCCTGCTGAAAAGACCAGCATCGGCATATGTTGCGTTTTGGATGCTGGTGAACTCGCCAGGCTTTTTAACTAGCTTAACCGGCAAAACTTATCTGTCAACCAGCTTCACCACAAACTCTATGCTGGTTAACCATCTACAGGTTTATCGGTGAACAGTATGGCTATGACTAGCCAAACTAGCACTAAGTAGTAGGTCTGCACAAGTCATTAGAAAATTAAACAGTTTTAATAATAGTTAACTGTAAATCAAAGGTTAATAGTATATAAGACTTTCAATAATGATAATCAGTCTTAAGAAGTGAGGTTTACCCAGTCTAATCCACAGATGTGTGTGTTCATGGTAGGAATCGAGAGAAAAAAAAAGAAATAAAATTCATTATTTACTCACTTTCCTGTTGTTCTTAGCTGTATGCATTTTTTTTTTCTTTCGTGAAATATATTAGTATTATCCATCCATCCATCCATTCATCCATCCATCCAGGGACGGACTGGGAGTAAAAAACGGCCCTGGATTTTCTCCCAGATAGGCCCACCACAACTACAAACAGCCGCTACTATCTCACAATATTACAGCAATCAATGTATAGCATTTATGGCAAATAACATCACAAAACCCATGGTGACCCTGCTGAAAAAAAACAATAGAAACCATCACAGAAATTCTAATGGTTTCCACAACAAATACCATTACAAACATGACAAACCATCAACTTTTAATCATTAAAACCATTAAATAATGGTTTCCTGTAGTGTGTTCTGGGACATGTTCCATTAGGATTTAGTGGTTTTAACGATAATAATATTTAACAACAATAATAGGCAACCAATTATCAGTAGAGACCAATATGGTCCATTACAATTTTCATTAAAACCAATACAATTTCCATTATAACCAGTAAAACCATTACAAATTATATTGATGGTTTCTAATGTTGTTGTTGATTGAAATAAATGTATTATTATATGAACTTAAATACTTGAAATCTACATAAAAAGAGCAGAAATCAAAAATGTAGATGACATAATAATAAACATAAAATCTAGAAACCTGAAACTACAGAATTCTTCAACTTGAGTATTCATATATCTCTGTGTGTGTGTGTGTGTGTGTGTGTCTTGTTAATCAGGGTAATCACCTTATAGTCTACTTCATCTGCTCTATTTTCTAACTCAATATCTCTCAAGTGTAACACGTTGTAAAATCGCTGCTGTCTCTTTATGAATGAAAGGAATATTCATACCAGATAATGCGGAGTGACAAATAGCAGTGGACGCTCCAAACCTTCTGTAGGGTCGCATGGGAGCCTATATTTTTCGGATTATTTATATTATTACAGTATTTATTAATTAAATTAAAGATTTTAATACTTTATAGATTGTACAATGATTATAGACTACTGTTCAAAAGTTTGAGATCAGTAAGATTTTTTTTAAAGAAATTAATTTTATATAGAAAGAATGTATTAAATTGATCAAAATTGACAGTAGAAAACATCTGTAATTTATTAATTTTGAATTCTTTTATTTTTATATTTTCAGTTTCAAGTTTTAGTAATTTTTTATGTCCTTTTATAATTTTTATTAATTCTAGTAATTTTAGTCTTTGAACCTAACCGTTTTTATTTCAGTAGCTGCCAAAGCAACATTTGTAATTTTAAATTAGGTTTTTATGTAATATTTATATTTTATTACATTTCAGCTTTACCAAAAATAATTTGTAATCGTTTTAGTGAACGATAACAACATTGCTTAGATGGGGAAAAAAATAGACTTTTTTTTTTTTTTTTTTTTTTAGATCTTCTTTTGTACTCCACAGAAGAAAGAAAGTCATGCAGGTTTGGAACGACATGAGAGTGAGTAAATAATGACAGATATTTTATTTTTGGGTGAACTGTCCCTTTAAGAAACATAACCTAATATCTTTGGAACCAAATCAAAAAGAATTGGCAGTAATTTGGAATTATTTTAGATTTAAAAGACGTGGCGCCAATCATTTGCGACGTAGACAGTGTAACACCCAATATACACTGGAAGAAAGTGGTGCTGCAAAACTAGAACAAGGTGTAGACAGTGTGTAAATAAGAGATTTATTGTGCAGTGTAGGCCGCTTTGTTGATTATAATGGGATGGAAGTGGTTTAGTATTGTCATATTGCTCAATTTCTGAGTGAAATTTATTTAAAAATTGAATAACAGTTTTGTTTTTTATGCTGCCAAGAGGACCAGTGTGAAGTTGGTCACTGTCTTGATTTACTGTTGTATGAAACTGTGATAAATAATTCAGAAATTCAGAAAGTTCCCAGCTTGTTTTGGGTGTGTAGCCTACATAAAAAATATTACATGCATAAGAATTTTAATGTAATAAATAATTGTATTGATTGTATACATTTTTAGTAATAATTGTAAAATTCATATATGAATTATTATTTGTATTAATAATTATCATATCAATACAGTTATCATATCAGGAATTACAGTATCAAGTATTTTGTTTATAAAACTTTTTAATCCATATTCAGTTAAAAAGTTCTGCATTGCTCACCATGTGATTGACTTTTCCTCTGGTTCTCTCCACGTTGGTGGATTTGGATTAGGGAATCCTGTGGTTGAAGGGGGGACATGCTCAGGCAATTTGTTTCCCATTATTTTAATGTAAGAGTGACTTCTTCCAAACAAAACAGGATTGCTGGCAGCTGAGCGGGCCTCTGGTCGGTGCCTGCAAAGTCAAGATCTGAGGACTTCTCTCTCAAACTCTGAGTCATATTTGAACGGGAAGATAAGTCGCAAAAGACACTGAACATTAATCATTAAACGTTAGATCCTTAGGGCATCTATAAATCACTCAGAGCCCTTTCACCTCCCATTAAGTAACGTGTGGATCTAGCCAAGTCGTAATTTCTGCATTCATCAGATGTTATTGTTTTCTTTGAATGCAGTGTAATGAGGCAATAACAAAATGATACAAGCGAAATGCAAGGACGGATACGTTTGTTCTTAGGGAAAGTGTTTGTATGGATTTGTGTTGCTGGGTGAGCCTTGTTTTGAATACGTGTCAAAAAAGGTTCATATTCTGAGCAAGAATAACTTCCTGAAGACAGCTGGGTGGTATGACCAAACTTTAATATCATGGTGATACTATATAAATTTATTTATATATGTATAATTTATATTGATTTATAGTTACTTTTGTTGAACGTTCAGCATAAATGATTTATATAATAAAACTATATATATAATATTAACATTAATTAAATTTATTTGTATAGAAACTTTCATAACTTTCAATAACCAAGTGGTACATTTCAAATTAAAAGTGCTTAATCTCTAATTATTATTATTATTACTGTTGATTTTTATTTATAACTTGGATGCAATCCAAAAGACAAGATTATTCCGAGCCAATGAGGTAATTATTTTAAATAAATGCTGTTCATTTGAACTTTCTATTCATCAAAGAATCCTGAAAGAAACATATTATGCTTTCCACAAAAATATTAAGCAGAACAACTGATTTCAACATTGATAATGATAAGAAATGTTTCTTGAGCAGCCAATCAGCGTATTAGAATGATTTCTGAAGGATCATGTGGCACTGAAGACTGGAGTAATGATGCTGAAAATTCAGCTTTACATCACAGGAATAAATTACATTTTAAAATGCATTAAAACAGAAAACAGTAATTTTAAATTGTAATATTATTTTGCAGTATTACTGTTGTTACTACATTTTTGATCAAATAAATGCAGCCAAAAACGGCAAAAACAGCTTCAGATTATGTAAGGCTTGATTTAAAAGACTCAAAATAGTAGGCTATATATGTATAAATATATATTATGACAACTAATCTTCTCTTTGTGTCATGTTTTTACTCATCTTGACTAAAAATTTAGTATATAAGGTAATTTCAAAGGGTCATATGTCAGACATTGTTTCAGCCAGACTATATGTCATTTTCTGGAGTATAATCTCTCTGTTCTTCCTTGTAGTGGGCGCCTCACATCTTTGTCATTAGGTGAATTGAGGCTTGTTTGCACAGAAAATCATCTTACCATTTGTACTTAGACTCTACCTGCCAAAAGCTTTCCAAGCAGGATGAGAAGCCCACCTCCCTCGGGCCTGTATTGGAGTTCTTATCTCTTGGATAGATAGGCTGTGATTGAAGCCTTACTCCAGCCAGCGTAGGCAGGATGATCTCCATACTCCAGGCCCAGAGGTTTGCGACCATTTGGCTGCGATCTGTGATATATGAGCTCTACCAGGTGCTGACACTCAGCCTGAAGCAGAAGTGCAGGGGTTATTTAGATGCAGCGCAACTTTACCATGAGCGCCGTGATTCACACCCGCGGAATGACAGCATTGGATTACTAAACCTCTATGAATCCCTGTCTGCTTGTGAATAGACAAAAGACTATCAGAAAATCTATCTATCTATCTATCTATCTATCTATCTATCTATCTATCTATCTGTCTGTCTGTCTGTCTGTCTGTCTGTCTGTCTGTCTGTCTGTCTGTCTGTCTGCCTGCCTGCCTGCCTGCCTGCCTATCTATCTATCTATCTATCTATCTATCTATCTATCTATCTATCTATCTATCTATCTATCTATCTATCTATCTATCTATCTATCTGTTTGTCTGTCATGTATCTATCTATCTGTCTATCTGTTTGTCTGTCATGTGATACAAATACATTTTTTTTGTTTAATTTAAATGTTTGTTGAAATGCATTTCTTTAATTTAATTTAATTTAATTTAATTTAATTTAATTTAATTTAATTTAATTTAATTTAATTTAATTTAATTTAATTTAATTTAATTTAATTTAATTTAATTTAATTTAATTTAATTTAATTTAATTTAATTTAATTTAATTTCCTTAAAGCCTCTTCATACCCAATTATGCACATTATTCTTTAGCTTAGGTTGAACAAATCATGTTTGCTTGGATGGGCCAGCAGCTATACGCTAATTATGTCTCTATTTGTTTCTGCCATTGCATTAACATCCTGTGGTAACTAGGAATTACACAAGCTTCAGTCTGGATCCAACCCTTAAATGATCTGAGATGACCAAACACCTGAGAAGAGATGATGCCAACCCCTCAGACAACATACAGAATTACCAAATTTTGCCATATGTTAAATATATTACGTTTCTACAATATATAAATATTGTAGAAACTTAATTTCCTGTAAAACTGCTTTGCAACGATCTGTATCGTGAAAAGCGCTATACAAATAAACTTGAATTGAATTGAATTGAATTGAAATGAATTGAATTGAATTCTGGAAAGCATCAATCAGAAAGTCTATCTATCTATCTTTTTGTCTGTCTGTCTGTCTGTCAAGTTACACAAATAAATATGAATTTATAAAATTACTTAAGTTAAATGTATTGGTTTAAATGCATTTGTAATTAAATAAAATAAAATAAAATTAAATTAATGTTAAAATTTCCTAATATTTTTATGAACTACTGAAATGTTATACTGCAAATTCCTTCAAAACCTTGTAGCCTTCTAAAGTTCTAATTTAATTCAATAAATTATTTTAATTAAACAAAATCATTTAGAATTATTTTTTTAAGAGAATGACAAAAATTCAGCTTTGGGATCAGCGTGAATATTTAAAAAAAATCATTTAGTCTAGAACAAGTGTGATATCATATCACATCAGCAGTTTCAGTAGACTTCTAGAAGCATATTTATGCTGTACAATTAACATATTACACACTTTGTTTTTCAGAAAAATCGGAATAGCTGTATCCACACAGCGCTTCAAATCAGTAGAAAAACCCCAGAGACCCAGAATGCTCTAAAATGGGCGAGCGAATCTGTTTTTCTTAGTGTTGTCTTCCTGTGCATAAGGGCCCTCATGGTCCTATCATTGACCCCTCTGTGTGTTCCTGTCCAGGAGCTGAACCGTGGCCTGAGTGCCCTTATCTGGTCAAACTGGGCGGCGGGGGAGTCTTTGAAGCCACTCTCATGTAGCGATGTAATCAGCCAGCTAGCTGTAGGGTCTCTGCCCCATCATCCACATCAGCATCCTCTCGGAAGCCCTTTCCGAAAGCCTCGCTCAGCGTGTTTTATTGTAGAAGAGACCAGGGAATCACACCGGATGATCAACAAGGTCACGTAGCGCTTTTCTACCTCTAGTTTGGAGAAATGTTTTGCTAATCTTTTCCTGATAACCTGTTCAGCCAAACTCCAGGGATCCAATCATGAATTTTCCAGCCTTGACTGAGAAATAAATAAATAGCATAATCTAATGAAAAAACAGCATATCAAAACAACTGCCCTGAGAATATTTCCCTCTTTTTTTGGGTTGGTTTTGGAGAAGTGAGAACAGAACATGAGAATGATAATTTACAGTCAGATGCTCATTAACGCAAAATGGTTAATGAAGTGGCATTATTATAGTATTTCTGTTTTCAATATGACTATTTTTCTAGTTATGCTCTGTTTTTCAACTATCGTTGAAAAAATTGTGGCCAGTAAGTTTTTTTTTTTTTTTCAATTTGTTCAGCAAAGATGCATTGAATGAATCAACAGTGACAGTAAAAGCATTTATAATGATACAAATAATATTGTGTTTTGAGCTTTCTATTAATCAAAGGATCCTGAAAAAACTGTATCATGGTTTCCACAAACATATTAAGCAGCAAAACTGTTTTGAACATTGATAAAAATACAAAATGTTACTTGAGCAGCAAATCAGTATATTAGAATAATTTCTGAAGGATCATGTGACACTGAAGACTTAAGTAATAATGCGTCACAGGAATAAATTACAATTTAAAATATATTCAAATAGAAAGCAGTTATTTAAAAATTGTAATAATAATTCACAATATTGCAGTTTTTGCTTTCAAGTGGTAGTGTAAATGACTGCAAACATCATGGAAAAATATGAATTTCAGTTTAGAATATTTGTGAAGTTTAGAATTCCGTGATTGACCCATTAGAATGAAGCATTCTAGAGAACTGTGTAATAAAATATTGAATATTTCATATGAATGACCAGTTTTAATTAATTTCAAAACCAGACTGGATCAATTAATATAATATTTGACAGTGTGTTTTGGATGGCTAAATTTAGATAATTTATAATTAATATAATTTTGGTAAAAAGAATACATATGGTAACAAGAAAGGAAGTTAATGCATTTTGTGCTCTGAACTGAGCTTTGAACCATAACTTTGCAAAAATATGCTTTTTTTTTTTTTTTCTTGGTCGCTGTGCCTTCGTTCTCTATTTTTTCTTTCTGTGCTCTTTGAAGTGCCTGTTTTAATTTGGAATCTAATGGAATCTGTGCTGCGATGTCTATCAGCTGTGTGATCAGAGATCCCATGGTGCAGTGCGGCATGCCCCCGCACTCTAGTGAGTAGGAGTGCAGATAGCCGTGAAACAATAGCAGTGCCCACAGGGCCTTCTATATGTTCATTTCCAATGCAGATTGCACCAGCTTTGGCGCCATCAGGTTGTTTTTAATATTAGCCTTACAAAAGCAGTTAACCTTTTCATTCTCCTCCACACTCTCTTAAAGATTCCAAAAGAGGGGTTTCACAGAAGGATTTCAGAACCTTTTTTGGAACCTTTCAGTGAACAGTTCTTAAAAGAACCATTTTTTTTTTTATCTTAGTGTGAAGAACATTTAAAAAATCTAAAGAACCTTTTATTACTATAAAAGTTCAATAGGTGGCAAAGGTTCTTCATGGATCCATAGATGCCAATAAAAAACTTTATTTGTAAGAGTGTGGTGCTACAACATGAGGATTAACCATTACAGAATCACTGGAAATGTCCACTGGGAGGTCAGTTCGCCATCTTATCCTATCCATACTAGCGTCAAGCATTTCACAAGTAGCCTAACTCATTTTGGCTGAGTGTTGAGATGTTTGGGAAGATCCGACTTGATGGCCTGTTTCTGCTGTCAGTAAATCAAAGCAGGTGGTTTCCTCTCCTGTGAGACGTCTGCACTGAGAGCTGCGCTCGAGGGTGAACAGGTTATGAGGGAGCGATGATAAAAGTCAGGTCGTAAATCAATTCTTCATCTCTATCAAAGGCATATTTCATTTGTGTGTCTAGCATTTAACTAGCAGTGAGGTCATAAAAAAAGATTTCCATCTGTATGGAAACTACACAGGATATGCGGCTTGCGCTCTTAGCCATATATTAATACAGTATTCACAGACATAGGAAGTCATGTTCAGACACAGAAGGGTGGAGGGGAAACCCCAACGTCTTTGAGACCCGCTTTATGTGCCGGCCCTGCTCAAAAAGAGCTCACTAATTATTTATAGCAACACATTTGCATGGAACAACTTTAGATTTTGTTATATTTGCTGAACACATTGAATTGAATGTGAAATTTTGAAGTTAAAGACTGAAATAGTACTTTGTTGTAAAATGTACTCCAGTAATCTTTATGTTATTTATAATTTTTTTTTATTATTTATTTTATTTTTGTTTACAGTGTAGGGTTGGAAACTGAGAATTAGGCTGCATCAGTGTAGTCCGATTACAGAATGAATGACTCTTATGAACTGGTTCTTTTTAGTGACTCAGAAACATACTGTTCAGCCAGGCTTGTTTTATTCCTGAGTGAATCATTCTTATGAGTCGGTTCTTTTTAGTGAGTCAAAAACTCACTAACACAACCAGCCAGGCTAGTCAAATGACCTTTTCTTGTAATTTGGTTATTGACTGTTTGCTCATATAACAATGTGTGGTTAAAGATTCACATTATGGGTTTTGTCAGATGTACTTCGGAAAAATAAATGGATTAAATATTTTATCATATTTTTATGTATTGCTGTTGAAGATGTATTTACAAGCTATTAAGGATTGAATTCATGCTGCTTTTAAAATGATTATGAAAAGTAATTAAATGTCAGTGCAGACATACCTTTATCAAGATTAAAATTATATTAATTATATCATTATTATGTAAATTATATAATAAAATACAGTGTACAATTTTTTTAAAAGGAAATACAATTTCAGTCTTTCTACTTCAAAATTTCAGGTTTAATTAAATGTTACTTATTGCTTCTTTGAAATTAATTGTGAAATTTACTAGAATTTTAAGTGAAAATTGTTAATACACTACTTTTTTTTTACAGTGTAGATTATATTTTAATTATACAAATAGTGCAGCATTTTGCAATTAAAATGCGTTTATTTTTTTCCAAATATTTATTCCTACTAAAAGAATCATCAATGTAAATGTTAAGGAAGTGGAATGGGTAAGAAGAAACCATTATTCAGTGAATATCAGAACAGTGCAAATGTGTGAAATACATGCAAAATAAATAATACAATGTTTTCTTTTGTCCATACATGCAAATTTCATATGCATCTCCTTTTCCTTTCTTTATACAAAATTTAGAAGCACCTGGAAAATTTTACCATGAAAAGCTACTAACACTGAAGCTAATGAATATGATATATTTTCAAATCTGACATAGCATTCTATCCCAGTCTAGCAAATTATTCTAAGAGCGATAAATCCATTGCGGGCAAACATCCATGGCAGATTCAAGAGACATGCTCAGATTTGGTGGTAATGAGTTTTTTTTTAAAGAGCCGCTCCTCTGTGACTCAGAGGTCTAGAGCGAAGCTTAAAACCCATGAAGATAAATAAGACGGAGTTAGACCGGGGTCTTTAATAGCGGAGAGTAGTTTACCGGCCTCATCCGACGGCAAGACCAGGCTCCACCGCTGCTTTGATGTGGGAACAAGCCTTTCTCTCCCTCACAAACACATAAGTGTGCGAACATTGATCTTGATATGAATTGATACGCCACTCTCATACGTGCAGTCAAATTGTTTTGAGCCAAGTACATATGTGCGCAGCATTTTAATTGCATCACAGCAATTATGATGGGGTTTACAGTGAAAGTTTATTTGTCAGAGGAAATTTGCCCTCGCTCCCGTTGCCGTAAATGCGGGGAGACGTGTTTGTTACTTTTCTCTTAATAGGCTTGCCTTTCAAGGTTGTCGACCTTGGCTCTGATGTAAGACCCAGACACCCTCACATCAAAGCACATAGACTTTCTTTAGATAGATTTCTATCTCCGAGGAGGCTAGTGACTAGGCAGCAATCAATGAAGCATTTCTCTTTGATCTTTCTGCAATGATGCCAAATTTCATTGAGGCCAGCCACTTGCTAGATTTCATTATGTACCATTACGTTCATCTACTTTTATGATTGCAAAAATTTAGAGGCGATATGCAATAAACCAAGATGGTGTATCTGATAAGAGCTTTTTCTCCTTTGAGAGCACTTGAGAAGTACACCTGTGCGGCCAGACACACACACACACACACACACACACACACACACACACTTTAATATGGACCTGAAGATACACGGACATGTTTGCGGTGGATGTAGGCTACCTCATATAATGCAGGTGCACCCAGGGAGAATGGGGGCGTTTCCCCCAAACAAGACATCAACAACCTGGAGGCGTTTGTTTGCACTATAGGGGCCACCTGTGGCCCTTGACTTGGCTTATTTTACCTCAGACTACACATACCTGCGGCGCTGATGGAAGAATGGTGGCGCTCACAGGTGTAGACATTTATTTAGGGTGGAAGTGGCAAGCGTATTATACTTGAGATTTTTTTTGGCTGAGCTTTTCACAAGTTTACCAGAAACCATAAAGAGCCAGTGGTTTCTGGTAAACCTGTGAATAGCACAGCCACAAAAAAAGAAAAGAAAAAAGAAAAAAAAAAACCTCAGTATAGTATGCTTGCCACATCCATCCCAAAATAATTGTCTATATATTAATTTAATTTAACAGTTATTTTAATCAATAATTCAGATCAGATTTTAGTAGAGCGCACACACACACACACACACACACACACACACACACACACACACACACACACACACACTCTCTCTCTCTCTCTCTCTCTCTCTCTCTCTCTCTCTCTCTCTCTCTCACACACACACACACACACACACAAACACACACACACACACAAACACACACACACACACACACACACACACACTACCATTTCATGACAGTAAGATTTTTTAAATCATTTGTTCACCAAAAATAACTTGTTTCTATTTAAATTTCTTTTAAAATGTAATTTATTCCTGTGATGCAAAGCTGAATTTTCAGCATCATTACTCCAGTCTTCAGTGTCACATGATCCTTCAGAAATCAGTCTAATATGCTGATTTTGTGATCAAGAAACATTTATTATTATTATCACTGCTGAAAACAGTTTTGCTGGTTCATATTTGTGTGCAATTTTATGGATACTTTAATGAATAGAAAGTTCAAAAGAACAGCAGTTATTTGCAATTGAATAGATTTTTGTAACAATTTAAAAGTCGTTCTTGCTCTTTCTTTTTAAACCAATGAATCCATTCTCTCAATTTCTAAATAAATATATTCAGTCACACTTTAGTTTTTTGCCAATTGACTAACTATTAACTATGACTTTTGCCTGAATAAACTCCCAATTTGCTGCTTATTACTAGTTAGTAAAGTAGTTTAGGTACAGGATTAAGGGATCTAGAATATGGTCATGCAGAATAAAGCATTAATATGTGCTTTATAAGTACTAATTAACAGCCAATATGCTAGTAATATGCAACTAAGTAATTGTGAGAACTGATATATATACAAGCTGATACAAGGATTCTGAAGTTTGTAACTTTCATTTGTTTCAAGAAAATCACTTGTCTTCCTCAGAAAACCCCTAACACACATACAAACAAATTCATAGTAATAGTAATTAAAGGCAGGCTGTTATTCCCCACTTTTCCACACGTTGTGTGAAAGCACTTCTCTTAATCTTCTGTCCCCTGCAGGCTCCTGGCCTCGCTCTGCTCCGCTGTTTCAGATGCTTCTGGAGCTGATGTACCAGACACACACACACACACACACACACACACACAAAGCACACAGGTGGCTGGCCTGCTTCCAGAGCACCGATATGGAAGCTACCTCTGAATGAGTCACTCGTACACACACACACACACACACATAAAAGGAGATAATTCCCCTCGCCCACATGAAAGAAGCAGGCAGTGGGCCGCTTGCCAGGTCTCGGCTACCTGGAGACAAAGGAGCAGCACCTCCGGGTGGGTGTAGATGCTCATCTGGGAGCGAGCATGCTGACGAATGGTATCTGCGACGTGTGCATGTGTGGCCGTGCGTGCGTGAGTGTACAGACATGTGCATGATACGGGGTGTGCTGCCTGTAAGCTGTCTGTGTGTGTGTTTGTGTGTGTTCCCAGAGCACTGTTCAATCACAACCTGCAATTAATCTGGCCAACATTCAGCCTTCCCTTTGGGTGAGACCCCACTCCCCTCGGCCTGCCACTGATCCCTGCGGTAGGGGGTGGTGAGGGTGGGTCTGCCAGACTGTGCCAGTGAAGTTGCTAGTTATGTGGGACTGAGGATAGTGCGCATGTACAGCGAGAAATCTCCAGCGTCTGAATTACTAATATTACTAATATTAATTAGTATTTTTTCTCTGTTGTAGTTGATCCAGTAGGGCAAAAGCTGTTCCTTATTTCCTTATTTAATTGGTTTGTTTACTTATTTATATAGTTAATTTGTTTGCTTGCACATTTATTTATTTATAATTACAATTATAAATTGCATATTAAATTGTATGTGTGTATACACATTTTTCTTTTTCTTTCTTTCTTTCTTTCTTTCTTTCTTTCTTTCTTTCTCATTTATTTATTTTGTTAGTTTGTTTGCTTATTTATATAGTTAGTTTGTTTCCTTATTTATTTAGATGCATTTATTTATTTATTATTTTTAGTTTGTTTGAAAATCCTCCTGAAAGATTACTTTTGGCATTGACGATATCCAAAATATTACTTAAACTTTTACTTTTGGTGATTTGATCAGTTCATTTATGTATCTGTTTATTTTGTTATTTGTTTGTTTCAGTTTTTTTTTTCATTATTTCAATTATTAGCTTGCTTATTTATTTATATTTATTTAGTTTGTTTGCCTTCAGACTTATTATTATTATTATTAGATTTTTTGTTTGCTTCTGTTTTCAATTAATTTTATTTTTTTATTTTTTTATTTTAATTATTTTTTAAATAATTTTATTTATACATCAGATTTCTATTTCTCTTTCTTTCCAGGTCAATAGTGTTAAAAATGTTCTGAAAAAAAAAGAAGTATAGAATGTGTTATTTAGAGAAATTCAGATGACTAATTTGACAAAACAAATTGTATATATTTTGACATTTTGAAATAATAGATCTGTTTTAATTGATTACGGACTCTGAGGATAAAAAAAATACCGCTTTTTCAATTTGAAGAAGCTTTTTGAAAAATTGCCTTTTTCTACATTTATTTATTGGATGCTCCTTTGTTTTGCCCAACAGGAAGTGACATCATACACAGTAGCACTTTCTCTAATGATCTGAGCCGTCATGATGTCAGGTGAAAGCTGTATTATTAGCAGTGCAGGTTGTATGTGATTAGTGCTGTACAGTGTAAACCGACAGTGAGTTTCTAATGATGTGTGTTTAAGGAGAGATGGAGAGGAGGAGAATACGGGGAGGCTTATCTGTGCTTCAATGTTACATTCCTCTTAATTAAAAGCTCTGTCAGTGGCTTTGAAGTTAATGAGTCAGTTTGGTTAGGGGGAAGAAATGAAAAAAGAAAAACAGGGCCAGAGATATTTCAAATCAAGGATTGCCCATCTTTGATTCAACTCTTATCTATATGATCTTCAAGACATGTTCACCATATGCTACACTGACATGCTTCTTCAATTTCCTTTAGATCAAAATTAAAGATTAAAGATTTTTAACACAGGTGTTTATCATATAATGTGGACGGAAACATCTGATTGCTCAACTGATTTTCACACACTTCCTTGCACAATACTATGTTATGACCTCAAAACAATTTTGCCGTAGTGTATGATTTGTAAACTAATACATTTTGATGTTTGCATCACATAACCAGATCCACATATATGGCCTTTTTGATGTAGTAAACTTGCTTGGTAGCTCACCCGGTACTGCACTGCACTTCCGATGTGGAGTGCTCAAATACAAATCCTGTAAAACACAAGTCATGATAAATGAGCTTGATGACAGAAGCAAGCTAAAATGGCATAGTTTTGTTAACACTATCGGTTAGGTTTAGGGTCGGGTTTAGTGTAGTTGTTATTCTCTAATGCAATAAAGCAATAACCTTTTAGTGCCATTCACTGGACATTTTATTTATTAACTACCGTGATACGTACAACAACCAATGTAATAGAATGTTGCCAGATTCATGTTCATCTGTTTTGGAAAAACGGAAAGTGTTTTTAACGCCGCTCACTGGATATTTTAACTTTGAAAATGTCTCAGAAGAAATTCTACAAGAAACGTTACAGCATTTCTCAGAGGCACGTTTTTCAAATAAGCTTGCGTTGTTTCATTTAATACTACTAGTGCCATTATTAATATGATTCCATACTGCCTCAGGTTTAGCAGTTAATAATGCCAAATAAAATCTTGAATGAATTAAAATAACCAATTTATACATTGGATGATATTTTTTAGAAAATAGAATAATCATGCTGGGAATAGCTGGCACCTTTTTCGTCATCTCCTTATATTATTCTCATTATTCTTAACTATAGTCTTATACTGTTCTAGATTATAGTAATTACATTTTATGTGTGCATAAATACCATTTTACTAAATTAGAGGTTTGCTATGCATCATTTCTTTAACACAAGTCAGTTAAAAAAACACACTAAAAAGCTATATATATATATATATTTTTATTTATTTATTTTTTTTAAAAAAAACACTAAAAAGCTATATTTTTTAGGCTGGTCCAGCAAATACACTCTTGAGAAACAACAACTGGCTCTTTTATCTGTAAGGTGGAACTTCATTTCTTGAACTTTGCAATTTCTCCCATTAGTTTTTCTACCAGTAGCTCTATAAATGGTTTACCTTCTTATAATGTCTCTTTACTTCTAACCTCAAATCTTGTTCATTTACCATGGTGGTTGCTGCATGGATTATTAATAATTAAGCAGCATTTAATTAATTTTGTCAGAAGCAAAAAACCAGAAAAACAACAATTGACCTTGATGTACATCACAAATGAAACTGCAGTTCAATTATTGTCCATATTTTTGTGTCTGTTCGCAGTGTGAGGATCTATAACATTTCATTCTGATGCAAATAAATAGTCGCTTGTGCCCATATGCTGCCAGTCTTTTAAATGCAAATGAAAAAGTGTTTAGAGACCATGGTTTTATTCATTTCGTACACAATATGAGAGCTCGTTCGAGAAGAGCTTTCAATAATCAGACGCACTCGGCGAGCGCTGTGCCACAGACAAATACAATCAGATGTTTGGTTGCCACAACTGGCATCATAAAGCGAAGCCTTCTGCAGTCTGAAACGCGCTCTAAATTTAACTGCACTGTCTTTCTTTCTCCGTTGATAGACAGAATGAAAGCTTGCTTTTATTCCTTTAGTTTTCTGCTAACTTCTTCTCACCGTTTCCTGCTTTCAAAGCCCTCCACTTCACCTCTGAAATCGCCGACACCTCACCTAGATTTCCAAAACCTGGATAGTGTTTTATTGTGCTGTGTTGATTTCTTTATTCAGCTTCAAAAGGTGCACACAAAGGCGCAAGACACCTTGATGTCACCAGCAATCGGTAGTGCTTCTCTCTGCGGGACTGGAGCGATGCAGCTTTCATGATTTGGATGAAAAAAACAATGACATGAGAAGAAATAAATGGTCCAAATGAAACTTCTGGAACAGGAGTTGATCTGTGTTGCCTTGTATTTTTGAAGACGCTGAATTTTTATGTGTTGTTCAAGGCCAAAATAAGTTGTTGTTGTGCACTTAAACAAACTGTCATGCTGTCGGAAATGCTTCCCTTTTTATTTAGCTGTAGCCGAAATACATCTAAAACCAGCCTAAGCTGTTTGATGACTTTCAATGGTCTGTTGGCTGTTTTTAGAGGGTTTTAGACTGGGAAACTAAAGCAACTAAGACTCAGGACTTGGTCTGTGTTGCCTTGTATTTTAAGATGGTGAATTTTTGTGTGTTGTTCAAGGCCAAAATGAGTTGTTGTTGTGCACCTAAACAGACTGTCATACTGTCAGAAAAGCTTCCAGTTCATTTAGATGTAGCCAAAATACATTTAAAACCAGCCTAAGCTGGTTTGATAATGTTCAATGGTCTGTTAGCTGGTTTTAGAGGGGTTTGAGACTGGGAAACTAAACCAACCAACTAAGACCAGAAAAATGACATGAAACAAAATAAATTGTCCAAATCAGAGTTCTGGAATGGGAGTTGGTCTGTGTTGCCTTGTTGTTCAAGGCCAAAATGATTTGTTGTTCTCAACCAAACAAACTGTCATGCTGTTGGAAATACTTCCAGTTCATTTTGATGTAGCTGAAATACATCTAAAACCAGCCTAAGCTGTTTGATGACTTTAGATAGTCTGTTGGCTGATTTTAGAGAGGTTTTAGATTGGGAAACTAAAACAACTAAGACCAGAAATGAGAAGAAATAAATGGTCCAAATTAAGGTTCTTGAACAGGAGTAGATCTGTGTTGCCTTGTTGTTCAAGGCCAAAATAAGTTGTTGTTCTCAACCAAACAAACTTAAAACGTCATACTGCTCGAAACAATTCCTGTTTATCTAGATGTAGCTGAAATACATCTAAAACAAGCCTAATCTGGTTTGATGACTTTAAATGGTGTGTTGGCTGATTTTAGAGGGGTTTTAGTCTGGGAAACTAAACTGACAAGCTGACAAACTGACAAAGAAATAAATGGTCCAAATTAAAGAGGAGCAGGTCTATGTTGCCTTGTATTTTTAAAGGTGGTGAATTTTTATGTGTTGTACAAGGCCAAAACGAGTTGTTGTTGTGCACCTATTATTGGAAACCCTTCCCTTTTCATATTAGATGTATAGGGATTTTAGACTGGGAGACTAAACCGACTAAGACCAGAAAAAAATGACATGAGAAGAAAGAAATGGTCCAAATAAAAGTTCGGGAACGGGAGTTGCCTTGTATTTTTGAAGGTGCAGATTTTTTCCGTGTTGTTCAAGGTCAAAATGAGTTCTTCTTGTGCAACCTAAACAAACTGTCATACCGTCAGAAATGCTTCCCTTTTCATTTGCAAAATGCACTCAGCGGAAATCATTTGAAATGATCACAAATTAAAATGAAGTCAGAAAGACAGGCTTTTGAACACGCCGCTGTTGTGGGAACTCTTCAAAGACACTGGCCTTCGCCAGCATTCATGCCCAAGTCGCTCTCTCTGTCTTGGAGCACTCTAAAACACGGGGTTTTGTAAAATTGCTTCTTTGTGTCTAGAGGTATAATTCTCCGCAGCATCTTGAGAGATGTCCATATCTGAGGACATGGAGGTTCTTCCCGCTCTCAAGGCTTTGTTCTGGATACACGTCCCTCATCTGCCCCCCCCCTGCCCCTACGACATCTCCCTACGGGTCCGACATCAGCGTAATTGAAGATCATTACGCAGCCACAGTGCATCTTGACAGAGCTTGGGCTTCATAATGAAGTTGAATAGTAGGGCGCACTTCAACGCATGCTGCTCGGGAAAATGAAGGGGAGCAGCTGAGGAATATTCCGACCATAAATGAAGACGTGATTTCCCGTGCATAACGCCATTGGTCGGCCAAGGAGGCGAAATAGCTACTGATTATTGGCTTACGTGCATCCACTCTGCTTGCTTTATTTATTTATTTATTTATTTTTGGGGGGCTTGTTTTGTTTTGTTTTGGCTGAAGTGGGGTTGGGGATGGGGGGTTGCCTCCACACTTCAAAAGAATTTGTAACAAACCTAATTCATCTGAAGCGTAGGATGAGCTGGTAAGGAAGATGAAAGATGAAAGTCTGTTGGCATGGAAACTGAAAGCACATCAGTGCCTTGTGGTGAACAAAAGGCTGCCTGTGTTGTATTGGACTCGTGAGAGCATCCAGATAGGTTTTAAGCAGTAGCATAGAATTGCTAAGAAAATTACCCACTTATGATTATTTTATCAAGTTCGGTTTGGACTTGTTTTGTACATTACAATCCGCCCTCTCGCAATGGGATTTAATTTACCTCACCACATGCATTGCTTATGCTGAATCATCTGTTACACATTTGAGTGTAATTTGTGTCATATTAAAACTGAGGCCTTTGTTTCTGAATTACAAGTAGTTGGTATGAAAACAACCAATCAACAAATACTGATCAATGAGTCAAAATAGCTCTGCATTTACCTTACAAAAGATGTTTTACTTTTTAAAAAGTCTATCCTGAATTGACCATAGTAATCAAGTAGTATTGTTACCATGCATTGATAGTTCTATCATTCTGTCTATCCATCCTTCTGTCTACCATCATCCATCTACAGTTCTATCATTCTATCTATTCATCATTCTATTATTCTACCATCCATTCATCCATCCATCCATCCATTCATCCATCCATCCATCCATCCATCCATCATCCATCTGTCGATAATTCTGTCATTCCGTCTATCCATTGTTCTATCATTCCATCTACAGTTCTATTATTCTGTCTATTCATCATTCTATCATTCTACCATCCATCCATTCATACATCTATCTATCTATCTATCTATCTATCTATCTATCTATCTATCTATCTATCTATCTATCTATCTATCTATCTATCCATCCGTCCATCTATCTGTTGATAGTTCTGTCATTCTGTCTTTCCATTATTCTCTCATTCCATCAATCAATCCATCCATCCATCCATCCATCCATCTATAGTTCTATCATTCTGTCTAGTCATCATTCCATCTATCTATCCATCATCCAGCCATCTATTTGTCGATAGTTCTGTCTTTCTGTCTTTCCATTGTTCTATCATTCCATCCATCCATCCATCCATCTATAGTTCTATTATTCTGTCTGTCCATCATTCTATCATTCTACCATCCATCCATCCATCCATCCATCCATCCATCCACCTGTCGATAATTCTTATTCTGTTTATCCATTGTTCTATCATTCCATCCATCCATCTATAGTTTTATCATTCTGTCTGTCCATCATTATATCACTCTACCATGCATCCATCCATCTGTCGATAGTTCTATCATGCTACCATCCATTGTTAGCTCTGTCATTCTGTCTATCGTTCTATCATTCTGTCCATCCTTTCATCCATCCATTTGTTCTATCATTCTGTCTATCCATCATTCAATAATTCTACCATCACCCATCCATTTTTAGTTCTATCATTCTGTCTATCCATTGTTCTATCAATTTACCATCCATCCACTCATCCATAGATAGTTCTATCATTCTGTCTATCCATCCTTCCCTCTGTCCATCAATCCATCCATCCATCAATAGTTCCACCTATACAATCTATCTATCCTGTAAGCTGGCTTGATGATTTTAGACTGGTCTGTTAGCTGATTTTATAGGGGTTTTAGACTGGGAAACCATCCTAATCCAACTAAGACCGGCACACCAGTATAGGCTGGATTAAGTTCTGTTTAGGAAATAAAAAAAAAAAAATGGCTGGTCTGTTGACTGTTATCTATCTATCTATCTATCTATCTATCTATCTATCTATCTATCTATCTATCTATCTATCTATCTATCTATCTATCTATCTATCTATCTATCTATCTATCTATCTATCTATCCTTCCCTCTGTCCATCAATCCATCCATCCATCAATAGTTCCACCTATACAATCTATATATCCTGTAAACTGGCTTGATGATTTTAGACTGGTTTGTTAGCTGATTTTATAGGGGTTTTAGACTGGGAAACCATCCTAATCCAACTAAGACCGGCACACCAGTATAGGCTGGTTTAAATTCTGTTAATGGGAAAAAAAAAAAAACTGGCTGGTCTGTTGGATGGTATCTATCTATCTATCTATCTATCTATCTATCTATCTATCTATCTATCTATCTATCTATCTATCTATCTATCCAAACACCCGTCCATCTCTTTCCCTCTGTCTGATGTCACAGGTGTTGGCAGTAAGAGTTAATTGGAGAGTGAATGTTGTGTAGAGGGGGATTTCCACACCTCAGGGCTGTACTGCTGTTCTCTATGACTCTGAACTCTCTCTGGAGCTATGTGTCATTTATACACGCAATCTGTGATTTACAGTGAGTACACACACACATACTCACATGAAACAGCTTTGGTTATATCACCCACAGATTTGCACAGTTGTGCTTCAGTGAACTCACAAAAGTATGCATGCACTTTGTCTTATAATGACAAAAAATTATTTTTGTTAGCCCTAATCAAAATAAAGGGATTGACCTGTTTGTGTGTGTGTAAGATTTTTATACTGCTCCATTCCTAGATCCCTTCTAAAAACAACCACAGATAAAAAGGCTATATTAAGAAGCTCCTAAATTACAACTGCTGCGTGAATATACGGCCTTTGCTTTTTTTTTTTCAAACAATAAGATGCCCAAACACATCTACCAGTCCTGCATTCATACCTTTTCATGTTTTCTAACCAGAGGAGGATTTTGATCTCTCCGCGGATTCTGCAATGTCACAAATACACATGAGAAGACAGCAGCTTCAAAGACCATCACTGGCATTTTAGTTTAAGAATAATGAAATATTCATTTTAAAAGTGGGATAAAAATACAAATGAAATCAGTACAGAAAGGGAAAAGAAGTCTGTGACAAAGCTGTCAGATTTGTGCCAAATATAAAAAACCTTTAAGCACCTCATGTTGTTTGTTGATTTGTGTGTGTGTTTTATTGTACTGCTATAAAGCTAAGCTGTGAATAGAGCATATTTTTTTATGTTCACTACTGTTTTGTCATTATATAGAGTGTGATTGTTGTAAGTTTTACATGTTGTTTGACAAAGTCAGAAGGTACATTTCAAGAACTCATCTGGGAATACTTTGTAGAAATAAATGCCTGTCCAACTATCCATTTTATAAATTCTTGTATAGGTAAGTTTTACCTTCTAAAAATAGAAAACATTTACAATTGTTCTCGATATACACACCCAAATAAATTAGCATGTAGGCCTGGATAGGCATATACAACCAAATATCTATATCGCACTTATTCACATACGCACAAACATATTTTTCCTCATCATTAAGCCTGAGCTCAGACTGTCTTAACTTTGCAGTCACTTTGATTTGCCCAATTCACTCAAGATGATGGGGGAGATGCTTTCTTCTTCTCCAATTAATACTTTCTCTGAATCCGTAGTTCGTTATTGCACAGCAATCTTTCGATTAACTGGCTGCAATGTGCCTTCTTACTGTGACCGTTAAAAAAACGCAAGGCTGCAAGTGAAGAATTAGCTTCTAAAAATGAGGATCAATTAAAATGGCCCTTTTTGGTGGTGAAATACAGTTCATCTAAACTGCTCGTAGCACCAGCTGCATTCTTGATCGCAAACAAAATAAATTACTTGATGTATTTTCTTGCTTTCTTTAACACAATAATCTGCTGTCAAGTGCAGCTGATTCTCTTCTGCAAATTTGACAGCTAATTTTGAATGAATTTCCACAAGCTTGAGAGGGATAAAAGCCGCTGACAATGAAAAAGGTAACCCTTCTCTTTCCCTGTCGTGTTTCCAACCAAACCTTTTAATCTGGCTCTTGTGCGAGGGCTCAGTAGCTAAGCTCAGCGGAGGGCTGGGATCTGTTGGGGATTCGACAGGCAGCCTCAGACAACAACACCGATAGTGGACGAGATGACACTGGTGCACCAACACTGTAAAAAAAATAATAATACAAATGTTAATACTTGAACTAGAGAAAATATTTCTGTGTAAAATATACATTTCATAGATGTTTTTATTCAAAGCAACTTTTATTGCACAGAATGTATGCAGCTTAACAGTAATACATTAACTGAAAACCATACTTGAAATTAGCACACACAAAACTAAAGACCCAATGGAAAAACACATCCTGACATCTGAACTAACTGTTACTGAACGTGACAACACAATTATCATAACTCTAAATTAAACTAGCAAACGGTTAAGCAATGCTTTTCTACTAAAGGAAACATGAATGAGAATCAGAAGGTATGTTGAAAGGTATAGTACAACTAACTGAAATGTATCATTTTTCATGTAATCGCACAATTAGGGTTTTAGCTGCAGAAAGACGTCAATAAATCAGTTTGTGAACAAGTCATCCAACACTAAATTTACCTCAGAAAAGTTGTTAGCTGGAAAAAGGAAAGAGGAGAATATATTCTTTTTGTCATATTATATACATATATAAAAATGGTTGAATTTACGCATTTCTTGTGTATAGAGACGATTTGTATAACATAACCAGTTTCACTACAAATACCATGGTTAAACTATGGTTAGTGTAGCAAAACCATGGTAATTTGTTGTTAATTTTTGGTTAATTTTATAGTAAAACTTTATTTGTAATAAAAAACAATGGAAAAACAATTCTAAAAAATAAGTATCGCTTTTTATTTCTCCTCTTTCCTACTTGCATGTGTTTGGCTCAGTGTTATTTTTTTTAGGATTACTGATAAACCAGTGTAGTTTGATTTGTATTTGTTATCTATTTTAATTTTAGTTAAAGTTGGAATAATGTTTGTCATTTTATTAATTTTTCTTTATTATGTCTGTATGCTAGGTTTTTTATTAAGTGTTAGTTTTATTTAATTTGAGTTATTTTAGTACTTCAAAAATTAAATGGAAATGAAATATTATATATATTGAATTTATAAATGTGTATATATGTGTGTGTGGTTGTACATACACATATGTAGTTGATTTTTTGATGTTTGGCTTAGTGTTATGTTAGAATCATTATTATACGCATACCTTTTGTTCGTCAATATTTTGAATTGCTTTTTAGCTTTATTTTTTTGTTTTCATTTAAATGTTAAGTTTTGAAATTTTGTTGTATGCATTAGCTTTTAGTTTTGGATCTGTTTTAGTTGTTTTAATACTACAATTGATTGTTTCTGTTGTCCTTATTTGTTAGTCGCTTTGGATAAAAGCGTCTGCTAAATGACTAACTAAATGACTAACTAACTAAAAAACCATGGCTTTCAGGGTCTCAACAGAGTGCTTTGAAATATCAACTTCTGCCATCGGCAGCCTTGTCCTGAAAAGTGGGATATCCCATCATTTTTTTTCTTGGCAGTTTCCTTGGAAATTCCGACTGGGGTGTTTGTTGGAGATTGTAGTTCGGGAGGGGTTTGAGCAAACACTTGTTTCGATTGTTTTGGTGGTATCGGCCTTCTCATAGATAAGCTCTGCGTTGTCAGCACAGGCCAAAGCTAATCCATAACCCTTTAACGGAGCCGATCGCATTCTTGTGAAGCGAGCCACACCTTGAGACCCCCCAGAAAACAAAACGGAGTTTCCCCACTTGCACCATATGCCTCATCTACCACCAAGACTGTCTGGCGTACATTTAAGCATTTTTCTTCTCTGTCAATATCATTTCTTCTGCATATTTTTCTCTCGCAGGACCAGCAGTCACATGTTGAAGATGCAACTCTTTAATGTTGCTCCAAGTGTTTGAGGCCTTACTGAGGGGACGAGTGTGATGACCAACAGAGAGGCTCTTACAAGCCATCCCATGATTCCCAGCACTCTGACTCATGGCTGTTACTTCATGGTCTGGACAACTCAGTCTGGTCCATGTTATGTTCAGAACAACAGCATTATTCAAAGAAAGGAGGTGGTCCTGGAGCTGTCAAGATTTGAGAGACTTTCTGGGTAAAAAAGAATACCTTAATTTACATTCAGGTAAAAAGTCTAAAAGGCCCGTTCACACCAAGAACGATAACTA
The DNA here is from genome assembly GCA_039654775.1 of Spinibarbus caldwelli. Classification (NCBI taxonomy): domain Eukaryota; kingdom Metazoa; phylum Chordata; class Actinopteri; order Cypriniformes; family Cyprinidae; genus Spinibarbus; species Spinibarbus caldwelli. The sequence goes on along the minus strand of CM077225.1, from coordinate 32,879,015 downwards.
CAGTATAACGATAAAGATATTGTTTTAAAAATTGTTATAAATTTAAAGTGGCAGATGGCATAACTGTTGTGCATGCTTGTATTAAACAGAATATTATTGTGCTTTGGTGTGAAAATAGTGTGAATATATGAATATATGGCGCTAATATAGTTGTCATCATGGTCAGTGTTGAGAGTAACGCATTACAAGTAACGCAAGTTACGTAATCAGATTACTTTTTTTACATAATCAGATTAAGTAACTAGTAAAGTATCACATTACTTTTTAATTTGGAAGGAAATATCTGTTACTTTTTCAAATAAATAACGCCAGTTACTTTGTTATGTCTTAACCTGACAGATCTCATGTTGCCATGTTGAGAGAAATCGGGAGTAAGTTCAGAGGCGTTGTGTGAACATGATGCTTACTGTAGTTCTAGACTAAATATAAACATGTATTTACTCATCTCATCTGCACAAAAACAGATTCAGTATTCCTCAAAATAAATAAAAAAGTCAAATGCAAACTCAGAATATTACACAAACCTGCAATAATTAAATATGTTAAATAAGACAAATATAATTTATGTATTTAATTCTGTTTTATTAACCAGTGTCTTTGCTACAGACCTTCCATGATCCAATTCAACCATACTAATACACATTTGTGTTTCAATTTTGTTATTGCTGAATAGTATTGAACTTTCTTCTCCTGCGTCATATTCTTCATACAATTTGTTTGAGCTGCGCCCTCTACTGTACAGATGTGAATTTACATTTCCTTCAGCCTGAGGCGTATTCATTTCACTTTTGCTGTGAAAAAGGGTTTTTACATTTGTAAAAGTATTAGTATTAGTATTTATTTAGTAGCACTCTCTATATATCTATCAAATTTGATAGTCACTGTATGATGGCACTTTTACAGTACACATTGTCAGAGATGGGCAGTATTTCAATTAAATGTATTTGAAATACGTATTTAATTACAAAATACGTATTTTGTAATTTGTATTTTGGTGGACAAAAAAAAAGTAATGTGTAATTAAATACTTTGAGAGACAGTATTTTGTATTTGAAATACTCAAAATACATAATGAAGTAGGCCTAGTTCTTTTTTTTTTCTCAGATAATACAATATCTTTCTTCAAACACACAAAAAAACACTATTTATACATGCATTTATTTAACACACCAAGCTTCTTATTTACATTTCCTTGCATTTGTACATAACACACCTGTACACACAAATACCATATAATTTTTATTTTGTATATTGTGGACTTTCAAAATATATATATATATATATATATATATATATATATATATTATTTCCTATTTACTTTTTCTATTTTTATTATCTGTGTCACTGTCACTCTGTTTGTGCTGTGGAAGCCTCTGTCACCATAACAAATTCCTTGTGTGAGTAAACATACCTGGCTCTTTCTTCACCTGTGTTAATAGTATTGCCAACTATAGCCTATCATAGTTTTTGGCTAGATGCAAGTGAATCATGTCCTCTTGGATCCGGGTTGGTTCACCTCAAAAAAAAAAAAAAAAAAAAAAAAAATCTGTTGTTAATACTCACCCTTGTGTCATTCCACTCCTGTAAGACCTTCGTTTATCTTTGGAACATAAATTAAGATTTTTTTTTTGACGAAATCTGAGAGCTTTCTATCCCTCTACAGTCAGTCATGCAACTTACACATTCAAGGTCCAGAACGGTAGAAAAGACATCAAGTAATCCATGCCATTAATCATTAAGTATTCCATTTTATTAAGGGACATGAGTGCTTTTTTTGCACAAAAAAACATAATTTATCTTTTTATTTCCAAAAATATTATTCAAACACGTGTTGTGGTACTCTAGTGAACACTCACTCATGTGAATTGTGTTAACGCCAGTCTTCTATGGCATGTACGCAACACAAATGAATTTTAATGCTTTTGTGAACACAATGCAGATCAATCTTTTCATAAATAAAGTTGTAAATTATGTTTTATTGTGCAAACAAAGCACTCATGTTGCTTAATAAAACTGAGGTTAAACCACTGAAGTCACTTGGAGTACTTTAACGATATCTTTCCTACCGTTCTGGGCTTGGAATGTGTAAGTTGCGTTGGTGCCTATGAAGGGAAAGCTCTCGGATTTCATCAGAAAGATGAAAGAAGATCTTACAGATGTGAAATTACATAAGGGTGAGTAATTAATGACAGAATTCCCATTTTTTGGGTGAAATAAACCGTTCATTTGTCCATGGTTCCAACTGGAATAAAATGAAAGAAGATGTTTTGGTGCTCAGTGCAAACTGGCTAAGTATGCATTAAAATATATACTGTGAGATATTGCTCACTGAATGTTATTACAGGACAGAAGAAAATGTTGCTCTAGAACTTTACTTGCTAGCTGACAAGTGACGTTAGCTTGCTTGGCAAACGTTAGCTACTTGTTTCTACAGACAAACTGAAAATTTTCAAGTATTAAATTAAAATAAATATTATTGCTAATGTCTGAACAGCATGTAAAGAAAATTAAAAAATGAAAGCCTGTAGACTAATTATTATGTGAATGACTCAGAGTGGTTTTGCTTGGGAAACTGTCATTAATTTTAATGAACCTCATCTGTCAACATGATGTCGGTGAACCTCACTGTCCGTTGCTCGCTGGCATTACTATGGAGTGTGCAAGAGCATGAGCAATGAGTTACTGACCACAGTTCACTTAACGGCCACCGTTTCTGTAATCTACATAGAGCCCTTTAACAGCTAAATATCAACATTTTTAGGAGTTAATCTTTGCTGTTGACAGTGAAATAGCTTGAACCATTCTCTTACATGGTATGACAATACAGTTTCGCAAGACTGCTTAATTTTTGACATGCTTATAAAGAAACGATAAACACTCTAAAAAGTGCTGGGTTGTTTTAACCCAATTTTGGGTCAAATATGGACTAACCCAACTTTTGGGTTAAAAATTTAATGTAAAAATTTAACCCAACAGCTGGGTTAGTCCATATTTTACCCAAAGTTGGGTTGAAACAACCCAGCATTTTTTAGAGTGAAGGAGCGATAAAGAAACATGAAAAACTAAAGTGGAGAAATGCTTGATGGTATTATTCAAGTAAACAGAAATTAGAAGAAATATGGATCAATATATTGTATATATTCTGTAGTGTTAGGGTTAAAGAGTATGTTGTTTATAAGTTGTTCAAGGATGGGAAAGCACTTATCTTTCTCTTATATGTGTATCTAAATGTAATGGCACTGTTTCTTGCACTTGATTGCTTGTAAATATTGATTGTATTTTTGTATTTTCAAATTACAAATTACTTGTATTTTAATTAAATACATTTCTCACACCAGTATTTTTGTATTTTAATTAAATACATTTCATGAGCTTGTATTTGTAATTTGTAAATAAATACTTTTTGATGTAATTGTGCCCATCTCTGCACATTGTACATAAACAGTTTACAATGTAAAAATAATCAACTGAAGTTTGTCTGTTCATTTATTTGAAAGGAACAAACAAACAATTTAACAAACAAACAACAGAAAGAAGGAATGAACAGATGAATAAATGAATGAATGAAAAGGTACTTTTCTTAGCTCTCATGGTACTATAAATGTAAATCCAAGTACTGGAGCTGGATTTCTGTGTTGTTATTTCAACCTTCAGTTTTAGTTTATTTGAAAATCATGAGATCTCCTTTGCAAAATATGGATTTCCTTTACTCCTGAAACCAGATTCCCACTGAGGGCTAAGACATTAGCATTTGGGGCTTTAGCTCTTCCTCTGTTGTCCCTCTAGCCATTTAGACTCAACAAGCCCGTAACAGCTCTGAGTGAGCTGTAAAAATTGCGGCCCATGCTGGGTAGTGTCGTGTTAAGCTTCACTGATAGTATGCCAAAGTGACGCTGATCAGTCTCTTAAAAAGACACTCACAGCAGGTATGCGAGTGTGTGCTTGTGTGTGTGGGTGCCCAGCATTTGCACAACACTAATCCCTCCATCATTAAAGAGAAGACACAAGTTGACACTAAATGAGGCCCTGATGTCAAACTCAGCTGTGGAGGTGGGTGAACAGGGGAGCAGCGGAGAATGGGTTAGGAGGAAAATAGTGAGGCAATAAATATAAGTGATCAGATAAGTGAATAAATCTCACGCTGTGTGTGTTGAAGAGGTGAAATGAGTGGATGAAATAATTAAAAGGGATTCCATAGGATTTGGGGATTTTTTTATTTTATTTTTTTTTTGCTCGGAAGTTGCTCTTTTATAGCTCTCTGTTGTATAGAGATATAACATAAAAAAGCAATAAAAAGAGCTAATTTTATTTATTCATTTAATTATTTCAAAATTAATGTGGATAGCGGTACAGATCTTTTGATTTTTGTGAAATATTTGATGGTACATTGGTTTGTATTTAAAATTTGGGGTAATTAACCCAAATATCTGGGTTTTCTTTCTTAATGGGGAGTATTTCTGGCTAAAAACAAGGTTTATATAAGTTCTACATGTGATGGGTTGATGTGATCATCACAAAGAAGTACCTGGCTTAAAATTTGGATGTTTGCAAGGGTATAACTGCCAATTTTCAGTTCAGTTTACAACCTGTGTATTTACTGTGCTTTTACATAAAGAGTATAGAACTATAAAAAAAATAAATAAAAAATAAAAAATAAAAAATATTGTTCTTCAGTTTTTTTTAGATATTTATTTTTAATTTTTTAAAAATATTTTATTGTTCAATTTTTATTTATTCATTAAAAGTCTTCCCCAAAATTTATGTGGATAGCAGTTAAGATTATTTGATCATTGTGAAATATTTGACGGTAAACTAGTTTGTATTTAAAATCTGATTGCAAACGTTTGCATGCCCTCAAATCTGAGCACAGTCTGAGACACTTTTTCTTAAAAAAAAAAAAAAAAAACATGAGTGAAAAGGACTCAAAACTGAGAAACAGAAGACTTAAGCAAAAGTTTCTCTCCAGATGGCTGCTAAGTGAGGGGTGTTTATACAAGTCGGATTAGCTGTTTTTAATCATGATATCTTACATTGATTTTATATAACAGTTTGGACATTTGGGAAATGTAGATGGCTTTGAGAAAACTAGCATAACCTGACTCGACCGCTTCTCATTCAAATAAACCATGACACCTTTCGCATAGCATCGTTGGGTTTATCGTGAGCAAGCGAATAATGAGGGAGATGGAAATCCTGTATCTCTCTCTGTCTGTCTCCCTCTCTTTGTCTCACACCTCTCTGTGTCTCCAGGGATGCAAATCCGACTTGGCACATCTCCCACCCTCACCGTAGCTGTTCACCTCCTCCCCTCTCCGCTGCTCCAAGCCTTTGATCTGAGTCCAGCGCCCACACAACCCATGGGGTCAACCGCACTCAAACCTTTCACAGGCTGGCACACTCCTCCCTGTTGGCACGGCCATGGCCTGGCTGCCGGAGCGCCCAGTGAGTTTTACAAGAGACAAAAATGATCATCGCAGCCTTTGCATTGTGTGGAGACAGTGGGGCAATTAACCCAAAGCTGTGGGTTTCCTTCTTAATGGAGACGGTATATATTTGGCCCAGGCTGTTTGGTCAAAAACGAGGTTGATATAAATTCTGCATGCATGGGATGACATGATACTATCACAAAGAAGGTCCTGGCTTTAAAATTTGGATATTTGCAAGGGTAAACATGCTATTTTCGGTTCTCTTTATGACCTGTGTATTCATCGTGCAGTTGCAAATGGATTTCCTTTTCCAACGGTGTTCTGTTTTTGCCCAATAGTTTTATCTGAATAGTTCACACAAAATTTTCTCATTGTTTTCTCACCATCATGTCATTCTAAACTGTTTGTAGAATGTTCACGCAGTTCTTTTCTATATAGTGAGAGTTCATAGTCACCAAGCTGTCTGTCAAGCTCTAAAAAGTACCAATGATGTACAAAAAAGTACAAGTGATTTGACATCAGTGGTTAAACATTGCATAACACATCTAAAAAATAATTTTTTAATCTTAATGTAATTGTGAAAAATATTTTAAGAGTTTTAAGAGAAGATTACTTGTAAATAGTGACATAAAATTTGGTCTGTTCCTTCAGAAGACTCTATAGAACGTAGATGAATATTTTCAGGGGAAAAAGGGACATAGAAGTCATATGAACTGTTTGTCTTTTACTGCTTGACAGAAAAGATAATTAAAATCAATAATAAAAAAAGTTACAATACCTAGAAGAGAAAAATTTGTAAAGACAAACCTTGAACCTTTACTTTTTTTGGACCAGGCTGAAAAGAAAAAAAAAGCTTTTCCCATTTCCCAGAAAGCATCACCTGTCTTGAATATCTTTGAATAAATGTGCCCATCAAGCAGAGTTGGAAATACTCTACTTAGTGGGAATATTGAGTGGGAAACTCTGAATTCTCTGAATTCTAGATGATATCATGATACGCGAGTTGTGACGTTGGAAAGTGGCATGTTGAAACACTGTTGTATAATATAGTTTAATCATGTAATATATTTATAATCTATGTAGAGTTCAGTTAGTGAAAATAAGTCTGTTCTACTCTGTAGTGAATTATAATGAATGATTTTGCAAGTTATTTCAGTGTTACCTACTGTATTTCAATAATTTTGTTTTTCAATAATTATGTTTTTCACTAGATTTTTACCATTTGCTTTAACACAAACATTTAGATTTGATGGACTACCATGTATAAATAAGAGGCATAAATGAATAATTTTCATTTTTGTTTACAATGTAATTATTTTGTTTTGTTAAGGCTCCTTTCATGTTATGTTTCCAACTTATAATGCATGCCTAACTTGGAGGTACATGTTTCCTCAGTGCACTTGAAAGCATCATAAAATAAATTCCTATTCCTGTCATTCCATTTCAACGTAATGTTAGGCTAATTCAATTTAAATTCCAACTGATGAATTCAAAGACCAATTCTTCAGTTGTTTTGCCCAACCCTGATGTACTCTCCTCAGAATTTCCCCTTTTGTGTTCCACAGAAGCGGAATGCAGCAAATGACGTGCGAACAAGCAAATAAAGACAGAATTTTCCTTTAATGAACCTGAGTCGCTACACGTGATGTATGAGCTCTGTTGTCTCACACACCTCCTCTTGAGCGCTATGCATGTTCTTGTCTTCTCCGCTAGAGCCTTTTCTCTCTGATATTGCTCATCGGCAATTACTTCGAGCTTCTGCCGGCGTCTGTTCTTCAGCGACGGCATATTCAAGCGAGCTCCATTCACATGCAGATGTTTCCAAATCCCTGTCTTGTTTTTGTTTTGCGTGACCCATCAATCAGCACTGCTCCCATCTGTTTGTTACTTGCTACTTACTGCCACCCTTTTAGCGTACAACAAATGAAAACATCATAATATCCCTCTCTTTATCTCATTCGCTCACTTTCACACCCTCGGGCCTTTCGTATTTATACGACTTTTAGGGGATGCTGATCCTGCTAGAAAACCAGCACACCTACATTTTTTTTACTTTCTGGACATCATGTAAATGACCAAATCATAGCGCTTTTTTCCCATATTTAATGTAGGCATGTTAAAAAAATGGGGAAAAGTTGTGGTAACTTAGTGATCTCTAATTATGTCATGCCCCTCAGTTCTGTGGCACAGGCAGAGTTGGTGGGAGATGAAAAAAGGGAACACTGGATGACTGACAGCGCCCCTTCCCTTAGGAACTCATTAGGCTACGGACTAAAAGCTAGTGGGCACACACAAGCTGGTCTCGCTTCCTCTAGTCCTCTTTTAGTCTTACATTCAATCAAATGGAAAAAAGAAATGCCTTATTTCAGTAAGCTGCAAGAAAAGGGAAAGGAAAGGGGGAAAAACAAGCTAGTGCACTTATTTCATCTGATCAGACGTTGCTTTAAAACCCAGAGTTTTTGGCCTTTTCTTTCAATTATAGTTTCTTAGAGATTCTTTTGCTCTTCCAGATCTTGCTTCTTTTTTCTTTCTTCTCTCTTTCTCTTTCTCTTTTCTGTGTGTGCTCTCTAAGGCTGGTTTGGGCCTGTTACAAGGCTTCTGAGGAGAGTTTTGAAGTGTTCGGCCCTTGGAGAGACTCACAAAGATGTTGTACAGTTCATATAGAATTCGAGAAGTTTTCCTCCCCTGGAAAAAAAAAAGTTGCAACGTTTTATGTAAGTTGCAACGTTTTATGTAAGCTCTACTGCTTGGACTGTTTAAAAGGGAACATCAGCAGGAATATCGCAGATTTCTCCATGATCTTGCCAGCCTTTGATTTGTCATGAGTTGAATCAGTACCATATTTAAAGACAGCATCCATAACCAATGGTGACAGAGCAACTTGTGACAGGACTTCAAAGAATACTGATGTAAATAAACTTTGAGAGTTAATTTTGAAATTTTTATGATCTCGTTTCATTTGCTTTCACTTTTGTTTATGAAACTTTTTTTGGTTTATAGGAAGAAATCAAAACTAAGTTTGAGTAATTTCAACTGATGAACCAAAACAGATTGGACACAAGAATTGAATTGTAATATAATAATAAATTACACCATCTGGAAGTATGTTACATCATCACAACTACTTTGAGCGTGATTTGTTTTCGGCAGTATATAGTCCGTATAAGTTAAAAAAGGAATTTTTTTTTTTTTTAGATATGATTGATAAAATAGTAATTAATAATTAATTAAACAAAATTACGTAAATAAAAAATACATTTCTTTGAATTTATTATTTTATACTATTATCTTTATTTTACTTTATTGAAATGAAATTATATTTAAATGAAAAAATACTTTTTAATTGTTTATTTTAGATTTTTATTTAATTTTTTTTTATTTAGTTAGTTGCTGTCTGTTTTCATCATTAAAAAAAAGATTGCTTGAAAAACTAATAGCACTAGAATAATTTTCCTTACTTGTTTAAATATTTAGATAAATTTATTTATTTCAATAATACATACATTGTGCCATTAAGCAGGGTGTTTCATTCAGTAGGTTGCAATAAAAAAATGAGTTCAGTTAAGCTGATGCCAACATTCATGACATACCCTTATCCTCGAAAACCTCCATAATGTGTAAGAAAAAATTACCTAGTCTACATTAAATACAGGTTCTTGCATGGTTTAAGGCCACCAATATGTTTTGTGGTGTAATACCTTGAAAAATATTTTTCTGTGGCCTATGCAGTTCATATTAAAAATGTACATGTCCATATAATGGACATTTTTGTTATAATTCGGCTCCTAAAGCAGACTAATTGTGAACTGCTGCCATAAAGCCAACTGTGTTTCGTGCTGGTGACATCACAATGGCCCCATCAGGTCTTTGACATCATCACAAATCAATGTGCATTCAAACGAATTCAGAGGCTACGCCGGGTGCTTAGGAGCTCAGCCAGCGAAATCATGTGTGATGCTCGGATGGATATATTGTAATTCTTTCTATGTTTTAAGTCTGTTTCAGCTTGGGAAGATAAAAGGCTCAGTTTTCAAGGAGTCCAGCTATTAGCCGTCTCCAATTAGAGAGGGAGGGTGTAGTGTTCTTCCACAAGCCTAATCCCCTCTTAAATTAAGAGAGCCTGAGCCAGAGCCACTCAGGGCAAAGGATATGGTCCACTCACTAACCGCTTTTCATTATACATGTGCAAAACACACACGTACACACACACACACAAAGAATGAGTCTCATTTCAAAGCTACTGTTGCCCCTTCAGTGGGATTTGTACACTCAAGCAAGACATCTCTCAACCCTTATTTTCTTTCTCTCTGGCCAATTTATTCAACAGGCAATAGATTCATACCCCAAACAGCTATTCATGGCTCGGACGGTCTGTTGCAGGACACACAATATGCAGATTCTCTCTGATTTGGTGAGATTATGTTAAAACGTACGGATGTGTTGACGTTTCGCACACATTTTCGATGAGAAAGTGAGTATTAGCCTTCATTTGGAGCTTTTTTGTTTGTATGTTTGATTCTAAATATATAATCGCTCCCATCTGCCATTTGAGCAAACGATTAGCTCGCTTGCGAGGGACTCGTGTAGCTAAATGTTTTGGAAAATTATGTTTGAATTGAGGGGATTCCACCGCATTGAAAAGCATTCGGCACAGGAACTGGATTTACCAAGCCGGAATTAATGACTGTTTTGAAGGCTTTCGAAAAGTTTTTTGGTGTTAATCCAACAGTTTCGTCAAAAATTAAGAAGAAAGCTAGAAGATCAATGGAGTTTGTTTCACATTAAATCCCTTTGCTTAATGTCTCATTTGAAGTTGGGAGTGAGGAGGCTCATTCACTGGAAATCAAAGAGTTGCCATCTACATTTTGGTTTCATGGGAACATATTATGTTTTTGGAGTTTTAAGGGTTTCAGTTGCAATCAAGATAGATTGCTTGCCATGCGCAAACAATGGTGGTCCCAAGTATTCCTCAGATCTAACCTGAAACCGCCAACAGAATGCGCAGTTGCCGTTGTGTCACCGCCGAAGACTCGTCTTTGGCACTTTTGAGCCGTAACTGCACAGACTGCTGGGAAAGGACCGCATCACATGGCCAAGCCAAACACAATTGGACAAATTCCATGTCAGCCAAACTAAAAGAGAACAACTCTTATATAACTCTTGTAAAACACACTTGTATATCATTCCAAGGCCTGCAGCATAAATAAATAAAGTGTGTTGGACGGTCTGAGTTACCGCAGGTTTACTAAACCCCGCTCTTCCGAGCTGAACCCACAAAGAGACACGCTCCAATCAAAGAGCTCTCTGGCACGCTTCGGGCCGTCCGCGCTGACTGCGCCGCTGCTGTTCGCAACCAAAGACTTCGAGCGCCTCGCCACTCGAAAACCTAAGATAAGCTAAATGTGGTCTGGCCTGAAGGCTTTTGTGTGGCTTTGAATACTTTCTGTCGCTTGCTCGCTCGCTCGCGCTCTCTCTGATTCCATCTGGCTGGTCTGAAGCGATGGGGTACACTCGTCGAGCCCCTCAGAGGGTACAAAGGGAGGATTATTCCAGCTGCCAGTCACACTAAGACCCTCAGCCGCCCGCTCCCTTACCACGGGCAACGTCTTCAGCCCTCATCCCCGTCTCTCACAAAGGGAGATCATTAACACGGGACAATGGAGCCTTCCAACAAATCACCACCATCAGCCAGACACTCATCCTCCCAGAATACGCACTGCACCCTCGTTAAAAATGGGGGGAAAAGTCCTGGAATATTCAGATTAGAGGAAGATTCCCGTAATGTGATTTATGATGCTATCAATCACCATGCAAAAGTGCCTTTCAGATGCTTATTGCTGTTTTCGACAGGGTCCTAAGTTGTAGTTCACTTGGGTAGGTGAACAGAGCACACTATGTGCATCTTACACTATTAAATAACCATTTAAAGGGATCTGTCATTTACTCACCCTCAAGTTTTTCCAAACCTGTATGAGTTTCTTTCAGCTGCTGAAGATAAAAAAAGATATTCTGAAGACTCTTTGTAACCAAAAAGTCGATGGTAGCCATATTTTTTTTTCATACTATGGAAGTCAATGGCTACCGGTCACTGTTTGGTTTCCAGAAGTCTTCAAAATATCTTCTTTTGTGCTCAGCAGAAATGGGAAACTCATACAGGTTTGGATCGACTTGAGGGTGAGTAAATGATGACAGAAATTTCATTTTTGAGTGAACTATCCCTTTGCGGTCATGTAAACATTTACAGTTATGCATTTGGCAGACACTTTTTTTTCTCAAAACGACTTTCACTGCATTCAAATTACACATTTTTTTTTAGTTCTTGCATTCAGTGGGAATCGAACCCATGACCTTGGCATCATTAACACCATGCGCTACTGTTAGAGCTACAATAAAATGTGCTGTTCACAAGATCATAAACCAGTAGATTATAGTGCACAAATGAATGTCTACATGAATACAGTACAGTTTCCTTTTGTCTTGACACCCAGCTCTTTAAACTAATGCCAAAATTGTGATCTGGCATTTTTTTTTTTTATCTCTTTCATAGATGACTTTCTGTTTCATAGAGGAAAGAAGGTGAGCTGTGGTCCATTTTAACAAACAGCACAGTGGAGCTGAACAGACAGCAAAATTGCGCTGTGTGTGGATGAGGTTGGATTAGGGCTTCATTTTGGTCACCCCTGGGATCCAATCCACCAGCTCGCCACGATCCCCTCAGGGGCCCAGCGTATCAGTGCTGATGATCCTGTGTCAGATGGCGATGGAGTCTGATGTGCACAGGGGTATAGAAGCTCCTCCGATGGGTCTATTGGTTTCTTCAGTGGCCTGTTAGCAATGGGGCCCTGAAGAACCACATCAGTTAAGACATTGAATCAGAATTCAGGTAAATTGAGATCACATTTTAAACACCCAGATATCGCTAAATATTAGCTTTCATATAGACCTTAATGTCTGCCTCCCATTATTCATCTAAATCTTAAGATTATAAATTTACGTTATGTGTAAGAACCATGATTAGTCATATATAGAGGACAATTATGCAGACAGATCTTAGACCATAATGATCTTTTCTAAATGTCTAATTTATGCATTTATTTATCGAAAATGTTTTCTTATTTTTTATTTTTTTATTTATTTATTAACAATTATAAATATAATATATTATTATATAATAATATAATATGTAATATATAAAATAACAGCATTTATTAAAATATAATATTTTCTAACAATATAAGGCTTTACAATATTTGTCACTTTTTTTTATCAATTTAACACATCCTTGCTGAATAAATTTCTTTCAAAAGAAGAAAAAAATGACTGACCCCCAACTTTTGAACAGTAGTGTATATTGTTACAAAAGGTTTCTATTTAAAAAAAAAATGCTATCCATTTTTTATACTTTTTATTCCTCAAATAATCCTGAAAAAAAGTATCACAGGTTCCAAAAAAAAAAAAGAAAAGTAAACAGCACAACTGTTTCCAACATTGATAATTAATGAGCATATTAGAATGATTTCTGAAGAATCATGTTACACTGAAGGCTGGAGTAATGGCTGATGAAAATTCAGCTTTGCATCACAGGAATAAATTATATTTTAAAACATTAAAATAGAAAACTGTTATTTTAAATTGCAATGATATTTCACAATATTACTTTTTTTTCTGTAGCAAATAAATGCAGCCTTGGTGATCATAAGAAACTTCTTTAAAAACATTGAAAATTTGAAAATCTTATTGATTGGCTCTGTGTGTGTGTGTGTGTGTGTGTGTGTGTGTGTGTGTGTGTGTTCTTGTTCATGGTACATTGTAGGGACCAAATGTCTCCACAAGGATAGTAAAACCTGTAATTTTTGACTGGCCTGCGGTCCCCACGAAGGAAAAAAAAATATTAAAAATACTAAATGATGTTTATCTGAAAGTGTAACAATGCAAACAGGTTTTCTGTAAGGGGTAGGTTTAGGGGTAGGATTGGGTTAGGGGATAGAAAATGGCATTTGGTCAGTATAAAAACAATAGAAGTCTATGGAAATTCCCTACAATTCACAGAAACCTACTGTGTGTGTGTGTGTGTGTGTGTGTGTGTGTGTGTGAGATTTTAATTTTAATATAAATTTTATTTAATTCAGGAAAAGAAATATCTGTGCATTTCATATCTGGGTTTTTCTAACGGGCACAACATATGATGCTTCCATATCGGGTGAACATCATCAACAAACACCAATGCTAAATCAGTATCTTGGGATAAACCGAATGTTTGCGTGTTTGTAAGGGTGCAAATATTTTCCATCACAGCACTGTCTGCGGTTGAATCAGTTCTCTCCAGACACGCTTTATCAAAGTCTTGCCGTTTACTAAATGCTCAAAAGATGCAGAAATTGAAGGAGACCACTGGGGAGGAATGTTTATGGCAGTGAGGCGAGAAATCAAAGCAAGGACATGGCACATGGGAGATGCGAGAGGTGCTGAGACGGGATGGGAGGAAGGACGATCGGTCGATGAGGAGGAGATAGAGAAAGAGGAAGGCCGAACGATGAGATAGAACAGAAGCCCATGGGAAACAGGAAGGACATCGGAGTGCACGCACGCTAGCAGAAACACTGTAAACAAACTCGTCGGGGCCACGGGGTCCTCCAGAAATGCTCCTTGTTTACCCACGAATCCTCTTGTTGAAGGAACGATTCATCGTCAAATGAAAGGCAGCAAATATTTACAGAACCCCGCTCAGCCGATGCTGTGGTGTTGTGTGAAATCATGAAAGGACCCTTTGATTTCTGTATTCCCTTGGCCATTGATGATAGGGATTAAACAGACAGATGGTTAGGTAAGTAATGACTAGACAGGGAGTGTAAGGGGAGGGGCCTAATCTAAGAGGTGGGGCCGGGGGGTTGGAGGGTGGGGTCAAACACTAGACTGTACAATTGCACAGAATTTCACCATGACAAAGAAGATTATAATTTCACAGTTATGAAAAATGGTAATTTGGCACAGCACAGGACAATCAGCTTTAAGAAACATTTGCACCTTCTGATACATACTGAGGTCAAGGGGTTTGATCATTAGTGCAGTAATTGGCTTTTTTGCTCTTCAGAAATGTGGCATTATGTTTTAAAAACAGCTGAAGTAAATCATGGTTAACCACATATCAGTATCAGAATTTTGAACTTCAAAATTATCAGAAACAATTCAAGTAACTTTATACTTGTGTAAACATTTATTAGATTCACTACCCTACAAATATTTGAGGTCAGTATGATTTTTAATATTTGTGAAAGAAGTCTCTTATGCTCGCCAAAGGCTGCATTTATTTGATCAAATGGACAGTAATATTGTGAAATATTTTTACAATTTAATATAACTGTTTTCTATTTTAATATACTTTAAAATATAATTTATTCCAGTGATGCAGTGCTCAGTTTTCAGCATCATTACTTCAGTCTTCAGTGTCCCGTGATCCTTCAGAAACCATATTCTTATTATTATCAGTGTTGAAAACAATTGTGTTAATATGCTTAATATTTTTGTGGAAACCATAAAAAACAAAATTTAGGAGTCTTTGAAAAAAAATAGAAAGGTCAAAAGAACAGCATTTATTTGAAATAGAAATCTTTTGTTACATTATAAATGTCTTTACTGTTACTTTTGATCAATTTAATGCATCATTGCTGAATATAAGTATTGATTTAAAAAATATTGATTTGTCAGTAGAGAACTAGACAATAAATGGACAAAGGTGAGTAACCTCTTTACTTATTGCAAACAATGAACAGGGTACATTTATATTATTATGTATCTCTTCTATGACTCTATTGAGGTGTTTTATGAATTTGTTTTACACCAGACACTTGCTGACAGAGCTAATTAAATAAACTTTTTTTTGTTTGTTTTTTTTTTTCTCCTGCCCATGTTGTCTCAGAGTTGTTTGAACAGGGTCTTTTAACCCAAAAAGCACTCAATCAAGTCGCCTACCTAAACCAGATAAAAAATGACTGAGTGTGTCTGGGAAATCCCCCCCGGGACAAAGCTAGGGTTAGTCTCACATAGCCCAAATTTTGATTATAGAAAAAAAGATTATATATATTAATAATTGTTTTTCCATACAGTGAAATGACTTTTCATACAAGGAAAGTCAATAGGATCTAAAACAATATGAGGTTGAGTAAATGGTGACAGAATTTTCACTTATGGGTGAACTATCCTTTTAATCACATTAAAATTAAAGGGATAATTAATAAAAAGGGATAAACCCAAAAATATTCTGTAATTAATCACTCACCCTCATGTCGTTCCAAACCCGTAAGACCTTCGTTAAATCCGAGAGCTTTCTGACCCTGCATAGTAATGCACACGGATTCGTCATGGTGCTGTCGTGAACGAGTGTCAAAGACTGACACAGAATAGAAGAAACTGTTATTTTTTGTTTTCTTTGTGCGCACAAAAAATATTCTCGTGGCTTCATAAAATTATGGTTGAATCACTGATGCCAGATGGACTATTTTAACAATGTCCTTACTACCTTTCTGGGCCTTGAACATGTCAGTTACATTACTGTCTATGGAGGGTCAGAAAGCTCTCGGATTTCATCAAAAATATCTTAATTTGTGTTCTGAAGATGAACGAAGGGCTTATTGGTTTGGAACGACATGAGGGTGAGTAATTAATGACAGAATTTTCATTTTTGGATGAACTCCCTGTAATATCTGCTTTTGTGAGCATGTGATATAGAGTAGTATTGAGTGCTGATGTGTCTGTTTATGGTTTCCTGCTCATTGTAAATGTGACGAGATATTGACAGTGACGGCTCTTGTTTGATCTGGCGGTGGAGATGACCTGTCTGAGAGATGTGTGTGTGTGTGCTTGATTACAGATGGGACTGGGGCACTGTGACCACTCAGTAGGGCGGCCATGACCTTCAACACCTTCCCAGCAGGCCCTGACGCAAACTCAATGTGTTCTTCAATAACGCGGCAGGATGAAAAGACAGATCCGGCATTCTGGGCTGCTGGTGGACTTCCTCTCTGAAGCCAAACACAGGCTGTGGAAATTGCACAAGGGTTGCCTCAATGTGTCGGCTCCCCAAATATTAAATAGTTTGACTCGTAAGCCACAAGTTCACATTCTAACAGCATTCTGACAACATTTATTCTGCAATATACCTTTCAAAATTTGGAGCTGGTAAAATTTTTTCATTGTTTTTGAAAGAAGTGTCTTCACTTCGTCATGTTCACTGAAGCTGCATTTTTAAAAAAAAAAATAATAATAATACAGCAAAAAAAGTAATATTGTGAATTATTATTACAATTTAAAATAAATGGTTTCTATTTGAATATATATTAAAATGTAATTTATTCCTGTGATGCCAGATTGAATTTTCAGCATCATTACTCCAGTTTTCAGAGTCACACGATATTTTCAGAAATCTTCTGATATAAATATTATGATTTGCTGCTCAAGAAACATGAATTTTTTTGTTGAAACCATGATAATTTTTTTAGATTCTTTGATGAATATAAGGTTGAAAACATCAGCATTTATTTGAAATAGATTTTTTTGTAACATTGTAAATGTCTTTAATTTCACTTCTGATAAATGTAATCTATTCTTTCTGTATATAAACAACAAAAACAGCAAAATATAATAACATGAACTATATAAAAAAAAAAAAAATCCAGCATAAATTATTTAATTATAAGTATATATATAAAAAAACCTGACAACTTGCACCGACCTGACATGAAAAATATCTAATAAACATGCACACACTATGAGAGATATTCTATGTATCCCTCAACTGTTATGCATGTATTGTTTGTAAGTCTTTTAAGTTTTATTATGTGTTTTGACAAGCTTTAGTGTATTACGCTTGGCAAGAGTGAATTTGTGTAGGTGCAGAGGGTTCTAAACTCAATAACCCAGCATAACAAATTTCCCCTGTTGGGCCTTTTCCCCTCCCCAGCTTCATCCAGGATATGATTTTATTTTAATAACAGTATGCCTGCTTCTCGCCGTGTTATAAATCAGCAAAGGACAGAAGTGGGGCTGAACGCTCAACTCATCCCCTCCAGACACTTTCCCTTCCTCTGAACATCACCTGTGTTCCCACCAATAAAAGAGTAGCAAAAATCATCTCTCGCCTCAGACCTCACCCACCTCTAACTCTGCTTCTTTTGACTGATAAATGGCTTTCTTTTCCCCCTCTCAACTTTAATTGTATGCTCTTTTCATCTTAATGTGATGTTTGTTTCCTGTCGTTTATTAGGCGGTGACTGGGAGCTTCACAGCTATCATTTTCGATTCAAGGGGTTGTCAGAACTGAAGCAGGTGGAAGAACCGCTGGATCATCTGCCAGCTTTATCATGGAGAGCAGAGGGTGAGGTTTCGTTCTGCTGTATTGTACTGTAATTGTCTCTGTCATTCTTGAAATCAAGATAATTGCACTCTTTTTAATCTTTTTAAAATCAACATTTCAAAATGCACTTTTTAAATTCAAAATAAGACCAGGATCATGTACTTAAAGGAATAATTCACCGAAAAAATTATATTTGCTGGAACTCAGCTGGAATATTTACTCACCCTCAGGCCATCCAAGATGCAGATGAGTTTGTTTGTTCATCGGAACAGATTTGGAAAAATTTAGCATTACTTGCTCACCAATGGATCCACTGTAGTGAATGGGTGCCGTCAGAATCAAACAGCTGATAAAAACATCATAATAATCTACAAGCAATCCTCACAACTCCAGTCCATCAATTAACATCTTGTGAAGTGAAAAACTGTGTGTTTGTAAAAAACAAATATATCATTAAGGCGTTTAAACTATCACTTCTGGCCAAAATAGTCTATAATTCATAATAACACTTCCTCCATTGAAAAAGTCTATCTCCTTTTGTCCTCTCACATCAACATCCACCAACATATTTGGTTAAAGCTGTTTTTGACTTGTAAACGGTGCTTGATCTGTGTATTTTTCTCTCCTGATTCAGACAAGGTGAAATTTTTTCACTGGAGAAAGCAACATTATGTAGAGAGTATCTTAGCAGGAAGCAGCAGTTTCAAGTTAAAAACGTCTTAATGATTAGTATTTGTTTCTCACAAACATGCAGATTTTTACTTCATGAGATGTTAAATAATGGACTGGAGTGGTGTTGATTACTTGTGGATTATTGTAATGTTTTTATCAGCTGTTTGGATGCTCATTCTGACGCCACCCATTCACTGCAGAGGATCCATTGGTGAGCAAGTGATATAATGTTACATTTATCCAAATCAGTTTCAGTGAAAAAACAAACTAATCTACACCTTGGGTGGTCTAGGGGTTAGTAAATTTTTGCAAATTTTTATTTTTGGGTGAACTATTCCTTTAATATATGTTCCTGGTTGTATTATGAATGATTCATTGGTGCACTTTATTCCAAATATAAAATGTTTGTCTGATCTTTTATCGGAATAATAACTTGTTCTGCCACTGATGCAAGAATGCCAGTGTGGTGCTGCCCTTGAAGTCCTTGACTTGCATCCTGCGATCATTTGTTATGTGCACTCAGATTCACAAACATATGATTTTTTGACCATCTGAGTTGCAAATGACGTCAGGACAAAGCAAATTGGCTGATGACACACCAAAAAAACATGTTCCTGGCCTTTCACTATCGACTGTCATGAGCTTGCGATGTCAAAAGCAGCAGAAAGTGAAAAACATTTGAAAAAGTGCACTAGAAAAAACAACTATTTAATTATGAAGAAATATTTGTGATTTATATGTTGTTTGCAAAAAATATGTCATCCTTTGTTTCATATACAGTTACGGCTGCCAAGGGAGAAACAGTCTGCAGATTTATCATGATTTTTCATTATCCATTTCTGATGAAATCACATCCCACCCTACATTTTTTCTAATAGAATATCAGTTTACTAAAACTAAAGTAAAATTGGTTATGAACGCCATTTTTATATTAGAATTCACTAATTTTAAGATAACATACTAAGTAATATGATTAAGTACACGTATCATTTTCATGCACTTTTTTAGAATGATCTAGAGTCAATATCATACTGAAACAGTATTAATCATTTAAAAGGCAAATCAGCCTTTCTTTCCACTTTATAGGTCATTCCCATCCTCAGATTACAGTTGAACCAAATTATTAATCCACAGTTCCTGATCAATAGCAATGCATGCATGAACATCACAGCAAGAGGGCAATCTTTTCTGAATTTCCCTTCTGAACCCAACAGTCTAATTCTCCTCTAGATTAGCAGCACTCTGATAAATTATGCTGTGTTATGGATACATTCCTGTTCCTTCAAGGTTATATAACATTCAATATGCAGTAGACGAGTGAGAGACAACTAAATTCAGGTCAGGACACAGCAGGACGCTTTCCTTTTCATGTTTGATCCAGAGGGGTCACTTCTGCAAACTCATTAAGACAGAAATGCAAATGATCTTCTCTTTCACGATATTTCTCTTTTTTGAAGAAAAAAGGCAATTATTGTGCCTACTTACTGTAAACGAAAAATACTAGGCAAGAGCTGTACCTTCAACAGCCAGCATACATAGTTTAGATGTTTATGTTAAATTATAATTTCTAGCAGTCTAATGTCCAGCGATGACGCAATGCGAGGCTCTTAAATGACGTATAAGCAGTGTACATTTTCCTTTGAAGTCTCGCTGAAATGTGGGTAGTTGTACGTTCTTGTCCTTATGATCAGGTCAGATACTCTCATGTTAGGAAATATGGTGAATTGGATTTCTTCTCTGATTATTGGCTGTAATATACTGTTTTGATAGAAACAGAGCTTGTTTCCCATACAAAGACACTTGATTAATTGTATTAAAACTTGCATTTAAAATGTTGCTGTTATCACTGTTGATTAACATTTATTCATTAGCCAGATAATTATTTAAAGTAACTTACAATGCAGTCAAGGTATACATTTCAACAGTATGTGTGTGTCCTGGAAATAAAATCAGAGAATTTTACTATATGTGATTTGTTTCTCTCCACATTTGATTAGGTCTACATTTTTACTATTAAATACACCAATAATTTTTTGGATTTAAAGCTAAAAACCGTGATAATTTCTAGGCTTTTTTTTTTTTTTTTTTTTGCATATTTTATTTTTTTATATATATTTTATATTTAATTTTATTTATTTATTTATTTATTTAGTTAGTTAGTTAGTTTAAATAAGAGCAGTTCAAAAATACGTGATCTTTCTGGCAGCATTGATGTATTTCATAATCTGTATTCATTCACAGTTTTTTTTTTAATTTGAAAAACATTAATATATATTTTTTATTAGTGCATGTGATGATCAATCTGTAGATTTGCCAGTACTAATTCTAGCTTGTAATACCTTTAAAAATGAATTCTATTCATTTGAGTCCCATTATTTTCTGTTACTAAAACAATATTTATTTATTTAAATATATTAAAAAATCTTGTCAGTGCAGACACATTTAATAATTGTCCGGAATCTGTTATTTTAAAATAATAAATGTTTTGATCTTGCTGGCTCAGAGCTGTGGCATGCCTTGATGTACTTCATATGAAGCCTTACATTTAAATAACCATGCATTAAAATAAATCCGCGCGGTTTACAATAACAACACATCTGTCCTGTTATGCATACATTTCATTTTAAACCTGAAAGGTTCGATTGTTATCCCAGGAGCCAGTCTCAGTGAGTGAATGTGGGTGCGTGTGTGTTTGTGTGTGTGTGTGTGTGTGTGTGTGTGTGTGTTTAAGGCTCAGTTTTCCGCTACACTCTGGAATGCGGCCAGTCCCGTCTCTCTCTTTCTCTCTCCCTCTCTCTCCCTCTCTCTCTCTCTCTCTCTCTCTCTCTCTCTTTTGAATCCACATTCGGGTTCCAAATCCAAAGCCTTTGATCTTTCTCGCTGTGTCTCCTTTACCCGGAAGAGAACCGTCGCTTTCCCTCTCAGCTGGAATGAAGGCGCGCGTGGAAATGTTGGCCCGTCTCCATCCTCACGCCATATATGGTCATACAAAGGCTGGGGATGAAAGAGGCCGCCGCCGCCAGATCAAAGGCAGCCGCGGCTCCGCCCACTGACCCCACCTCCGCCTGCTTTATAAAGATCTGCCTCCTACTCCAAACTTATTCTCACGCAAGCCGCAGAAACACTTCCCAGTGTTTTTCTTCCCCCTTCTTGTTTTCTGATACATTGAGGGAGGGCTCCTTGAATTTATCTGGTTTTGTATATTTGAGTCTTGCGAGCAGGTTTTGTAGCTGCTTACATTTATGCTTTATTCATCGTAACAGTTTTTTAAAAATCTGCTTAATATTACAATTTGACAAAAATGATTCAATTAAAACTTGTGTTTTCATGTTGCTGATAATATATATGGATTTTCCAAAAGTACTTTGCGGTAGAAATTGTGTAATTGATTTTTATGTCATTGCCATTGGACATTTTCAAACAAATATGCCTCGTAAAAATTTTAAGGCAGTGTGCTTTATTTATGCAATATGCTTTATTTTTTTATTTACTTATTTGAATGTTATTTTTTTTTTCACAAGGTTACTCATATGCAATAGAAATTGTTCGTAACGTATAACATATTTTCGAGTTCAAATTTAACCTCTAAGATCAAGTGAAATTACATAAGCTATATACAAAAACGTGGAATATCAAACACTGGGTGATTAAACAGTGTATGTTTTATAAATAAGCTTAATTACATTAAACATTTAAATTTAGATTACCTTGAGAACAAAAGAAGCATTCAGGTCAACATCAAGTATTCATTAAATCGAGCAATATGCATGAAAAAAATGGACTAATAAGATGAAAACAACTTCCTAGAGCTTTTAAAACGGAATCTCAGCTTCCATTATACAGTTGCATCAAATACGATCCATGCATTTACATCTTTGATGTCACCCTTTGCAACGTAATGCAGATCAATGATTAAGCTCGTCCACATAACATTGGCATTTTAATCTTAGTATTTTTTTCTTGTTGTTGTTGTTTTTCCATTTCTGTTTTATTCAAATTATTATTTATTATGATAATTTAAAAACGGTGCCTCAAATTTTGATATTCTAAAATTTGTCAGCAATTTTTTTCTACTATAGTAGTTTATTAATTTACTACGGTGCTGTTGATACTATTTTCTACTGGTAACACTAATAGAAAAAAGAGAAAAATTAACATTTTGATTTTTTTTTTTTTTGTGGTAATCAAATGTACTTGATAAAAAATAATTATTAACTATTATATTATATTATACTATCTTATATTATATTATAATTGTTCCATCCACCATCACAATTCCCACCTTTCATTTTAATCAATTCAGTTCAAAGATGGTAATTAAAACGTGGAAACAAAAATACAACTACATAAAACATATCTAAAATCATATAAGGCCTATACAATTTTGTGCAATATTTGTAGTTCCACTGGAAGTACATTGGAAACGGTACTCCCAAACCCTCCCAAATCTGGTCAGTCAGGATATTTCTAATTTATTTAAACATTAATATGAAAAGCTTGATTGGATATAATATGTCAAATTAAACAAAATAACCTGCTGATTTAGATGAAGTCGGTTTTTGTTATTATATGTTCCCAAATCACTTCAGATGTGTCCTGTAAATCCTATATTTTACACAGATAATGTATGATAGTGATTTCACTCCTGAAGCTCATTTCTAATTGGTTCAACTGATGGTGTTACAACACTGTTTTCGTTTCCAACAGCCCCAAAATGAATCGGAGAACAGCACTGGTGTCTCCTACCTCCACATTTTCCGCTCTCTGTCCATTTTTTGGAAGAGATGTATAAAATCCCCCTTTACTTTCCTCAGGAGTGTCAGTCAATGCAACTGCGTGCGTGCGTGTGTGCGAGGTGTCAATCAAAGCGGCGGCTTCTCTTTCATCTCTATAGTCAGTCAGAGATCAGGGGGAGGAGTACAGCACTACACTCTCTCCAGCCCAACATTACTCTCAGTCTCTGCTGAGCGCATTTCTGAAGAGGGACACCTTTTTACCCAACAAACCAAACGGGAATGACACACAGCATCTGAACTCCAGCACTTTTTTTTTTTTTTTTTTTGGAGTCGGCTTTTTTGAACAGTCCTGCGTTCAACTTACACGTCTAACTTTTGCTTTTAAAAACACCACAGGAGTCGTACTTTAACTTTTAAAACACTCAGCGTCGCTATCTTGCGTTTCCCCTCTGGATTCTCGAGAGTTAAACACCGGTCGCCCGCTCTTGTTGCCGCAGATCAAACACTCACACGCGTGTTTGGAGTGCGCCAGCTGAAAGTATACAGGGTTTTCTGTCTAACGCGTTCGCTTTCCGGGCGTTTGTAGGGTGAGGAGGACTTTCAATCACCCGAGAAATGCCGCAGTTGTCAGGTGGAGGAGGCGGCGGGGATCCTGAGCTCTGCGCCACCGATGAAATGATCCCGTTCAAAGACGAGGGAGACCCGCAGAAGGAGCAGATCTTCGCGGAGATCAGCCACTCCGAGGAGGAGGGAGACTTAGCGGAGATCAAGTCATCTCTGGTCAACGAGACAGAAATCAGTCCCATCAGTAACAATCACAACGTGAGTACGCATCAGACGCACGTGAAGGTCCTGTTCAGTCTCAGTCAAACTTCATGTGTCCTGTTGTTGGGGTTTGTTTTCAGAATGAAGGGTCGTGTTGATATTTTAACCTCTGTTCTCTCTCTCTCTCTGTGTGTGTGTGTGTGTGTGTGTGTGTGTGTGTGTAGTTTAAATGGCAGAGCAACACGTGTTAAAGTCAACAAACTCATTTTGCCCCACAGTCCTTATTTAAGCGAGAAAAAAAGGACTAAAAAGGCCACGATGATCATTATTTGCTTTAATCACCACAGAAATTATAGCTTTTTATTTGTTCAGGATTTTTATTTATTCAACCAGTTAACATTTTTTTTAAACGCACAGCCGTTGTTTAATTGTCAAAGAAGGCAGTGTTGATCAATATATATATATTTTACTGATTACAAACAAAAACATTGTCTCTTAAATAGATTTTTATTCGAAATTTGTGTAAGATTATATTCAGTTTATTCGACAATTCATGTTAAACATTTATTAAAAATAATGTAAAAATAATATTGCAATGCTGCTACCTCTACTACTAATAACGTTACATTTTGTTGTTGTTATTACTATGATTATTGTAATTTTGAGATTTTTAATAATTGTTTAGCAAAGTCTGCCAGATAATGGGTGCAATATGCACATATTTAAACATTTCTGAAATAGCTTGTTATGCCTCTGTTTGGTTTATTGTGGTATTCCTTAACAATTAGCCACAAAACTGTAATATGCTTGTTTTATTCATTTATTGATATTAATTGTTAATATGTATTAAGAATCAGCACACCCCATTTATGGTGGCGACAACAAAATTTGCTTGTTCTTATATAGGCTATATTACACATTTTCAATGTCACACATAGGAAAAAGTAAACAGTTATTTCAGTGAAACAAAATGGAAGTCTATATCCATCTGAATTTTGTGAAGCAGTTGTCAGAATTGTGTGTTGGTGTAAATTCGTTTCAGTTTATTTTTTGTGTTTCTCTGATCGTGTGTGCTTTTTTCCATTACTACTTGTCATGTGCATCAAGTAAATTGAACTAAAGAATAATAAGATGCTTTGCTTTGTTAATGAAATATATTTCCTCCTGGCATCAACAGCATGCAGGGTTACAGCTTGACATGAGAAAGAACAAACTGATGGGCTGAATGTTAATTGGAATAGCAGTGCAGATCCCTTACTCTGCTGGAAGGCACCCAGAGGGAGCTGAACTCCAAATGGAGTTTATTTCCCGGCACTTCTGATTCATAATGCGGAGTGAACCAGAATAGTAGCGAAGCCTTTCTTTTTCCTTCCTCAAGATACCACATTTGTGGTCGGATTCCACAGCTGAAGGAAAATGACTGAGTTAATCAATGTATAAAAAAATGCAAGTTATCTTTTCTTTATGGATGCCTTCTGCTAAAAATATGATAAAAACATGCCTTATTTTGTCAGCCTTGGTTTTAGGATTGAACCAATTTTTCTTGAGAAGGCAGGAGTGCTGGAAAAACGAAAGCAATAACGTTGCACGTTAGAAATTAAGTTGTTAATATCTCTCTCCTACATTTTTGAACAGGCAGCTAGACAGTCCCAAATAACACCAGACTCTTATCATGAGAAGCACAGGGACCATCCGGATGATGGTAAGTCATATGGTTTGGGAAAAAATGTGTAATATTATTAAATCCTTGATTTGGTGTATATTAGATTTTTTATTTTTTTTTTTCCCCTTAACAGCATGTTTTACAAAATTAACATTTCCCTTCACTTATCTTAAAACATACACTTGCAAAGAAAGCCATTTATGTATGTATATAAATTCTCTTTTTAAAATGTATTACACTTTTAATGCATAACAGATTTTTTTTTTTTTTCTAAATATGCTTGTAATTATTTAGATTTGTTCTTTTAACCAATTAATTCTGAAGGCTTTGTGAAGGGAATTTCTCAGCCCACAGTCTGTTTGGTGTCGACACGTAATGACACGTGCCTGGGAAGTGCCCCATCTTCCTCTGACACGCTGGCCTCCAAACACACCGTCTGAGATGCTATTGTCAAGAGCAGCATGTTGCTGTGATGGCCCGGAGTTCATTTGATCTCTGTTTGCACCCGGGTCTTTTTTTACGCCGGGCAGGGTACTGGGGTCACAGTGAAGTGACTTGATTGTCTTTTCCCCTCTGCTTGCTGTGAATTAGGATGCAAATTTTCAGCTAAACACTTCACTGGCCTCAAAACAGCTCCCCCGTTTTAGCTACCGTTAGGAACTGCTTGGTTTCCTGTTTGGCTTGCATTTCTTGCATTTTTAAAAATGTGACATTTGGTCAGGAAGTTAATTTAGATTTATTTTATTGGCAATGAACATTTCAAGAGTCATGCATACTTTATTTTAGTGGCTGGACTGCATAAAATATTTGTTCACAAATTTCAAATTTAAACTTCGTAGAGAATATATGGGAAATCTTATACATTCAAGCTGCTTTATTTTATTCTCTAACAGGCAAGCATCAAGACATGTACAGCAAAGGCCACCCGTACCCCAGTTACCCAGGATACATCATGATGACCAATATGAACAATGAACCCTACATGAACAACGGCTCTCTCTCGCCTCCCATTCCTAGAACGGTGAGTCCCTCGCTGTCCAACATTGACATTTTTCACTTTATTTTTTCTTCCCTCGTCGTAGCGTGCAGCTCGGGGTTATGATGTTAGTTTCTGATTGGCAGCGTGTCTGTGTCTAATGATGTGACCCATATCTGCTCGTACTGTCTATACTTTTCTATGTGGCAGATTAAAAAAAATTGTATTTTGAACAGACTTGCACTCTTATGCATAAACGTATAGAAGTTACAAACGTCTACCATCTCGATTATTCCATAAAACAACCGCTGATGAAAGGAGGGGGGGTTAAAAAAAAAAAAAGAAAGATGGTGGATACGCTAGCAGCTGTCCACCCTAATCCTGTTTGGTAGTTTTTGTGTGGTTAAGACTCCCTGTTTGGCAGTTGACTGGTGCCTGGAAGAGACGGCCGCTACAGGCAGTCTGTGAGCCTGATGAGAGACAGGGCTTTCTCCGCTGAGCTCATCTCGTCCATTGTTTGCACAGCTCTGAATTCAGCTCCTTTATCAGTCTGCGGCCGTGCGATTATAGTTCGGTTTCGCCGCTGTGGTGACGGACGCCAAACAGAAGATGATGCTGCAGTTGACCTGTAGTTGATCTAAGCATTTGGGATAAATGGTTCTGACTTTAACATTTTTATTGTTTAGTTCCTTTTAAGCAGTTTTACTTAAGCATATGCATTGTTGCAGAACAAGATGTGGTTTAGCAGTTTGTTGGCAATTGGGTCAGCAGTGTACATCTGTGTGAATCCGTTGTGGTTTAAAGCCTTCACTTGGAAGGTACAAAAAAAATCTATAAATAATAGCAGGATTTTTTAATACTGATGCAAAGATTTTTTTCAGAGGTGTTGCAGAATCATTTTCAACTTACCCAAATTTTGCCTTTTTTCACTCGGTGTGAAATAAAATCCCAATCATGCCAGATCCATTTCCTCATCCTCCTCCGTCTTTTGTCTCTCCCTCTCCTTTGCGGTGGCTCAAATATTCGGACACAGTATCTCCAAGGTCTGGGATCGGTTTTCAGCGAGATCAAAGGCATCTTCTTTTCCCCCCTTCCTCCCCCCTTTCATTCCCCTGAAGTTTGGATTGATTTCCATTGGCCATGACATTCCAGTGCCTGAACTCCCACCCAGTCATGAAGCAGGCAGTTTTGTGGTGGTCAGCAGATTTTTTTGGGGTGTTGCTACCTGGTGAAACGCCAGCCGTATCCCCCCCAACGGTAGTGGATATTGGCATCATGGTGTTTAGTGATCCATGAAAGCTTTACATGTTGCTCTAATCTGATGGACGACATCTGGAAATGGCATCCAGGGCTCCTTTGAGATGACTATCCTGGGGTCAGCAGATAATGTTTCCAGGTAAACACTGGGGCTGCATTGTCTCTGGTGCCTGTAGCTTTGAAGTTGTAAAATTTTAACGTTCATAAATGTTCATAAATGCGAACGTTCATAAATGCGAATTGGGAATTAAGACAACCAAGGCATTTCCTCCTTTTGAAATGATTTCCCTTGCGCCGGGACGTTTCATGTAGTTCCGCTTATCTCGGCCCCTTTTAATCAGTTGGAGAGAAGAATGGGGTGATGGGGTCCTGGATTTCATTGAATTGTATAATATGTTACCCATCCCCTCTCTTTCATTTCTTCTTCTTAAATTGGATTATTTAAAGTTCAGGCACAAAGTTTCATCTCAGTAAAAGTGTTTGAGATGTTACATTTTTGACCTGTGACCTCAGATTTTTCTGAATGTGCTGATCTGAAGCCTTTTTCACACCAAATGTGTTACAAAACAAATAACAAAAATGAAAATGAGTGGTATACTTACACAAAGAGCAAATGAATGTTTGTCATAGTTAAACAAACTTTACCCAGGTATAATAGCTACTGCTTTCAATGACAACCAAATTTACTTCAGTATAGTGGTTCGCGTATTGAACTTTTCACTTTTAGCATAGATTTTGTATATTTGGTTGTGAAGTTGTTATCAGCAGATATGACTTAATCATCAAAGAATACAAACTTTATCATCGGGAAACATTGCAAATAGCATTTGTTTTATTTCAAATTTTTGTTCGTGACAAGATGTGCATATTCAAGTTCGGTGTGTATTTGTATATGGAAAATGTTAAAAATGATTAAAAGCGTGGAAATAAAGGTAATTTTATTATTTAAACAGACACATTATTGTAAAGGCTGTTAGTTTGCTCTCCATATGGACGGACCTCTACTGTAGTACATGTGCTGGAGCTGCTGGTGGAGCAACTTCAGTCCTTGTGCTGTTTTCCTCCCCCATCCTGATTGGCTTCTGGCAGTGGAGCTTGGGAAGAACCGACCCAAGATACACACTCACACTCGGCCTGCTTTGATGTGGGATGTGACGGATCTCTCGGCGTGGACATGCTGTGGAATCACAAACCCCCCCAAACCCTGGATTTACCTAAAGAGATTTCACACAGCTGGATCTACTACTCTCGGTCTGTCCCTTTCTGCACCATTCAAAGAAACTACATTTCCCAGCAGCCCTTGTGTGTGGTTTTACGTAACAATATTTCTGCATTTTAATAGTTTTCAGTATTATTGTTATTTTGCATTTCTAAACTCACCCATATGCCTCCCTGACGCTCTTAGCACATACTTTAAACACGTATCATATCATCTTTTGATGAAGGCAAGCAAAGCACACCGCCCCCACACATGGGT
Source organism: Spinibarbus caldwelli (assembly GCA_039654775.1). Taxonomy (NCBI): domain Eukaryota; kingdom Metazoa; phylum Chordata; class Actinopteri; order Cypriniformes; family Cyprinidae; genus Spinibarbus; species Spinibarbus caldwelli. Next base: position 32,849,694 of record CM077225.1, on the reverse strand, counting down.
GATAAGGGGCAAACAAGTAGCTGTATCATCTGCTGAGCAGGTCTGAACACCAGCGTGGCCTAGACCTAGCAGATTTCGGCAGCCCACGGGCCCTTTGAAGTGCACTGGTACAGACCCAGGGTTTTTGAACAGAGGGCCATTGATACTGTGTTTACATCGGCCGCTTACCACAGCCATATTGAATCCATGTGTCGGATGTACAAAGCAAAAAGGCTGGCAGTGTTATTAGGTGATTTTTGAAAGGATTGCCTCCATGGGGCATTTCACCCCCTTGAAATATTAGTCAAACAACCCACTGAAATTTGTTAATTGAAACGTCTTTATAGTAGGAGACTCCACAAACAAATTGCTTTTGTGTGTATTCAAGTAGCGCAGTTATGTTTATTTATCTTAGCTCTGCTAGTCCCATTTGCCTATGTTTTTTTTAATGCATTTATCAGATGTGATTTTCCAACAATATTCCTAATATGCAATGTCAGGTTTATTAGACAAACATATATACCTTAAATATGCTACAAATTATTGTTGTTATTTTTAGGTAGGCTTTGAACAGGCTAGAACAATGAGCGTTATTTCTTGACCTCTTAATGCACAGCTATTAAGTAAACCAGCGGTAGCACCTGTTGATGATCCTGAGGGCGCATGCAAGTGAAGTGCACCATTGTGTTTTGTCTTTGCGCCACAGTTGTCATCATTTTCCTGCATGTTATGTCTCCAGGCCCGGCTGTGACCTCCATCACCCTCCAGCGGCCTCTTTAAGCCCTGCTTTATTTTGACAATAGTAGCTGATGCTCTTGTCCCAGTTCTGCTTGTTTTTCTTTCACGCTTATTTATTGTTGTTTTTACTCCTTTTCATTTAATGTTTGTTGCTTCTTTTTGCGTATTCTCATTCGCAGTGTCATTTGAAACTCGTTTAGTCTCGGATGACCTAAAATCCCCTTGTTTTTCTCATTTTACAATCGTTTGTTTGAGAAGCGACATTCGATGCGTGTCAGTAACCCTCTTCTATCAAATCACGCTAGTTGTATGACTGTTGGAGATTGCGTAGTATTGGTAGTTTTTACGCTGCAGCGGCATGTAGAAACACGAGTGTCTCGTCAAACAGTCGTCATCTCAAGAGAAATCCGTCAGTGACAGTGGTTGAAACTGCATTGTTTGCACGCATGCATGCATCTCTGAACTTCATTTGCACTGGTTTCAATAGAGGCTCTGTGCCACTAGGTTCACTTTTTTTTTATCTTTTTTTTTTTCATATTTTTCTGAAGCGTTATTTATTTATTTATTTTTATTTTTTTGCCGGGCTGTTTGTGTGTGTGTGGGGGTAAAGGAGCTTCACATGCTCCGTGGATCAGACGCCACTGAAATATTCATGCTCCCTGGTGTAGGAGTTTGGTAAAGGGTTTCTCTGAGTTACAGTACAAAAGATGGCTTGCCACCAGGCTTTATTAGTGAGGCTGTTTAATGGATGTATAGATGCAGCCCCTTTCTCGCATGCATTCACTCACTCTCTCTTTCTTTGTGTTGCACATCAAACCATCCCTCTGCTTCTGATATCTCCGACTCTATTTCTCATAGCCAGTCAGTCAACTCGTGTTTGCAGCAGACGGGAGGGGAGGGCTTTGCTATCAGCTCTTTTTGTGTGGTCTCGGTCATAAAAAACACCCTGTTCTTTGAATGTGAAAAGAGCCTGTCTTTAATTTTTGGGAAACTCATAAAAGTTTGTCGCTCCTTTCATATCTGCCGCAGAATTGAAAACAAATGCTTCCTTTTTTCATCCGCCTTTGAACTGGCCAATTATGGAGTTGTGAAAATAAAAATCACCCTGTCAATCTCTCTTGCTCCTCTCCTCCTTTTTTACTCCTTTTTTTCCAGCTTTTTCATTTTAACTCCGCTCTCTTTGATTTCTCTCCTTCGCTCCCTTGTTTTTGTCTTTTTTCGGTCTTCCTTTCTCACTCGTTTGTGTCGAAGGTGTGTGTGTGTTGGGGGGATCAGTGATGTCAAAGTCAAAACCGAGAGCATTAAGAAAACTGGCGAAATGCAATCCAGCTGCAATCCGACATGACGCTGGAAAAAGGGGGCTGTGGAGCAGAGAGCTGCGGCGTATTCCCAGGGCGCACAACTGCTCGCGGCCTTGGCTTTGATCTCTTCAAAGCCTTCTGCCTCCTACTAGATGAAGAGTCTTGGCTTCGTTTTGTGAGCGCTGGAGAGAGAGAGAGAGAGAAAAGGGGAGGGTGAGCGAGGGATGGTGTGGGGAATTAGACGGGGTTGTTTTGCATAGAAACGGATGAAGAATGGGTGAAAGGCGAACGGAGATGGAAAACGAAGGAAAAAAGTGACATAGATACACTGAAGGAGGACTGCAGGAAGTTAAAGGTGTCCTTTTGCCCTATTCGGGCCAAAATCAATCAGATTGTGGGAGTAATTACATGTAATTCAGCACAAGTCTCAGAGGATTTTGTTACCTGAGGGACTCTGACCCCAGAAACGGAGCCCAGGCCGGGGAGAGAAAGGAAGGGAGGGCTGGTGGAGAGATGGAGGGAGGGAGGTGTTGAAAAGCAGGCTGCCCTGTTGCCGTCCAGCAGAGCAGAAAATGGGAGCACAATGCAGTGATTACCCTTGCAGATGTCCCCATATTTATGTCGGTGGCGTGGGCGGTGGGATTGTTACAGGGCTAACGAGTCCCAGCTATTGTAGTGGAGCGTGTGCCCGGTTGTGCCCCCTCCGCAACCCCAACACACCCACCCCCAATCGCCAGGATTTCCCACATTAGACTGTAACGGGGCAACTATCCTGCCCCTGGAGGTGTCCAATTTGTGAAAAATACACTTGCTTAAGATGTTGATGGCAACATAAACACACTATCCTTTGGGTGGAGCTTTTCAGTGGCCAATAGAGCGGGGTGTCCCGTAGCCAGTCTGATTGCAATGTATAGGCTACATGATATCATTTTATAAGGACAAATGAGATATGCACAAAATGGATAAAATAAATTATGCATGCATGTTTGTAATATAACAAGTTATATAAACAAAAAAAATAAATGTTTTTTTTTTGTTAATTGCTGAAAGAAATTTTTATACATCTATGTTTATAATTTATCAACTTAAATGAAAATCAATAAAATATATTACATTTTTTGTTAGTTACATTTTAATACAAAAAGAAGTCATTTTAAAAATTCATTAAATACATTCACATACATACTTAAAATAGTTATATATCTGCATCTGATTGATTTTTATCTGTCATAAATATATTGGATCATAAAGTTGGTATTACGTTGGAGGAAGACAGTTGAAAAATAAGAGATTTGTGAAGTCAGCAAAAGAGGAAAGTCGTTTTAGAAATACAGCAAGTTTTTACATTTTGATATAAGATTACAATATGTATATAAACACTACAGTTCAAAAGTGTTTTTTTTAATTTATTTTTTTTAAAGATTTTTAAAGCAATTGAATACTTTTATTTTGCAAAGATTAATCAAAAATTAAATTAAATTGATCAAAAGTAACCGTACAGACATTTAGAATATTTTCTGTTCATCAAAGAAATCTGAAAAAAAGTGTAATGTTTTCCATAATCATATTAAGCAGCACAACTGTTTTCGACGTTAATAATAAGAAATATTTCTTAAGCAGCAAATCAGCATATTAGAATGATTTCTGAAAGATCATGTGACACTGAAGACTGGAGTAATCTCAGGAAGTTATTTCAAATTGTAAAAAATACACAATATTGCTGTTTTTACTGTATTTTGAATCAAATAAATGCAGCCTTAAGCATAAAAATATATACTATTATATACGTACTAAATATATATTATATAATACTCCATTCTTTTTTTTTTTTTTTTCCCATGATGTTTATATACTTATGTTCATGCTAAGATCACGGTTTACACAAGCTACATAAACCATTACCAGTGCCCCTCATGTTAGCCTATTGTTAATAAGGTTCATCAGACAAATTGACTGCTCTGCCCCTTTGATCTGATCTTTCATCTCTGAATCTGGCCTTCTGCATTACTGTTCCTGATCTCCACAGACCTGCATTGTGATGTTTTTTTCCTCTATCGCTAATTGATTTGAACCCATGTGGAGTGTTCATTTATTACTGAAGGGCCCTTCACAAACATATAGAGCCTCTGATATGAGTCTGCGTGTCCAAATACACTCTTTTCTGTATTTTAACGACATCTTCTATTATTCACCCCCTAGTTTGTTGTATGATATGCTCTCTCTTTCTCAGACTTGTTCTGGGTGCGGATGTGAGACCTGAGATGAGTAGCACTTTGTTTACTTTCCTCGGTTGTTTGATGCTGGATGATGAAACCTATAAAAATACTCCGCAAGACTGCATTTGCTTGTCTTTGCCTTTGTGCCTCATACCAACTTCTCTCAACCGCTGGTTATTAACAGCATCTGTGCCTCCCAAAGGATGTGCATAGGTAATAATAAAATTCGGTTTACAGCTTAGTACAAGACTATACTCTGTGCTGATGCTAGGCCTGGCAATGCTAACAATAAAACTTGACTGGACACACGTGGCTAAGTTTGTTTCTTATCTTTTAATCTGAAGCCTTTTGCTTAAATGCTTAGTTATTTTTGTACGTACATGTCTAGTTGATGTGAAATACTTTTGGGAAGTTGTCAACCTGTGGAGAGTGACATGCTATACTTCATCTAAACAGTATTTTAGAATTAGAAACTTTTTGTAATTCACATGCTTTTGGTATTTATGGCATCTTATTAATTGAAAGACTACACTGAAAAAAAAATAGGTGTAAAAAAATCCATTTAGAAATTACTAGTAAATTTTACAATTACAAAATAAGCAGCAAGTAACACATTCAATTAAATTTGACATTTTGAAGTAGAAAAACTGAAATAGTATTTTCTTGTTAAATGTACCCCAATAATCATACAACTTTGAAATATATTTTTTGTCACTGTACATGGAATTTGTACTGTTAGTTATAAAACTGTTTCCCACACCATTTAAAATGATCCAGTGAAGGCAAAAAGCAGTGGTGTATTAAGTATCTAGTATGAATGAATCATTGAATCATTTTTATAAACGGATTCCTTCAAAAAGCTGATTCATTCAATAAATAAACACCGTCCATTGCTCAGAGATGCAAAACAGTGCCGTGATCTTTGTTTGGAACTATTTTCATTGGCAAAATTGAGCAAAAACAAGCAATATTATGTCTAAAATGTAAGTCACTTATTGCTTTACTGAACTTGAATAAAATGATTATTAAATGTGTTGTCATGCTGAAATCTGCAGAAAAACGGTACTCTTTGTGTGATATAGATTAACTATTTTAAATTCTATAAATATAAAAAGCATACAGAAGCATTTTTGCCATCTACAATTTAGAATGCCTGGAATTTTGAGTTTTAATAGAGTCTAGACTAATAAATCAATGTGCGAGCACTCTGTGTGTGATTTGGTGATATAGCCTACTCGATAATGTCAGATCACACATCATTACAACAACACTTACCATATTATTGCAGATGATATACTGTAAAATCGCACACCCCAGACTCGACTTGAGTGGAAATGAAATCATCCGCAGTTGTGCGCGCACTTGTTTGCACATGAGCAAAGGTGTTTTTAAGGAGTCTAACTTGCAGACGCCAGACCACAGATTCGTCAAACCTGCTTTCCTGCAGTCCGCGTTCTTCTGACTTCTGACTATTTTGTAGTAAGTAACGAATATGTTTTGAGGAAATGTAGTGGAGTAAAAGTAAAAGTTGGCTGAAATATAAAAACTCAAGTAAAGTACAGATACTCCCAAAAAATGCTTAAGTACTGTAACGAAGTATTATTACTTTGTAACATTACACCACTGGCAAAAAGTGATTTAAAAACAGTGAAACTTGAAAAGAAATGCTGACCAGTTATAGGACCTAAGATTGACTCATATACAAATAAAATCTCGACAGATTTCTTTATTTATTAAAAAATTAAAATTGCATTTTTGTCACTACACAAGTACTATTTGACACACTATTATTCCAAATTGTACAGTGTTTGAACCTTTGATGGGTAGTGTATGTTGTGGACTGGCTGTGTGTAGAATCATAAAGATTGTTGGAAGCAAGCGATGCATTGGAGATGGGTTGAAATATCTTGACAGGGAAGGTTTGAAGCAATATTTCAAATCATCTAACATGTAAGAGTTTTATATAAACACACATGCATTAAAATATCTCTTCTGTTGTCAGTTTCAGTCCTGGTGAGAATAGACCTTATGGTCATATTATTGACGCAAACAACTTTTGTAAGAAGTTTAGTCAATAAAAGAAATTTCCAGTGGACAAAAAGGGCTTTTTTAACCAAAAGTCTTTAGTTGCATAATACCTTCAAATCATGAGTTGCCACTTGCTATTGCTAGTCAGCTGAATTACAGAAAGATGATATTTCTCACCCTCATGTCGTTCCAAACCCGTAAGACCTTTGTTCATCTTCAGAACACAAATTAAGATATCTTTGATGAAATCCGAGAGCTTTCTGACCCTCCATAAACAGCGATGCAACTACCATTTTCAAGGCCCAGAAAGGTAGTAAGGACATTGTTAAAATAGTCCCTGTGACATCAGAAGAAATTGTTGAATGAAGTCGATATTTTTGTTTTCTTTGCGCACAAAAAGTATTCTCGTGGCTTCGTAACATTACGGTTGAACCACTGATGTCACATGGACTATTTAAACAATGTCCTTACTACCTTTCTGGGCCTTGAACGTGTCAGTTGCATTGCTGTCTATGCAGGGTCTGAAAGCTCTTGGATTTTATAAAAAAAATCGTAATTTGTTTTCTGAAGATGAACGAAGATCTTACAGGTTTGGAACGACATGAGGGTGAGTAATTAATGACAGAATTTTCATTTTTGGTTGAACTATCCCTTTAATGCGTTTATTTAATTGATTTTTAATTTTTTTACCTTTAGAAGTAAACTAGCACACACGATCCCCAAATCTAAAAATGTTCTGATTGGCTGTGATTTGTGTAGCACAGTGTTGGAGTTTCAGGATTTTGTAGTTTTTGGAAAGCTCCATCCAGGAAGCATCTGTCTCATACGTTAATGGTATAATTCATATTCCAGCAGAACACTCTAGATAGGTTTGCACTGAGATTTATACCTGGTCTTTGATCAATATTTAGGTATCTAAGATGGCATACATTCATGGAAAATGGTGCTCAGACTGCTTATGCGTTATGGATTTAGCTTGCAATTATTGGAGCTATTTTGAGGATTAACCTAACTGCATTAGAATTGCTGACCGACGGTTTCTCAGCTTGATCTGTATGTACACAACCATGACGTGATGTTAGTTGCAAACTCATTCCGAGATTGAACATTAATTCAAAACTTCTTGGAAATCTGACACATGACGCCTTTATTTACACTTCTGTTTTTCCATCTGTCATGTAATGGACAATGCACCCAATCCCAACACAAGGGTTAGGCTAATTTTCTGAATCTTTATCAAACAAAAGCCAGTTTTCTTTTGGTTGGACCAGAACTTGGACCCGTTCCCTCTCCTATCCCATTATCTCCGTTAAATCACAGAGAGTCAGGAAAACAAAGACCTCGTGCACGTTTGCAAGGCGTCTCGCCTTGTTTGCACACAGTCCATGTTTTGTTTGCTTTAGTCGGGACAATAGTCACAAAAGTACTCCTTCAAAAGTATCGAATGGGGGGAGGTGCCTGTCCTGCGTGTGAGCCGACTTTCAAGAGCTGGTCGAAGTGCTCCCCAGTCATGCGTGGGTTGGAAGAAGTCATTTGTTCTCCGGGGATTATTGTGCGAGTGTGTGTGTGTGTGTGTGTGTGTGTGTGTGTGTGTGTGTGTGTGTGTGTGTGCGCGCTCTCAGACTGAGGGTTTCACTGGCTGATGCTAAATTGAAAAGCAGTTGTGTTGAGGTTAACTAGCTAATTCCCTAACAATGTGGGGAGGCCACATTTATATGAGAGGTTTGTGCGTAATGCGGTATTGTCCTACCTACAAGCAAAACAGTGCGACAAAGGCTTTACGTGATAAAAGAGTGAAGATGGATGGTTGTTGCAATTGATCCCTCTCCCTTATTGAGATGTATTCAGTCTTGAATCTGTCAGAACAAGTTTTGATTTCTTGTAACTTTTGAGAAATGTTTACTTTATCTCTGCAAACTGCGCAAATAATAACCACAGGGAGTCTTGTTTAGTTATGTTTCAAGTAAAATAATAAAGTGATCTCTGGAAATAACTGAACATTTAATTTTTTTTTTATTGTTTGGAAACAGTGATTCCTCAAATCATAGAGTTTTTTTTAGGACAGGTGTGATGTTATTTTTTTCTTAGTGATTACACTTAATTTTCAGTTAAACAAATATTTTATAAATATATAATAAAGAGCGACCTGAGTTATATTTGGTGACTAGAACATCATAGAGATTTAGGCCAGTATGCAATGACCCAGATCACCATAATAAAAACACATAGCAATGTGCTAAAAACACTGTTAGAAACTGTATCATATTCCACTTTAAAGGTTGAATATGTAATTTCTGCAGCTAATGGGACCAAACGTAACTGAAAAAAATAATTGTTTCCAAACATACAGATTGACTGTTTTCTCAATTTCATATCATTTGTTGTTATTTCTGCAGTTTCATAGAAATTTTACATTTATGCATTTGGCAGGTGCTGCAAAGCAACTTACTGTACATTATGATTTTATGATTTCTTGCATTCAAACCCATGACATTGCTAGCTGTAAAGAATTTGAAAGAATAATTATTTTAAAAAAAATTGTGCGCTTTACTTTTGTTTCTGCTTAAGCATTTCCTGTTTAATTCAGTGTTTCTTATTATGTTTTATTTTTTTGTGAAAATTACTGTCAGTTTCTGAATCAAAATTGTTTCTACACCACTTCTGCACACTAGAAATTGCGCACTTCACATTTAAACATAACAATATGCTTGTGATATAGAAGTGTGTTCATTACGAAACTACACTTTTCCTTTCATTGACTTCTGTTCATATGCATGCAAATGCTGGAGCCTGGAAATACAATCTCATGTGAAGAAGTTTTGCATTTTGCTGCGTTCCAAACTTCAATTTTAGTGAACTGTGAGCTGCGAATTCGTATGACGTGAATATGCTTCAACCAATAGAAGACTGATACGTCTTACTGAATTAAAAGGAATGCAAAGTGGAGGAGGTTGTATGTTTTTGCATATTGAATTTGTATTTATTTTTATTTTTTTTGTTATTTATGCTTTTAAAAAAGACGTCGGAGAGCATGATGTCAGATCAAGAATTTTTGTGTGCTCAAATTCTATTCGCCCTTTAACGGAGACCTCTGTGCATGCAGCTATTGGCTGTTTATGACATGTGCAGAGCGGAAAGCAACATCTTCTGCTATGTTAATTTGCTTTCAATAGGTGTAGACTTCTGTCTCTTTCCCACCCTCCCCCTGCTCCGCTTCCTCTTTTCTTCTCATCTCAATCCCTAACTCTGGGCCGTAAAGCTCAGGCTTTGTTGCTGTGAGTGTGAAACTAGGTCATCTGAAGCAGCTCCATTCACCACAGCTCAGTGCCTCTGATGCTGCAGGTTCGGTCTGAGAGCTCACACGTGTACGCTCTCGCACGGTCACAAACACATGCTTCACTCAAACATTAACCTGAGCCTCCTGCCCTGCAGCGGGGTAGAGAGAGAGAGAGGGAGTGGATTGTTCCACCCCTCCATCACAAGCTCCCCCGCAGCTCTCATTCTCCCCTCGCTGCAAGTTCCTCCCAAATCCAGAGTGGCAGCCATTTATGTGCCGTATACCTGTGTGAAAGTGCCGGCAAAACACTGTCTGCATATGCCAGGCAAATCCCACCTCTTCAAACGCCTGCTTAGAAATAACTCTAGAACTTGACACATCTCTCTCTCTCTCTCTCTCTCTCTCTCTCTCTCTCTCTCTCTCTCTTCTCCTACTGCTCCCTTTTTATTTTTGTAGTAGAAGAAACTTTTTTTATTTTTTTGAGGAAAAAAAAGGATATTTGAGTGCCTCTCGCTCGTGCAAAACTGACATGATTTTAGGTGTTTTTTGGTGCTATGCATGTGCTAAGGTATTCTGAGCTATTCTAAACTAGCACACAAATTTGAGGAGCTGAAATGGCTTAATTAAATTATTTTTTTTGGTAATGAATGTGGTCTTTGCATTGTGGTGGTGCCAATTATTTCTGTAGAACATCAAAAGATGTGTTTATGTATTAGTATTTATATGTATTTTTTTATATTTAAAAATACATTATTTATATTTTTATTTTTGTTATATTTTATTTGGTTTTTATATATTATTTATATATTTTATCTATTTAAAGCATTAAAATGATTTTGAATGTATTTTTATGTAGTTTTATTTCAATAAAATAAAAATAAAGATAAAACAAGTTTATTTGTTTAAAAATACAAAAATATTTTTATTTTTTATTTTTTTTATCTGTTAATTTTAAGGTATTAAAATATGTATTTAAAATAATTAGATGTATTTTCAATTTCTGTAGAACATCAAAAGGCGTGTTTATGTATTACTATTAGTATTTATATTTATTTTTATTTTTATATTTAAAAATACATTAACTTATTTTATTTTATTATCTTTTATGGTTTTTATATATTATTTATATATTTTATCTATTTAAAGTATTAAAATAAATTTAAGTGTATTTTTGTCATTTTATTTCAATAAAATAAAAATAGAACAAGTTATTTATTTATATTTATTTTTTATCTATTTATTTGAAGGTATTAAAATATGTATTTAAAATAATTAGATGTATTTTAATTTTTTTTAAATAAAATAAAAATAAAGATCAAATAAAACAAGATAATTAAAAAATTAAGTAATTAACCTTAACTTATAATTTTATTAAAAAAAAACTTGTATTTAAATAAAAAATTACTATTTTATTTATTTATTTATATATATTTTCATATATATATTCAGTTGTATTATATTTTTATTTGAGATAAAATGTTAATGATTTTAATTTCTTTTCGATTTAACTTTTATTAATTTTATTTGATCTTATTAGTTTGGTTGCTTTCTGCAGTTTTATCATTATTAACAAAAATTATGATCTGATCGCTGCATGATTTGAGGTATCATTCCTGTCTGTTGCACAAACAGTGCAGGTTACGCGCTAATACTCTGGGTTAAGGGTTTGTTCAAACCTTAGTGATTTGATCAATAGCCTTAGAAAGCGCTCCTACTATACGTTCAGCAAGAAAATTGCAGTCCTTTCCTTCATACTTGCTTTTAAGCTGCTGCTTTTCTGTTGTTTGTCAAGGTAGCCCTAGCATGTTGCGTAGCTGCGATTGGCCAGTTTGATTATGTTGGAGAATCGGCCTTCCATAAATAACCGAGTGAGAGCGAGAGCTGGCTCAGTATGAAAGGATGGAATAAACAAGTGTTCATTCATATGCTTTCTGCACTTCCAACAAGGTTGTGAGGATCACGGATGCGTGTGTTTGGCTTTTAAAGTTTAATGTATGTGGCTGTGTTTGTGTCAGAATGCATGCTAATGGCAGGTTGTGTGTGTGTTTGGTGAGTGGAGCCACGCTGACCGGTCCACTCCAGAGAAATGTTTGACCTTTCGGTGGTGCTTTGAAGTGACCAGGTCCTGTTGTGAGAATGAGCCCTGCGTAAGCCGCAAGGTGAACGTGCAGCATGATGTTGAGAAACCCTGCCAAACCTTTATATAACCTCCACACAATGCGAAACTGTGACATTTCACAACCAATCAGCAACGTCTGTAAAAGTGCAGTCTGTCGATTGTCGTCACAACCCACACTCAACCCTTTTCACTTTTCGGTTGATTCTGTGTTGTCTGTTAGGAAGCATCCTTGTTGCCTTATTGTCTTGATAAATATTATATTTTATTCTCAAGCTTTAAATCCCTCGTCCGTGCGTCGCCTCAGGTTGGCATCGTTCCAGCGCTTATGTATCATGTTTGTGTTTGTTTTATGGTTCACATCTGTCAGAATGCAGCGCTGCATATGCCGGTGATGTGGTTTTCTGGGGCGTTAATGGGAGAGATGTTTGATGTTGTGCTGCTCTGCTTGCCTTTTGCAGATGACAGCTGGTGCACTGCTGTCAAATTTCTTAATGCCATGCTTTGAACTTAAGCTAACGCATGAATCGAAGAGTTGGTATGGATAAATAAATAAATAAATAAATAAATATTATTATTATTATTATTATTATTATTATTATTATTATTACTACTACTACTATTACTACTACTACTACTATTATTATTATTATTATTGGAAATGATTCTGTTCTTAATATATATATTTATTCATAACATCAACACTTATTTTGGAGAATACCTATGTAGAATACATTTTTATTTTATTATGTTATATATATGTAAAACAAAAGGGAATAACATGTTTTCCTGTTATTTTGTTCTTTTTGCTAAATAAAATATTATTTATTTACACACATACATACATACATACATACATACATACATACATTCTGATTAATAATAATAATAATAATAATAATAATAACAATAATAATAATTTATTTATTTTATTGAAATAATTATTTTCTTTTCTTTATACCAACTATTTTTGTAGAGTATCTATTTTTTGTTTATTTTATGCAAAAAGGAGATAAAATGTTTTTCTATTATTTATTCATATTGCTTTATTTTTTATGTATTTTTCATTACTACAACACCCATAATTTTAAATTATTCAATTATTTTAAATAAAAAATTATATAAAATGTTTTATTAAATTTTTTTTAAATTAAATTATTTTTTGTATTTATTTTATTTTATCAATTAATAACGACTTTTATTAGCACGATTCCTAGAACAATACTGTTATAACTTCTAAACAATTTTGCCACAGTGCATGATTTGTAAACTAATACATTTTGATGTTTGCATCAAATGCTTCGTTCCATATGTATGGCTTTTCTGACATAGTAAACTTGCTCGGTAGCACACCTGGTACAACATTGCATTTGCGATGCAAAAGCTAGGGTATGAATCTTTTGAAACACGATTTACAATAAAAGAGCTCAAACAAGAGCATTAAGCTTTTAAGCGCCACTAACCATTTTATTTTATTTTATTTTAGTCAGATTTGTAGGTGTAACTTCTATGTTCTGATGCCATTGTTCAGAAAAGACTTGTCCCTGAGAATGATTCAAATAAGTTCTCTCTTTCACTCATTCTCTTGCTCTCTCTCTTTCTTTTAAAGCCTTGAGGGCAGGCTTTCCTCCATTCGTTCCCCTCTCCTCTACCTCTCACTCTCTCCATCCACCCTTCACTTCCTCCTCTTGTTTGTATCGTTACCTTGGGCATGTGCCATGAGAGTGCTTCATTAATTGGGTTTGGTTACATTAAGCCCCAGAGCCAACAGGCCGCCCTGCCAATATCACATTCCATTTATAACCTGCCGCTCTAGACTGGGGGCCTCTCTTTATTTAGGCGGCTCAGTACTGGGGTTGCTCACTTACTGGGTCTTTAAAGGGCCAATATATCGAATTGAGTGGGCACTGTGTGTGTGTGTGTGTGTGTGTGTGTGTGTGTGTGTTCATCTTTGTTGTTTAAAGGTCATGCATTCCTACCAATGGGATGAGAGCATGAATGTGATTATGAACACCTGGCTGTGTGTGTGTGTGTGTGTATGTCTGTCTGTGGACGAGAACTGTTTTGGCTGATAGTACAGGGTGTGTTTCTATTCAGAACTGGACTGTCTTTTGTGAAATGTTTCAATAGTCAGAAACCTAAAGCAAATCACAACAATTTTATTTTTTTTGTTTGTTTGTTTACTCTGATTTTCTTATACTGTGCTTTAAAGGAATTTTTAGGGTTAAATATAATATATCTTTGTGTCAATTTAGAGCAGAAGATCTTTTCTAAACTCATTCTGTAATATCGATAATTCAATAATTTTAAACTCATTCTTCAGGTATTTTATTACTTTTTAACCATTTATTGATTGATTGATTGATTGTTTTTGTGGGTGTAACTTGGATATTCTGATGCCATTCACTTTTTAGTTAACTTGTCCACAATGTGTGTTTTATGTGTTTATTTAAAGGTTTAAAACTATCATATTTAAATGCATTTTTTAATGTTTATTTCAGTAAAATAAAACAAGACATTTATTTATATTTAAAAATACAGGGTTAAATATTACATTTCTTTGTCAGTTGACAGCAGAAGATAGTTGCTAAACTCTTTTTATAATATCGACAATTCAATAATTTTAAACTCATTCTTCAGTTATTTTATTATTTTTTAATTAACACTTTATATTTATTTGCTTACTCTGACACTATAATCTCTGGTTGTTTAAAGTGGTTGGTTGTATTTTTGCTTAAGAAAGTTAGTCGCCTTTCTTGTACAGTGCTTTAAAGGATTTTTCAATGTTAAATATATTATGTTTGTACTAATGTCATTTTACTGCTGAAAATAATTGAACTCATTTGTCTTAGTATTACTAAAACAAACACTGTATCCGAAGTATATCCACAAGACTTAAACGTAATGCTGATATAGACTAGATGAGACTGAGAGATGTGACAGAATCACTTACTGACCTTGCTTGTGAAGTTATATGCAATATTTCAACTACTGCTTTGTGAAAACAAAGGATTATTTTAATTTTTCTGTGGTAATCGCCATTATGCTGAAAATGCTTAGTGTGGAGTTTTGAACTGAGGACAACTTGACTTGTTTGAACCTACCTGCCCATTCATTTACTCTTTAATTTGCTTTTATTCATGTGCGGGCATCTCTCTCTCGCTCTCCTTCTCTCGTAGGTAAACAGTATGAATGGATTTCACCTAGATTTGTAGCTGTATGGCAATCTTTCGTTAGCACTTAAGTTGCCAACTCCTCGAATGTTTGCAAAACACCTCTCGCTCTTTCACACAACCGCTTTATTGTAGCCGTGGGCAATGAGGAGACCTCATTGCATATAAATTACAGTAGAGGGAAGTGATTATTATAAACCACCCCCTCCCCTCCAATACCACGGAAATTAGATAATTGAGTGGAGGACAAAGGGCTGGTGGTGCGAAGAAAACGCTTGTTGGTAACATTCGCAATGTTTTGGGCAACATAAGCTAATTGGAAAAATGCACCTCTACCTAAATTTTTGCAGAACTCCAAAATT
Organism: Spinibarbus caldwelli; assembly: GCA_039654775.1. NCBI lineage: Eukaryota > Metazoa > Chordata > Actinopteri > Cypriniformes > Cyprinidae > Spinibarbus > Spinibarbus caldwelli. The sequence goes on along the minus strand of CM077225.1, from coordinate 32,834,504 downwards.
GTGTCTATACATAAAATTTACTGCAGTTTTCATCTTGAATAAACGCTAGTGGCAATAAAATACCCAAAACTTTTTTTATTGCTTTTCACACAAATCAGATTATCAATTATTTTAGCGCGATTCCTTGCGCAATACTGTTATAACCTAAAAACACATTTGTCATAGTGCATGATTTGCAAACTAATACATTTTGACATTTGCATCAAATATTCTGTTCCATATGTATGGCATTTCTGATGTAGTAAACTTGCTCAACAGCGCACCTGGTACAACATTGCATTTGCAATGCATAATCTAGGGTATGAATCTTGTGAAACACGAGTCACAATAAAAGAGCTCAAACAATTGTAGAACCAAAATAAAATATCATGGTTTCTTTAATCAAATGTGTTCTCACATTTTCTTTTGGTAACACTACTAGTTAGGTTTAGTGTAGGCGGTACACCATTTTCTAGCAAGCTAGAGAATTAAGCTTTTAAGCGCCACTCACCATTTCATTTCTGAACTGCTGCGATACATACAACAACCAATGTCATGAAATGTAGCCAGATTCACATAAATCAATTTCAGATAAAAATGCTTTTAGTGCCATTCACTGGACATTTCACTTTTAAAGTAGAACTTTCCGCAAAATGATATTACGTATATAGAGTCCTATGAAATCTGTTTTATTTTTTCCCAAATTCCGTTTTAATTTTTCTACACTTTGTTTTAATTGTTAACTTAAAATCAAAAAGCATGTCTAATTAATTGAAAGCATGAAACATACACAATTTAACAACAATTTATTAAGTTTAACAAAAAATTAAACCTTTAAGGCCCTATGAAATACCTTTTTTCCCCCTCAAATTTATTTTTATTTTTTACAAAATTCTGTCACAGTTTTTTCAAGTTAAACTGACCTTTTATTTTGACAGGCTGTTGTGAAGACCTTTAAGTGTCTGTTTATATGATGTGACGATAGTTTTTTGAGAGCATTACTAGAGATTGTTTATGTGATCGTGTACTCATATATTGAGGCGGCAGAGGCTGAAAACACCGCTAGCGTCACGCGCTTCAGTAAGTGTGTAGTATACGAAACCACGCGTCTGCGCAATTCATTCATACAGAGACACCCACAACATGCAGGATTCATATTTAAATAGTATTTTGCAGCTTAATATTCACTGATACTAGTCCATATCTTGTTTTGATCTATGTGTACTGACCTATTTTGATTAATTCATCCAAAATTTGGTAAATTCCATGAATTATGCGCTATACAGTAATTTCCATTTTTGGATTCTGCGATTCTGTGCGTGTTTTCCGCATCACAGAAATCATAGGGCCCTATACGTGCAAGAAGCAACGTAATATAATTTTGCAGAAATGTCACCACTGGCACTTTTTTTCCCCCTCAATGAGCCTAGGTTGCTTTTGGGAAGGAAAGCAGTGGGCGTTTTGCTAACAGAGCTGGTTTTGGGTTAGGAAACTTACGTCTGGATGGTAAAACTCATTCTGGGAAAATTCAGAAAAAGGGTTACCAGCTGGATATTAGTCTTCAGCGTTTTGTGCCGACTGGTTGAAGTAGCGCTGCTTTCTTGGAGAGGGTTGAACTGAACAGTGTCCATTTTGTCTCCCAAATTCCCGAACTCTAGTTTTTCCCTCTTTCCTCTGGATTTTCTGCAGGCCCTCAGCCAGCTTGAGTTCTGCACAATGAAATTTCTTTTAAAACCACATCTGAGGGGCTCTAGAGGCAGGCTTGGCCAGACCTGCTTATAAAATCCTAAATGGACATGCTGCTTTTCAATCGGCACCGCCTCTCTGCAAATATGAATAGAAAGACCTAAGCCTATTATTTTTCTTCATAATAAAAGAGAGAGCGGGGGGAGGTAGGTCCGTGCTATATCCTGCCGCCCTGGCCTGTGAAAACTCAGAGATCCTTGGGAATAAATCGCCATGGCACCATCCGACCCGGTTTCCTGTGGTCAGCTGGGGTGTCCGGCCACTTCCTGGTCGGGTTGTGCGAAAGTGTTTTTAGTTTAATACGCCATTGAGGCGGGTTGGGAATGGGGTGGCGCAGCCTGTGATCTCAAACCACCTGGAAGGATTTGAATGGCCTTGAGTGGCGGTGAATCACCCTGCGTGACTTTTATTTAAGACCATGGAAAGCCAAAAGCACCAAACCCTCTCCTCGTTTATTAAAGGCAACCACTTTTTTGGAAAGCTGATTGTATTTTAAATTTGACATTTTATTTCTTTTGCCGTATTCCGGAAAAGTGAATGTTTTTCAATGTTGTGCCTCGAGGGGCCCCTGCAAATTGGTACTGCAGTCTCGAGGTTCCCTGCTGGAATTTTAGCTTCATGCAATGCACAGAGATGGGAGTTTATTAAGAAGTTGAGAGAAATGGGCTCTGACAGCTGCAACCGAGAGGACCTAAAAGAGGCCCCGATCGAATAAGGTGGAACGCAAAGTGCCAACTCCCACTTTTCATGGCTGCTGTAAGTCGAGGACCCCGTATTGACATACCGGAGAGTCTTGGTGTCTTTTGTATGATGCTTGCATGGACTCCTTAACTCAAACTGTTTTAAGTTCTTCCTCCACTTCTTGGTATCTCTTTTTTTTCTCCTTTACTCGGAGACAGAGACTAGGGGCTTAAATGAAAAATATGTCTGCCTCTTATCTCTCTCCCAGAGGAAAAGCCAATAAAAGCTGAGAGGCGTAAAATGAAGAGAGGGTAAGGATGCTATCATGCAGTCTTCCAGTGAGGGCCTTTCTCAGTAGCTACTGCCCCTGAGTCACATATTAGTAATGAGGCCGAGTCAGGGATAAAGTTTCCTTAAGGTAGGATAAGACCCTTTTTAAAACTGCTCGTCCAGATTAGCCATCACCTCTGACCAAGAGTTGAACTGTATTTAAACCACATACTGGACTGAACTATTAACAGGCTAATTTAGTGTAAAAAAATTTAAAAAAAAATAATACAAATTTTGTTGGTTTGTTTTTGTTTTGTTTTATTGCTTTGTAAAACATCAAAGGAGATGTTTTATTATGGCTTAATTTATTAATATTGTTTTTTTCTGTATACTACACCAATGGATTTATTTTTAATTTTATTTTATTGTTTTGTTTTTTGTTTTTGTTTTGTTTTGTATTGTTTTTGTTTTATTGTTTTGTAAAATATCAAAGGAGATATTTTATAATTGTTTTAATTTATTAATATTGTTTTTTTCTGTATACAACAATGGATTTATTTTTATTTTAAATTAAATTTTTATTGTTTTGTTTTGTTGTTTTTGTTTTGTATTGTTTTGTTTTATTGCTTTGTATAACATCAAAGGAGATTTTTTTAATTATTGTTTTTAATTTATTAATATTGTTTTATTTTTTTCTGTATACAACACCAATGGATGTTTTATTTTATTTATTTATTTATTTATTTATTTTGATGCCCAGTTTCATTTGAAGCATGTGATTTCCCTTGGTAATATAGATTTTTAATATCATCCGTCATTGATCATAGGTCTTTTCATACAAACAATCATCGGCTTTAGGTGTCCGTCAACATTTCTGTGGCGCAGAATCTGACCCATCATAATTCAACTCTAATTAACTCTGGCTCATGAATATTAATTAGGCACATAAAGTTTGCCCAATACCAACTGCGAGTTTCTCCGATTGACTGCAGATGTGACCGGTTGGCAGAGGTTTGTTCTTGGTCTCAAAACAGATATTTCAGCTGGATACAATTTGTTTCCTTTGCACTGAAGTGAAGCAAAGTTTTTAAAATATATATATTTAAGTTATTATTACCCAAAAGCAGGGTGGAATAACCTTTGGAAAGTGGTTAATTATAATAGTTGCTACACTCCTACTTGATTTTGCCAAATACGACATGCTCTTGGATCAACACCCTTGTTGGTCCTGGAACAACATTCCCAGCATATTTTAGGGATTCGCTTAGGGCTTGGGGTTTGAATAACAATATCAACCGAACATTTGCTTTGGGTTTATAGGGTTTGGGGTAGGGATAGGGTTAGGAGTATGTTTGTTTTTCCAGGGCCAACAAAGGATCCAGGAGCATGTCCTACATTTTGAAAGCATTTAGTAATACAGAAATATACAACTGTGTATCATCAGTTTACTCTCAATAATCCCAAAAATGCATTGGAAAATGTAGGCGTTTCTGACGTGTTGTTGAAAGTTATCAAAGCTCAGATCTTTCCAGAGAATGCTATTCATATCATCGTCCTCCATCTCGGCTTCTGTCCTGTGTCTGGGAGACTCCGAAATAACGCCCCCTCCCCAAGCGCACACGCACACACTCCTCCCGTCCCGTGGTTTTACAGCAGTACGTCTGTCGAGGAAATGGCACCCTACACCTGCCTCTCTGGCCAATTAGCTGGTCGGAAACCGCAACCTTTGCTCCCAAATTAGGACAAACCACTCATTCATGCCTGTGGGAGTTTTTCCTGTGGCACGGGTGGGCCGCTTCTTACCCGTCTCGCCTCTCTGAACCTTAGTAACAGCATTCAATCAATAACTGATTTCTTGCACTTTTCTCTCTAAGCGATTTCATGTTTGTTTTGTATTTAGATTGATTTCATAGGACTTTTTATTTATTTATTTATTTATTTTTTAAATGCTTATGGTTTGATCATAAGCTGCTTTCAAGTCTTCCTGGGAATTTCCCACTCACAGTGAAAAATTTAATGCGTGTTCAAGTGACTGGTCAGAATAAATAAGATTTATTAGGTAATTTCTTCCTGTTTTTCTCTCGTTTTGCTCTTCCTAACAAAAACAGGACAGTTTTTAGAGCTAGTGCAACTAAATAAAGGGCAAAGGATGTGCATTAAATGTGCATTTCATTGTTCTCAAGCTACCACACTGTTCAATGATAAATAGGTTTGTCTCCTCGTAAACTGGCTAAATCATATTTTTTGGCATATTTTTCATCAAAGCTACACCAGTGTTATTTTAGTATCAGAGATATTATTGTAGTTTTTATTTAATATTTTGAATGGGTTTTTATATATTCAGTTTTAATTTTTTATAAGTTTTAGTAATTTTGTTGCTTTGTCTTTTTTAATCTTTTAAAAATGTCTATATAGTTTTATTAATTTTTATTTCAGTGTTAGTTTATTTTAGTACATCAAGTGTTTCAACTAGATGAAAAAAATGTTTTTATTTAATTTAATTTTATTATTTTAAAGTTAACTTTTATTTCAAATAAGGAAATTTTTTTTTCATGGGTTTAATGTTAGTTTCAGTTAGTTAACTGATAACCATGAGTTACACAAATGCATACAAACTAAATTATATAGTCAAAATTCATGATTACGGCTTATGACTGGTACCAAATTACTTTCCACCTTGATTCTTTAATTGATCCAAAGCCACCAACTTTGAGTTTAGGCTAAATGAAAATGAAAAGTTTGGCAATTACAACATTGTGCACATAAATGCACTATTTCAGACATAAGACAGAAATAGATCAATCTGTAGGCCAGGTAAAGGAGAAGCTCACCAATTATCCGAAAAATTGCTACATGTTCTTGAACACTGTGTACTTGATGTGCTTTTGTGGTGTGCTGAGCATTGCTTTGTGAGTCAGCTCAGATCTGTGTGTGTGTTGAGTCCGCTGCTGACGTGATTAACCCTGCTTAGTTCCACCGCAGACGGTCGGGGCTCTGTAATGAACTCCCTTATTCACTGGCTAATGATTCCCTTTGATCTTCAGCCCCGAGACCTCTGGTCTGCCTCTGCCCTGTGGCGTTCCCTCCCTCCCTGTTTCTCATTCTCTCCTCCTCTAACCCACACTCTGTCTCTCCCAACCCCCTTCTTTATTCATTCGGTTCTGCCCCAAAATCCTGCAGTACACAATCCACTCATCATCACTGGTGAGGTGCTCAACTTTGGTGGCTCGTTGCCCATTCGTTCTTAGTCTGAATGCCTCGGTCACATTTGAAGTTGTTACAATATCAGTTTTTCCCTCTGTGTTTTGCAGTCGAATAAGGTACCGGTGGTCCAGCCGTCCCATGCCGTTCACCCCCTCACCCCTCTGATCACATACAGCGATGAGCACTTCGCCCCCGGCCCACACTCGGGACACCACCCACAGGACGTCAACGCCAAGCAAGGTAAACGCATGCAAACTTCACAAATACGCTACTGTTCAAACTATTAAAGTCATTTAAAATTACAATAGTTGCACTAAAATTGCAATAGTTGCAATAGACGCACTATGCACTTATACACTATGCACTTATGTACTATGTACTCAACCATGTAGTGTATGAATTTTATAAGGTGATTTTGCCATTATATTTTGCCTATATATAAAAACAAAGGGAAACCAGATCATTCAACCAGAAATGGAGATTTTATTTTCATGTTGTTCATGTTTCATGTTATTTTCACCCAAAAATTTAAAATCTGTCATTTTACTACACCCTCATGTCTTTCCAAACCTGTATGACTTTCTTCTGTGAAACATAATATAATACAATACATTTTGACAGATGTCAGTGTTTTTTGTCAGTATAATGGAAGTCAACGGTGACCAAAACTTGTTGGTCACCAGCATTCTCCAAAACATATTCTTTTGTGTTCCACAGAAGAAATAACTGCCGGTTTAGATACACATGAGGCTGACAGAATGTTTATTTTTGGTGAACTTTTCCTTTTTATACGTTGTAATGTTACTTCCTTGTGTTTTAAGCATTCTTTCCCTATTATCACTGATCCGAAGAGACATTAACTATATACTTACACTTAATAAGCTAACAGCTCATTCTCACTGGAATCCTATTTCCCCCAAGTCAGTCAAAAGAGGTGGGGTTAAAGTTTAAAAGGGGTGGAGAGATTTTTGGCAGGCGTTGTTGCACGCGAACCCAACTCCATATGTGCTCCTTCCGGCTAACGCTCACCTCTGTGGCGACCGGCGAGGGAGAGGGCAGACAGGATATGATGAAGCGGAGGTCGTCTGGAGAGCTATAAATAGCCTGAATGAGGCCGCACGCCACGAGCAGATTGGCCAATGATCCAAAACTTGCTCTGTTTTCATACACAAACACAAACATGGAGTCACTTATTCATCAGACATAATACGCTGAGGGCGGAATTTAAAATAATACACTTGTGAGAGATTAGCCTTTTTTTCAGGTGTTTCATGATTCAGTCGTTTCACTTAGGGTCTATTTTGTTTTAATGTTGACTTTCCACACTTTTTACCTCTTAAATACATGTTCCTGATTCTACTGTGTACATTATTTCAAAGAAAATCAAATGTTTATCTTATAATCTTTCATCAAACTCTGCCTCTGAAATGATTTCCCTTTTCCGCTGATGTCACCTAGGCTGCGCAGGAGGAGAAAATGATGTCAGCCATTAGTTAACGCAGTAATTCAATACTCATTTTAGTCCTTTGCTGTAACAGACTGCTCCATGTGAAACAATGGAGAGAAAAATGATGAGTTGGAGATGCAGGGGTTGTTTTTAAACTGCATGTTCTTACTGTGCATGTGTGTATATATCCCTAGGGTTTTGTTGTCATACACGGACGCCCCTTTGACAGTTTAATTTAGCCCTAGGGCCTTACTTCACTTTTTCCCTCCTCGATTTAAGTCATTATACACAAACACAGTCTTGACCTTGGTGCAAATGTGAGTACATGAGAGCGTGCATGCGTGTGTTTGGAGTGAAGTTGAGAAGCTTAGTACCGCAGGCCAACTGACAGCCATAAGCAGCATGAATCATATCAGTGGGGCTTATTAGAACAGCGCAAAAGCATTCCTAATTATCCCGTGATCCGCTTATGCACCACTCCGGACCGTAGGGCCCGACTGTGCAGCACACATTGATGCCACACTGTTGCTCTCCATATGTGTCTATCTCACACTAACACTCGCCAATGTCATTTTCTCATTTGCTCCTTCTTGAATCCTGATGCAGGTATGCCCAGGCATCATCCTGGACCGGACATTCCCAATTTCTACTCCCTTTCCCCTGGGGGAGTTGGACAGATGACCCCTCCGCTGGGATGGTGAGTGCACACATGGCCAAATGGTTACAATTAAGAGAACGTTTGTTGTCGACAACCGTGAAACGAATGGTGTGTGCTCATCAGCAGATCAGGTTGTATTAGAGCTATTTGTGTAAAGTTGAGACAATAAAATTCGCTACTTAGATTTATATATTATATTATATTATATTATATTATATCCTGAAAAATTGGGAAGACGTATTGGACCTTTATTTTATTTTTTATTTTATTTTTTTATTTTATTTTATTTTATTTTATTTTATTTTATTTTATTTTATTTTATTTTATTTTATTTTATTTTTAGTTTAGTTTAGTTTAGCATGAATCTTCAAATTGTTAAGACCTAACAACTAATAATGTGGATAGAGAATGACGCATTAACCCACACACATTATGTTTCGCTATCAGGTTCTCTCATCACATGGTACCAGGCCCTCCTGGACCCCATGCCACGGGAATCCCCCATCCTGCCATTGTCAACCCGCAGGTGAAACATGAACCACAGCACGACTCAGACCTGATGCACATGTGAGTATCCCATTTAGTAAGCTGCTAGCTTTCCACAGCATGCAAAAAATGCAATCTGTGTGTTTATGTTCCCTCATAGCAAATATATTTACCCTGCTTTCATTATTAGGGATTTTTTGTTTCAATTTATTAGTAATGGTTAATATGAGATGCATAGGATGATATTGTATATTTATTTGTGCTCATTTACATTATCTAACATGGCTAACTAATTATTAATTAATTTAATAACACTAATAAATGTAATCTTTAGTAAATATAAAAATTAATATCAATTTTTTCATACCATACGTTGCAATGTTGTGAATTTTAATTTTGACCATTATGAGCCGTACATTTGGCTTGAGGTCCTGGTCACCAATGGGAGTGAATACTGGGAGCTGTAGGGCTTGGGAGTCATAGAGTTGGAGGGAATATGAAGGTTTGGTTGCCATTACTGGTGAAGTAATCTCTTTGCATGAAAGCACCCAACTGGACATAATTAAAAGCCGCTGCTAGCTTTTCGGCACTGGCTCCCAGATTGTTCTCTCATGCAGCCTTCCGATTGGCGACTGGAATCAGACATTCGGCGCTCTCACACTCCATGGCGTCGCTGTGGCAGCCGCTTTCGCACCACCCTCTGAGCGTTTTTCCCCTTTTTATTTCCCTGTATCACTTAATAATTCTTTTTTTTTTAACTCTTTCTTCCTCTTGTTTCTCCAGGAAACCTCAGCACGAGCAGAGAAAGGAGCAGGAGCCCAAAAGACCTCACATCAAGAAACCTCTAAACGCTTTCATGCTGTATATGAAAGAGATGCGTGCCAATGTGGTGGCCGAATGCACGCTGAAGGAGAGCGCTGCGATCAATCAGATCCTCGGGCGGAGGGTACGTATCCACAAGACCCCCTTCACAAAGGGGTCTGTTGTAGTTAGCACTTCTGTCTAACTCAATTTTACAAGTACACCAACACACAAGCTGACAGCTCAGAAATCTGGGCAGGTAGCGTCTTTAACGCTCCATTTTGGAACTGGAAAAAGAGGAACCGTTAAACATATTTAATGCTTTAACCAAAGCCTCTGCGGTTTGAAGCGGCTAGCCACAGCAAAGGACCGTTTTGCGGCAGTGTGGGGTAATTGCACCCTGATATGGTTTGAAGTAAAGCGCCGCTAAATTGGAACCAGTGTTTTGATATGAAATCAAAGTTTTGTTTTTTTTTTCTTTCTTTTTTTTTCTTCCCTTCTCTCATCGCTGCATATGTTAATCTCTTCATCATGTTCCATTCCACCCCCAGGCACGCGTGCACATGCACTCGCACACATTTACGCGCACACACACAATGTTTGAGAGTTAACAAGGATTTTTAGCCAAACGCCAGCACGCGTCTCTTTGGAAGGAACTTAAAAGTGCATGTCAGTAATTGACTACTCCCCCCCCCCATCCCCCCCCCCCCTCCCCTCTCTCTAATCTTCCTCTACACCAAACAGTGGCATGCTTTATCTCGGGAAGAGCAAGCTAAGTATTACGAATTAGCCCGCAAGGAACGGCAGCTCCATATGCAGCTTTACCCAGGATGGTCTGCCAGAGACAATTATGTAAGTGTCCACACTAACACACTGCCTGAGAGTTGTGTCATGTGTTGATTGCATGAAAGGAAATATAATGCTTGTCTATAAAATTGACAATAAATGCAACCTACTATTGTTTGCTTAGTAGTTCACGTTTATCTTATGAAAAACTGTTGTAAAATGAGTTTGAGGAGAAGTCTAAAGGCCTATTCACTTGAAGACTGAAGGGACTGAATAATACTACAACATATTAACTGTTATAGAGCAAAATATTCACAAGTTAGATACCAAAATTTCTCTTATACCTGAATTAAAGGGACAGTTCACCCAAAAAGGAAAATTGTCATAATTTACACACACTTCACTTGTTCCAAACCATGAGTTTCTTTCTTCTGTTCAACACAAAAATAAGATATTTTGAAGACTGTTAGTAATCAAACTTTTGACGGGAGCCATTGACTTCCATTGTATTTTTTCCCATACTATGGAAGTCAGTGGGTACCGTCAGTTGTTAGGTTACCACCATTCTTCAAAATATCATCTTTTATTTTCAACAGAGAAAAGAAACTCCCAAATGTTTGGAACAACTTTAGGGTGAGTAATTTATGACAGTTTTTGGGTGAACTATCCCTTTCATTAACATTTTGTTGTATTTGTTAATTAAAAATACATTGGGCTTCATTCATGAAACATAAGCAGCACAAATTTGAGTAAATGACTCGTAAAAACTCAGATTATTGTATTGAATGTAACTGTTTACATACAATTCGTTGATTTATAGAATTTATTCTGCTTGAGTTTCATAAATGGGTTTCCGAAACACAAACAGACTGAATTTCTGTAAATCATTTCTAAAAACTTTCTTGTGCAAATTGTTGCATTAAAAGTGATAATTTACTATGGTTTTATGACTAATTTACATTCATTTGTTCTGATCAAGTTTCATAAATGTGTGCAAGAAACCATTTGCAAAGAAAAATTTGCATTTCCAAATCCAGCAGAAAGAATTTGTTTAAACTGTTCATGAAAACATTCTTGCACAAATTGTTGCATTGTACCAATTTACGCAAGAATAGTTTTATGACTGATTCATGAAACAAAAGTGGAGCAAATTGAGGTGTTAAATGCAATCATTACATTGGATTTTTTTTTTAAATACTAATTTCTGTTCTGCTTATGGTACATGAATGTCAAGTACATCTTATTATAAGCATTTTATTATGCCAAAAATTTGGACATGATGTAAATGGCCATTAAAATCTACTGTTTTCATGAGTAACTGCCTTCAGAGTGTCACTCCCAAGCTCTTACAGAGCTGTCACATACTAAACGTTTTCCAGAAGAGACATATTGCTAACCATTTACTCAATATTATTAAATTTATACAATTATTCCTTTAGTTTATACAAATGTGGCAGATATCAAGGCAGTTAGCTTGTATAATTCACATCCAAAATTTATGTTGCGATATATGAACTGCCAGGATGTGATGCTAAAACTAAAACCTGGCTTTCACACTAATCACCAAATGGAAAGGCAACAGGGCTAAAAAGAAACCCTTCAAAGACAGATGAACTTTCATCTCCACTTATATATTAGTGGTGGGAGCACACTTGTATTTAATAGTGCTAAGGATTCTGAGCGTATCCCTGCTCTGTCATAGACGTTTCTACTGCTCTGGGCTTCTTGGTTCTGTCAGCCAGGGCTAGAATACACAGATTAGTGACTAAATAAGTGGATTATCAGACTTTACAGCAGGCAACCAAAGCGTGGCTCATATTGGACCGCAAAATGACAGTGCGGCGTTATCTATACCTATAGTCATCCTGCCAGGGGATTTTGGGTAAGCTACAAATCCTAAAGCAGTCCAGACTTCTCACTCTAGAGGAGTGTTTGTCGTGTCAACTGGAGCAGGGGCAGATGTTTTATTCTTGTTTAACTTTCCGATTGGTGATAAAGCCATGCAATCCAGAAGAATTAGGAAGGATTATTTTATTTTATTTTATTTTATTTTATTATTTTATTTTTATTTTTTTATTTTATTTTATCACTTCATAAATGGCAGAAATGTCATGCTTTTGTGATGCGACTTTAAATATTCCTTTGGCTATTTTATAGGGAAAGAAAAAGAAGCGGAAGAGGGAAAAGATCCAGGAACCTGCTTCAGGTAGGACCCCTAAACCTCCTATCCTTGCTGTAATTTGTCCTGTTTCATTAATGTATGCACTAACTTAGCTCTATGTGACTTAGTTTGTGAATATGGTGGTAAAGTGGTTAATGTTGGGACACCGCATTCTCAATACGCTTTCACACAGTCAGTTTCAGTCATAAAAGGATGTTTTTTTATAGTCAACATGAACAATTATGAATTGAAATCTTTGTTGGTTGCTTGAAAATCCACAAGTGTGCAGTTTTACTGTTCTGTATGATTCTTTAATCTGTAAATTTTGCAACATTATGAACAGTACACCCACCCCACCACTCCATCTTTCCATCTTCTCACAATTAAGTCTTTAGGATTAGTCTGTTTTAAAGTCCACATGCTTCCGTCAGTGCTTTTAACTTTTCTATTAGCCCTTTTATTAAATGCATTAGTGATGTGTGCTTGTACATTTAACAATTCAATGTATATCTGGTGATAAGTCTAGACGATTTTATTTAGAGCTGTGTATAATGGACAAGTTAAAGGAACAGATCACGCAAAAATGACATTTCTAGCTTCATTTACACTCACTCATGTTTTTCCAAATGGATATGACTTTTTTTCTTTTATGGAACATGAAAGGCGAATTTTTGAGAAATTAGTACTAAAATGACAAAAAAAGCAATAAAATTCTCCTTAAAGTGTCTGTATGACTCATTTGTGAGCAAATCTTTTCAATCATTTAATCCAATTCACAAGAATCAACCTGAATGATTCGTTCAGCACATTCTATTCAGAATTTCTCCCTTTCTGTTCGGTGGAAGAAAGAAAATCATAAACATTGGAAACGACATGAGAATGAGTAAATGATGACTGAATGTTCATTATTGGATGAACTTGTTCCTTAATGTTGATGTGTTAAATACATTGACAACTAAGACCAGAGATGAACTTAGATGTTATTTGGAGGCACATCCTGGTAATTAAAAGCTACGATTTCCTGCAGGTACAGGCCAGAGAATGAAAACGGCGTACATCTGAACAATGGTAAGAGCCTCTTCCATACCTCTGGTCTGATTAAGTCATGATGTGGTAAACTCCCTATTTTCTAATGTGGTTCTTAGCAGTCAGAAAAACACGAGACTAATCCTAAAGGCCCACTTTGAGTTCACCAATCAGCCATTCACTGTTGTATTGCGAAAACTGTTGTTTGCATCGTGCGAGTGAGTGTGTGCTAACGTTACAGTGTTTCCTCTTCCGAACACTGATGAATTGTTGTGACAAGTCATTTTTCTTTCCTAACTCTGTTTAAGGACTCCATTACATCCCTTTTCCTGTAGACTGATGTGTGGCTTGTGGTGCGTTAGTATTTTCAGAAGACCAGTGCTTTTTATCAAGAACAGTTTGCAAGCATACCATTTGTTTGAAAGATCACAGAACAGCGTAATCTCGACAAAGTCGGCTCAGAACATCAAGTCCACACTATCAGGTTTCTTTCCTCATTCATTTCTTCCATCTTTAATATTTGGCATGCAGCATCAACATACAATCCTGTGGCTCACGGCCATGTTGGACTGGGGCTTTTTTCGGTTTTTCGAGAACATTTGGAAACTGGGATGGTATTGAAAGAGTCGACACAGATGTAAGCTAACTCTTTTAGCATTCACCCATATGGCCCCCATGTGTTATCTAGCCAACCCTGTGAATGAACGAAGCCCTTGCCAGCATATTTGGCTTGCGCTGTGCTTTTTAATTTTCTAGCGATTAAATTAGCAACTGGCCTGAAAGAAGTTAGTTCTCTAAACAAAGAAGAGAATCATGTCAGGTGAGAAATTTCAGCATGAAGGACAGTTATAAGCAAGGGGAAATATCTATTTTCTCCTTGTCTTAAGTCACCCCACATCCTGTTATTCTGCTTCTTTTTGCCATGAAAGCTGCGCAGATGTGACAAATCTGGTCTTACCCAAAAACCTACAAGACAAAGGTTTTACGGTTGATCAGTTCTCTACCCTGTGGCTCCCCAACACAAATTGGACTGTTTCGCACTCTTTCTTTTTTTTTTTCTATGGGTTGCAATAGCTTTGAAAATGCAGCTAAAAGGCGCTCTATCTTCAGTCCAATAATTAGCGGGGCCAAGCGAACTGCGGATGGATGCTCCAACTGATTCATTGTGGCAGTCTTAAACTAATATATATAAAACTGAAAATATTGCCACCACTTGTCAATTTATACAGATTCAACAGACTGAGAAAAATCTAATTTGTCTTTTATATTTATTCGCCTTCCAAATTATATAGTGTGCATTTTAATAGTTTTAAATAAAAAAAGAGTGATATTATTTTTGATAATGGATAGGATCATAATAACATACAACAGTGAAAAAAATCCAGTTAAATCCAGCATTTTTAGTTAAAATGTCCAATTGAAATTCACTTGAAGCAACAGAGAATGATAATACATAAGACAGAGAATATTGCCACCAATTTATGCAGATCTGACAGACTGAGAACACCAAATTTATTTGATATTTATTCATTTTCCAAATTATATAGAGTGCACTTAAATATTTTTAAACAAAAAAAGAGTGATAATATTTTTGATAATGGATAGCAACAGTGCAAAAAAAACAAAAACAACAACAACAACAACAAAAAAAATCAGAAAAAAAAATAGTAAATCCAACTTTTCCAGTTAAAATATCCAATTAAAAACCATAAAAAAGAGAAATTCACTTGAAGCAACAACTTTTTTCATATATATTAAATTTTAAGTCAAAATACACATGTATTAAATATACACTACCATGTAAAAGTTTGGGGTATTTGACATTCACCAAGGCTGCATACATTTGATCAAAAATAAAGTAAAAACAATAATATTGTAAAATATTATTGGAATTTAAGACAAATGTTTTTGAAATTTGAATATATTTTAAAATGTAATTTCTTCCTGTGATAGCTGAATTTTCAGCATCATTACTCCAGTCTTCAGTGTCACATGATCCTTCAGAAATCATTGATATCAATATCAGAATCATATATCAGATATCAGAAATCATTATTATCAATGTTAAAAACAGTTGTGCTACTTAATATTTTAGTGAAAACTGTGATGCATATTTTTGACAGACATTTATTATGTATATGTAAGGCTTTCAAAGATTGCTCCGATTGGTTTTGAAATGGAAAATGGGGGGGGTTTCTTAGGGAAAAGAAAACAAGTCATTTGAGGTAATTTCATGGGTGTTTTCACCATTTTATTTTAGGTATGAAGGACAGGTTAGGTCTTATTTTTACGTGCCTTATGACACACAATCCTTGAAATAAAAATGTACATTGGAATAATTTCAGGTTACAGAATTTTCTTCCTCACACATCCCACTTTTCCTGCTCGTACAACATTTCCACATCCTCTTCTTGTTCTTAACTGTGTCTGTTTGTCAGATTTAGCTGTGAGAGCTTTTGTCTGACTAACCCTTGTGATTTGCAGACTTTGAGATTGTAATCTGAGCCGAGGCATACATGCCCTCCGGGCTGTTACTTTTTGGCCACTGTGCATTTTTTTCATT
This sequence comes from Spinibarbus caldwelli, assembly GCA_039654775.1. Lineage (NCBI taxonomy): Eukaryota > Metazoa > Chordata > Actinopteri > Cypriniformes > Cyprinidae > Spinibarbus > Spinibarbus caldwelli. The sequence goes on along the minus strand of CM077225.1, from coordinate 32,818,696 downwards.
GGGAACGGGGAAAGCCATGTAACAATGGTGGTCTTTTAATGAGAGCTGGCTCTGAAGATGTAGTCTTAGTCATTCAAAGAAGCCAAGGTTGTGAGTCACCAAAGTCTGGCACATTTCAACATGCTGCTTTGTTGCCACCTGGACATTGACTCTGTGCTTCGCTGACTCTTCTGCAGCATTTCGTTTTTGATTTTTATAGTGACTGCATTCTTCGCCCAAGTTTGATCTTGTTGGCAGACCCTATACGAGGTTTACCGTACTATTGGGAGTGGTCAACCGAAGGTTGAAAGCTTTCAGTGTTCCAGAGGTTGACAATAGTGGGGCAGTGTGGGAAACCATTGGAGGTACGGGCCGCTTCGGAGTTCATGGCCTGCTCCGTGAAGAAAGTGCTGTTGGACAGCTGTGCCCGAATCAGGTCGTCTTTACCCAGCTCTGTGTCTGTGATGAGTGAGGCCAGAAGTCAGATGTCATCCTTTGATGAAAAAGCATGAGAGAGAGAAACTAAAAGTCCCTTGTGTGCTGATGAGAGCGCCTTGTCTCTTCTTAATGTCCACTCTGCCTCAACCCCATGAATGGCAGAATAACTGATACCCTTTGTGTCTAAAAACCCTTTTCATTTGGAGTAAACTGGAACTGCATGCCTTGGGTTGCTCTGACAGATCTTGACTGAAATGGTTTAGACCTGAACTGGGGTTTGGGAAAAACTTGTACCTAGAAAGAGTCAGGGTAGGGTAGAATTCAAAGAATTGGCTCCCTTTCAATTAAGTTTAATTTGAATTGGTCAGCCACACCCCACAGAAAGTGGAATTTGAATTCAAATGACAAGAGTACAGAGAATTTAAACTAAGTGAGAATTTACACTAAGAAATTGGAAAAGTGTTCTTTCACCCTCTAAAAAAATGACCCTCTAACACTAGCGTTCTCTATTTTTTCTATTCTTTTGATTTTTTTCTTTTTATTTTATTGTAAAAAATGACCCTCTTACATTAGCATTCTTTTTTCTTTTTCTATTCGATCTACTTGTTTTCTCTTTATTTATTAAAAAAAAAAAAAAACTTGCTACATGTAATGCGTTAGACTAACCGAGACTTGTCACATGAATGCTCTTTTGTTGGTTTTGATTGCTTCTGTTGTCCTCATTTGTAAGTCGATTTGGATAAAAGCATCTGCTAAATGACTAAATGTAATGTAAATGTTAAACTTAATTTATTAAATCTAATAAATATAATACAAATTTTATAGATGGCATTTCCAACTCCTGTCTGTCTTTAAGGCCAATAAACCTTCAAATGTTTTTAAACTTTTTTTTAACTTTCAAAGAAGAGCTTGTTTTGACACATTTATTTTCTAGTAAAAAATTGGATGAATTTTCGAGGCAAGGCAAGTTTATTTATGGAACAAATTTCATACACTGTGGTAATTTAAATAAAAGTGTTTAAAAAATTAAAAATTATTTTAAAAGTAGCAATCATAAAAAAGTTTAGTAAGAAATATTCAAAAATACAATAAAAGTAAAAATAAAAGAATAAATATATCTATCAACCTTCTAAACCTAGCTTATCTAGTAAAAATAAATTTTGTGAAGTTCTTTTTATTTCTTTTTTGATTTCAATGTTTATTCTTCCTCATTCAAATTGGAATTGCAATTTTTGCATCCTATTTGCTACCTATTTTCATGGACTGAATTGGAATTTAAAAGACATTCTCAATTCAATTCTGCATGACTCTCAACCCTGGAAAAGAGTATAAGTCTCTTATGATAAACCGGTTAATATTACTGAGGGCAGCGGAAACCCAGAGGTTTCCTTCCATGTACTGCTGCCAAGAGACTCCACAGTGCTATAAAAAGAGTCTGGGAGTTTTTGCCGGTATGTAGGTGTGAGGAACAAACTTGCAGAAATGGCTGGAATTAATATTCGAATCACAATCACCCCCCATCAGATCTTCCACTTAGAATGTTTGGATTCACGATCTAAGCACGCTAAGCAGCAGAGGAATCAGTAAACTATGTGGTGTCTACTACGTTTCCTCTCCTCTCTTTCTAGCTCTTTCACGCCCCAGCCGTCGTCTGCGCTTTGCTGGAGTTCCTCTCCTAGGGAGTAAATCTGGCTCCCATTGTGAAAGCAGGCGGAACCCCCTCTCCTCTTCCCCCTCTCCTCCCTCCCGCTGCTGACTGCGAGCGGTGGCGAGACTTTGAAGCAGCCGGGCGGTGGAGGGGAGCAGTCATTGTGCTGCTCTTTGATAGTGCCGCCCTGGCTTGCAGCTCAGGCTTTGCAGGAGCACGTCGTTCCTGGGCTCTCATCCCAGCACTCCTCAGATGTGGGCAGACCCCACTCACAGCCTCCACTGGAATACCAAACCTTTGCGCTTCTCGTGTCCCCTGCCCTCACCTGAAGGTTTCTTGTTGTTTCGTGGGGTGAACATTGTCGTCTCAGCCATTTTAGAAAGCGGAAAGGAGATGTCAGGAGAAAAGACCCAACCGTGGTTGCTTTGCAGCTACACAGACCAAATTGTGTAGGAGTTTTTCCCCTCTTTAATGTTACTGTCTCTGGGCCAGAGGAAGTGCTGACTGAACGAAGTGGTTTGTTTAAATCAGATTTTTCACCCAGGTGTTGTTTTTATTACTCAGGCTGGGGTTTTTTTGAACCCGTCCTCCTCCTAGCAGATCATTGGTTATAGTGCCTGTTGAATTTTTATGGACTCCTTGAAGGACGCTGCCAAATCCGACGTGAAGCCAAGTGCTACAACACAAGGTCATTGGTCCAAAGTCAGTTTGGTGTGAAAGTGGACCTTTTCAGCTGACTAGGCTTAACGCAGCCCAGATTTGGGCTCTTCGTCTGTACTCTCATTCCCGGCCAATGTTTTAATCGTAAAGCTTTGAAGCTTCTCCGCTTCCTCATGTACAGCTAAGTGTCTGTAGAAACAGCTGCTTTTACAAAAAGCCTGTAAGCTTAGTTTTTCCAACTGCCGTTAGTTCTTACACACAGTCAAACGTTTGGCTACTTTTTTCTTGTTTATGGATTTTAACTTGTTTTACACTTAAAAAAAAAGATAAAGAAAGAAAGAAAGAAAGAAAGAAAGAAAGAAAAAAGAAAAGAGAGAAAGAAAGAAAGAAATTTAGAAAGAAAGAAGAGGAAAAGGAAAGAAAGAGAGAAAGAAAGAAAGAAAGAAAGAAAGAAAGAAAGAAAGAAAGAAAGAAAGAAAGAAAGAAAGAAAGAAAGAAATTTAATATTGTATGCAGTGTTTCTTCTTGACTAAATTTATTTCCAGGATTTTTAGATATTTTAATTGGAAACTAGTCAAAATAAATACTCAAGATTCAGTAAGAATTTTTTTTCTTTGCATTTTCTATCTTTTACAAATTTTTGAAAGCAACTTCACAACTGTGAGTGTTGCCACCTGGTGAAATTCCTGCATTTCCTGCACATACATGTGGTTTAAAAATCTGAGCTGCAAACTGACCACTCAGATCCTGCTGATCTGAATTTTACCGGCAAACATATAACCGAGGCACACTTTCTCCAGTTCTTCAGAACAATATTCTTTCTTCCTCTCTGAGCACTTCGAAGCCACCTTCTCTGGTTTTTGGAGAAAGGAAAGAGTTAGATCGAAGGAAGGAGGTGTGTGTCGGTCCCAGCTGCAGGCTTTTTGATTTGCCTCAGGAGGTGAAAGGGCCAATTGAGTGACACAGGGCCATGTCTGTTATCTTAACCTCCCACACTTCAAAGAACAGCCTCGCTACCGCCGAGCCGAAGAGAAGCACAGAGAGCGGCTGGCCCTCGAATACAGAGGAGCATTTCATTTCCTGCGAGCCGGGCCTCAGCATTCCACAGCGCAAATGGGAAGTAGCTCTTGAATCCCTGCGTTTGTATGGGAGCAGACTGTAAAGCGTGGCCCGACGGCACCGTCCTAACCTCTCCAAACACCCCGACACGCCCCCTCCCCTTCCAACAGGAGGCTGGCGGGGAAAGGCAGGAAAGCATGCCAGCCTTTTTCATCTGCGGTCGGGAAGGAAAACGCTCTCCAGGAAGGGGGCGCAGGGCACAGGGAAGCTTTGAGTTCATAGGATGAAAAGGCTGGGCAGGGGAGGTAAATAAAAGCGTGGTGACTCTCTTTCTCTCTCTCTTGGTTCGGCAACAGGGTCAGCGCTCCCTTGAAAAGTAGTTGCCTTTCATCCACATGTGGTAAAGCCATCCACACGGGTGTACGAGTGTATTTATGTGTGAAAGTGGTCCAGGGTGGAGTTGTGGAGCAAAACTGACATCTCACAGAAAAAGGTTGCGTTCGACCTCCGCTCCAGGGAGGAGCCCGCTACTAGTCTTGCATTTTATCCATCTCCCTCTCTCTCTCCTGCTCTATCCATCAGAGGTTTGCTCCTGTATTCCTGCTTCTCACTTTGATCAGGAATTCCATTTGATGCACTTCTGAAATAGCCCCATACAGCTTGTCGACCAAAATAGTCTGTTACATTTAATATTTCACATCTCAAAAGGGATTCAGATTGGACAAAAAGATTGAGATGGAAAACTTTGGCTTTCTGAGAATACGATTCTTGATTCATGTTGGACGTGGGATTCTTTTTTTTTTTTTTTCTTTCAAAATGGTATGCTGGGGACTTTTTGAGTGTGCCAATTTGTTGAAAGCTTGTAATCTGTTTTTGCTCTAAATGTCCTAATGTGCAATACACAAATTACAATGCATGGTGAAAAAAATCAATGCTTTTTTTTTTTTTTTTTTTTTTTTTTTTTTTACATTTCTGTCATATGTTTTCATGCACAAAATGTTCTTGAGACACTGTACAGTAACTATGAATTATGATATTTTGATTATATTGATTTAAAAATAAAATATGGTAATATGCATTTTGTTTTTTAAACAGAAGGTAGCTAAACTTCTTAAAGGGATAAGAAGTCTTCATTTTTAAGTGAATATCCCCTCAAAAACTGTATAATAATAATAATATTTTAAAATACTTCTTTTAAATATTTTGTTAATCTCTCTCTCTCTCTCTCTCTCTCTCTCTCTCTCTCTCTCTCTCTCTCTCTCTCTCTCTCTCTATACACAGTCAAACCAAAAATTATTCAGACACCAGATATAATTTTTGATATTGTTTTTGCTAGTGGGTGCAGGACACTATAGTTCATTTATGTAAGTGAGGATAGCAAAATAAAGTAAACTGTGACATTATACCCAAAAATTCTTCATACAGTAATTTTAAAATTGATAAAAATTTGGGACCAAAAATTTGATTTGACACTTTGACCTGACCATGTTTTGTTACATAACTTTCTATCAAAGTTTTCTGACATTATCAAGATGAATTTGTTCTGACACAGTTTAACTCTTGAGTTCTTGTCATATAAACTATAGCAAATAAACAGTTTCTAAAAATATTTTAAAAAATGTTTAATAAAATGTATTATCAAACTTACCATGTTTTTTTTTTTTTTTCTCTCCATTTGTGTTCTACAGGAGGAAAACTGACTTCTTTTTCCTCTTGCAAAGCAAAGACAGCAGCTACAGGCCCCCTTTTAGAGATGGAAGCCTGCTAGATTCCTCAACCTTTCACCCCTCCGTCACTTCTTGACCCCTGCGGAATGTCCAGAGGGTCCCGGTCCTTGAATCTGCTCCTCGGCTGCAGGCGCTGCTGTAGAGACATTGAACTGAGAACAGACAATCACCAACACAGGCCCTCACGCAGACCCGTGAATACTCGTTTGAACGTTCCTTTTTGTTTTCTGTCCTTAATTCACTCCCGAAGCCGAAGGCGTTGCACTGATTATGTTCCTTGACCGTTTGTAAAGCACACATATGGCCACATGTAAACAAACACACACGTTCCTACATCTGTTTCTAAGTTATTCTAAGTTATTTGGCACCTCTGTCTTCTGTGTGTTCACTACGTCACTCCCTCATTTTCTTTCGTGCCCTGTTGAATGTAGCAACACAGGGGCCCGACACACCTCACGGCGTTCTATCGCAACAGTTTAGGGATCACACATTGCCCTGGAAACTATCTCCGTAGGTTGACACATTGGTGCAAAAAGGATCAATGTTTTGATTTCTCCTCTACATCTTGGGTTCAAGTTTATTTTGAATCCTTTTTTTTTATTTTTTTTATTTTGCTTTATTTTCATTTCTCTGTGTATATTTTAAGTGATTTTTTTTAATCATTATTTTTATATATATATATATATATGTGTATGTATATGTATATATGTATGTGTGTGTGTGTATATATATATATATATATATATATATATATATATATATATATATATATATATATATATATATATATATATATATATATATATATATATATAAATGGTATATGAAAATAAGCTTGGAGACAAGAAAGCCATTTTTCTTGTTGAAGCGTCTTGCAGAAATAACATTTGAAAGTCTTTTTTTGATAACTATTTGTAACGGATATTGACTTCTCAGTCTTGCGCAGATGTAAAATAATGCTCAATGTGTACTTTTTAAAAAGAGATGTCTGGATGTCACTTTTCTTGGTATTTTTGCAGGCAACATTAGGACAAAGGTGAAAGAGTAGGTACCCAGAGGCCTATATTTTATTGATCTAAATTGACAAATGAAGCAGATATATATCTATATATATTTACCCCAGCACTTGGCAGTCTTTCTTTATTTGCAATGTTCCTCTGTCTTTCTGGTAGGTAATAGAGTGGTCTTTTGCCATGTTTATTCCATGCAAACATTTCCACATTTTATTCTTTTTAATTGTTCTCTTTTAGCATTTTCAGATGTTGATTTTTTTACATTCATTGTCATATTTTGAAGCGTTAACTTGGCGTAGCATTTTGCTTCCAAGTGGTCACATTCGAACTCTCTTTTTTTATGAAAATAAATAGGCATCTTTGACTGAAAACGATTGCAGTGTGTTTATTTTTTTTTTTTTTCACATTTTACACTGAAATGTTAAATTTCCTCAGTGTAAACAGAGAGTGCATTTCTACAAGAAGCATTAGAAATGATAGAACATATCCTGTGGATCTCTGGGGAAATTTCAAAAGGCTTACTGAAATGAACGAGAAATAAAATGCAGCTAGTTACTGTGCCTCGGTGTTCATTTTAATATGCATTAGAATATTCATACGGCCTTAAGTACATGATAATAAGGGAATGATTTGCAATATAGCTAAAAAAGATTAAATGGCCATTCATTTTTCTCCTTACAAATGCTCAAATTCGGCGTTTAAAGATACATAAAGCATGGTTTTGATCGCCGAGTCGTTCGGTATGCGTTCAGTATCAGTAAAACTCAGCGAGTTGCTGTCGATGTTTATGGTACCACAGTGCCACCTTACGCATTAAATACCGCCATCATGTGTTTTATAGGGAGTTATGGACATTTGGTGTTTGTATTAAGTTCCCAACTGAGACCAGTTTACTTGGAGCTATATAATACTTAACTGTAGTTCTTAATAAAATGCTTGTCATTTCCTACATGATTCACAATAATACTGAGATATAATTGCTAACAGTCTTTGTCCTGTTTCGATCCTTTTCTAATGTTAGGCTCGTCTGTTACAACAGATGTGTAACAATATGATTTTACTGGCTATAAAGCCCAGTGTATATGATAGGGCGCCATCTACTGGAAGATTATGAAATCAAAACTGCCTCATTACACGACTACTCTCATGCAGTTATCGCTGGTTAATAGATTAATCTGATGCATACAACAGCTACAGTATACTATCTTAATGGAAATTAGCAGAAAATATTGAAATTGTCACATGATTTCGTCATATACACGTTTTCATTAACAATACACTTTTATTCAAGAGCATTTTAAAAGGACTAAATGCTGGATGCTGCAGTAATGTCTTTCCACTTAAATAAGTATTAAAATAAGGTAAGTGTATTTTGACACTATAAATAACTCAATTACCCTACAGACCCACCAGGAAATGTACATTATTTGATTATAGAATACATTACAAAATTATTAGGATTATAGAATACATTATAGACTATTGCTCAATAACAACAACAATAATCTTAAAGCGATGTAAGCACGTGTTTTTAAATTAAATATTAATTTAAATATTACCACGATTCATTTTTAAATGCATATATACCGTTTTTTGCATTTATATTATTTATGTGTATTGTGTGTAGTGTTATCTCAAGGCTGCAATTATTGTTTGATCAACATATTTTGTGCAAATATGAATATTAAACATACTAATTTAATAGTCCTATAAAAATACAACTTTAAATGAACTTTCACCCAAGTTTAAATATCTAAAAAGTTCAGTTAAATGATTGTCCCTCACATATTAAAACATCGGGGTGTGCAAGTGGTGTGAAATGACTCTAAATTAGTGCTGTCAAATCGATTAATCGCGATTAATCGCATCCGAAATAAAAGTTTTTGTTTACATAATATATGTGTACGGTGTATATTTATATGCATGCATACATACATACATACATGTATATATTTAAGAAATAAATAGTAATGATTATTGATTTAATTGGTCATGTGCGCTTTACAAGAGCTAATCTCCTCTGTCCTGATGTCAGTGTGAAGATGCTCAGACTGCGTGTCTTTTCCTGCGGTCTGCTCTCTCTTCCAAGGGCATCATCAGTGAGTGTAATGGCTATCTTCCAGAAACCCTGAGTGACCGGCGGCCTCAGAACAAACAACAATATGAGGAGACATTAGACAATAAATAAATAAATAAAAAATGGGTTTTTGATATGGAAAACCCTGAAGTAGGAAACTGTCCGCTGTTCCCATGAAGTATTCACACGGACAGAATTCCCAGGAAGGCCTCATCGTCCGGAAAGAGTGAGTTAAAAAGTGAAGTTATTCTGAGAAATTCTCGGAAATCATTTGTTTGAAGACTTCACGTTGTTTAATATATTGTTTGGCACAGTTAGACAAAAAATTCAAAAGGCCACGTGTTTGTGGTTATTATATTTATGACAATGATTATCAAATCTGGACTGTAAAATTAGAGAGGTTGTTTTAAATTAAAATTAATAATAGTTTTGAATATTTCCACAGTGTCATTGATAAATGATCAATGTACTCACTTCCTAAAAACACACATGCAAACTCAAAAACACTGAAGGTGCAACAACTGGAATCACATGCATATAAACGTGCATTTATATTGGACATTGCAGAGAACTGAAAATATATTCATGAATTCTTCAAAAGACAAAGTTTCACATTGTCTTTCCACACAATGTGAAGTGTGTCCACAACAAAGGCATCCGGGGACACTGATTTTAGCTTATAAGAAACTCACAAGCCATCAGCAAACCATATTTCAGAAGTCTGAATAGCCAGGAATGAAATGAATATCCAATCACAAGTTAATATAAAGCACAAAGCATTTGAATAAACATGATTCATCGCTCTCTTTTAATTATTGATACAACTTTAAAACACTTAATGGTTAATGTAAATCACATGTGCATTCAGTGGCCACAAAATGTTGGGATCTTTAAAATAAATGTCACTTGCTGTTATAATTTATCTAATTTAATGACATGCATAGGCATACATGTTTAAGCGTGACACAAGTGTTCAAATACTTCAAGGGCAAATTTTATGAATTCGTTTCTATATTTTTATGGAGGACTACATTTCTTTATGTGCCAAATAAAACAATATTTTGATAGTTTTCTTGGAACCGTGTCTGAATAAATGATGAAGCAGCGACATCTAGTGACTGCATGGTATATTATTAAGAAGTTTACCTCGCAACATTAAACTATTTCATGTAATAGTTTTTGGCAAATAAACAATCGACAGAGATTTAAAAAAACAAAACAAAAAAAAAACACTATTCTCATTCATTCATCATTCTACTTCCTTCTAATATCAACTAATGCACATCTGACAATGAATTCAGTAAGTACAAAACACATGAAAAGACATTTTCAAATCTTTTAATGCCACAGACATTCAGAATGAATGAACCCAGGTTTTTAACCAATCACAGCAAGGCACTAAATGTAGTGGACAACATTCCTGTCGTTTAGACCTTTCATGTCCTCCTGACTGATTCATGTGGTCCAATATTTCATACAGGACTTTCCTGGGTTAAGTGGTGCATCTGATCACTCTTTTAACCTTTATACATTTATGAAATTCACAATCAAACAGTCTTTTCAGGACGAGCTGCTCAGTCCAGTGCATTTCGTTAGCATGACTTCTGTTGTCTGATTTAATCTTCACTTGTGTTACTTGTGTTTGTAGAATCCTTCACCAGTTTTCTTGCCCAATTTGCCCTCTGCTACCAGTTTGTTGAGCAGGGGACTGGGTGCAAGCAGGGGGTTATCGGGGTCCTTCTCATGCCAACCTACACAAAGCTATAATTAGATATCAACACAATACTTTTACATCAAAACTTGGCATGCTCGATTCAAAATGCTCACCGTCAATAATAAACTTGGAAGTGTCCAATCCAACATAGTCCAGAAGCTCAAACGGACCCATAGGATAACCGGCCCCAAGCTTCATGGCCACATCAATTTCTTCCTTAGAACTGTGACCTGCGAAATATACACAAGAAAATGAAATATTGAAATCTGTGCCGTATCGACTGATAAACCTTCAGTGCTTTTATGCATGTACCTCTCTCGTGTAGTCGAACAGCCTCGAGCATGTAAGGAACCAGCAGACAATTCACTATAAAACCTGGAGTGTCCTGAGAGGAGACGGCAAATGAGAGTTGAGGAATTTGTTCAAATCTCTAACCACAAGTACAAGCAGCAGTAATAGTGATTCTTATGTAAAAATCACTAATAATAATAATAACTAGATAAAGTTTGATGACAAACTTTGATGTTGGCTTGACAATGCCTTGTCTGAATGTTGCATATAGTTTAAAAAAGCTTTCAGAAGGTTTCTAGCATGTTTTAACATGTTGTTAATATTTTTCTAGCATGTTTCAACTCTTTATGACATTTTAACATTTTGCTAGCACGTTTAACACATTGCTAACATGATTAAGCATGTTTTAACATGTTTCTGTCATGTTTAAGCACATTGTTAGTATGTTTTAGGATGTTTAACACATTGCTAACATGATTAAACTTTTTAACATGTGTAGCATGTTTTAACATGTTTCTATCATGTTTAACACATTTCTAGCATGTTTTAGCATGTTGTTAACATGTTTATTTAGAATATTGCTAGCATGCTTCAAGCCTGTTTAAGGGCATTGCATGTTTCTATCACGTTTTACCATGTTGCTAACTTGCCCTAGGCTAGTTGTTAGGCTTTGTTTGAGCACACTTTTAGCATGGTTTAACACATTGCTAGCATGTTGTAACAAGTTTCTAGCATGATTAAGCATGTTTTAACACATTTCTGTTATGTTTAATACACATTGCTAGAATGTTTTAGCACATTTCTAGCATGTTTTAGAATATTGCTAGCATGTTTCAAGCATGTTTAAGGAAACTGCTTATTCTATCATGTTTTACTATGTTTGCTAGCTGTTAGGCTTTGCTAATGACACAGACGGATACATAAGAGTGATGGATAGACAGACAGATGAGATGTTAAAGCCAACATAATAATATACAAGATTATAGAGCACATACTTTGCATGAGACTGGATGCTTCCCCAAAGCTTTGCTGAACTCAAGGAGAGCATCAAAAGTCTGTTGGCTTGTTCCTGGAGCTTTAATCACCTGAGATAAGGCAGTTAGTCAAGTCAGATAAGTTAACAAGACAATGAAACTACACGTTTAATATATTCAATTCAATGCAGGCTTCAATATCTTGAAGATAAAATGTCATTTGCATTAATGTGGATGGTTGTGCAGTGAGTGAATCATAAACTCAATTCAGACCTCCACCAGCTTCATCATTGGGACGAGGTTGAAAAAATGCAGACCACCAAAGCGATCTTATCTGGCCATGGAGCTGGTGATGTCTGCGATCGGCAGGGAGGATGTGTTGCTAGCGAAGATAGTGCGTCTAAAGAGAGAACAAACATCTGACTGATACAATACTAAACCGAGCTTCGCCATTCATGGCATTACTTTTAGTGCATAGTACAAGTATATAAATTAGGATGCATAAATTTACAGCAAAATTAAACACTGAATATAAACTCTCATTTCACAGCTCTTCAGAATACTAGATTCTGATTGGCCAATCTCTACATTAAATACTTTTGCATAATTTATCATTTTTACAGTGTAAGTGACATTTGTCAACTGATTTACTACATAGCTGTGGTCTTTTTTCATATAATAAAATCATTTCAAATAATGTCTATGTATTTGTTCATTAATTAAGTAGTTGTGCAATTGTGGGCAGCTTAAATCTTATTTGCCACACAAATCCATTGAAAATGCTGCTGTGAGTTTTTGTGACATCTAGTGGTTAGCAGGAAATCAAATCAAATGTACCTTTAGCCCCATTGTACCTTATATATGTTCTTACTAATATTTTATGTGACTTTATGTGACTTTAGTTCACATTAATGCTGTCAAACTAACCTCAGGTTTTTCTGCAAACATCTTCTTCGCCACTTTCTTCAGACTAGCATTTCTTCAGTATGTCCTCAGATGTGTCCACCAGCACCACTGAATGCCCTGTGGATGCAGCAACCTGAAAAATAAAGTTGTTTGATGTAGAAAGCAACTCAGTTCAATGAGAAACGCTTGAAAGTGTAATTTAGGGCATAGTAGTAATAAACATTCAGCCATCATTTACTAACCCTCATGTATTTCCAAACCTGTATGACTTACTTTCTTCTGTGTAATATAAAAGAAGGGTGTCTCAGTGTTGTTGTTTTTTGTCCATACAATGGAAATCAATGGGTACCAACATTTTTCAAAATATCCTCTTTTGTATTCCACATAAAGTCATATGGATTTGGAACACGAGTGTGAGTAAACAATGACAGAATTGACCATTTTAAAGTATTTAAAATATTTATTTCAAACAACTTGAATATGCAATATTCAATATATGTTTTATATAAACCAAAACGATTAGAATGTAATAAACGTGAACCGAATGTGTTCTGCATAAGTGAGTGAAAGGTCACTCCATGACAAAGTTACAAGACAGTCGCAACGTGCTGGGAGAAGTTCATTCACCTTCACTGTAATGCAACTACACGAGACTTGAAACTTTTTAAAGAATGATCTTCAATAGCTGCGTTAATAGCACTTAGCTTGAAGCCTGGCTTGGCAAAACACTAGCTCTTTGCAGAAATATGCACTCATTTATGTTTCGTTACCTGTGTGATGCCAGCCCCCATCAGCCCTCCTCCGATAATAGTGACATGTTTAATAGCAGCATGTAGAGCTGCAGAAGATGAGAGGCTCCTGACGCACTGGCGCGTAACAAAAGCCATGGCTGATTTCATGAATGACACACTGCGCGTGCACAAGCTTCTGCTCAGCGCGTGCTCGAGAACTGGAGCTGGAGCAAGGTTGCTGATGTGATCACGTAGTTTTGTCCCCTCGCGACGACCTTTCAGATACAGTAAAGACCTGTTGATATTATATAACAACTCAAATCATATATTGTCAATGCGTTTATTGGTCTTGGAAAGGTGTGTTTTTATTATTATTAACAAATGCGTTTTAATGAAAAACTCCGCTTTTTATGTTAATTACTAAGATGCATCTATGAAAAATAATAATAGGCTAATAATAATAATAATTTCGAATCATTGTACAACCGTGTATAATTGCTGTTTGTTTATTTTTTTAATCATTTTATTTGTTGTTACTGTAATACATTGTGTAAAATTGGCGTTAATAAAAATATTGATGATATATGCATGATAGGCCTATTACATGATTCAAAGTATTTTATTACAGCCACAAATATAGATTTTGTTTACATATTTTCTAAACTCAGATGTTAAAATATTAAAATCTTTATAGAAATGCAAATGATTATGTTTAAAACTGATTATGAATTTTCAAAAATGACCGCTGTACCCACAAATATAGCATTGTTTTGTCAGTAGTGTATTGATTAGGGTAAAAATAAGTGATTAGTGTAGTTGTTTACTAAGGAAGCAACTGAGGAGTCAGTGACACACAATGTGTGAAAAAAGCAAAGACATATCAAGGTAAATATTGCTTTCCAGCAGGATATTTTATTATGCATAATTTCCAGTCAAGCAGTATTTTTGTCAAAGAATACAAAAAGTATGAAAATAGCATGTGTATAGGACATGAAATTCTAACTATGAAATTAGCCTTAGCAAGACTGGCCATTTTATTCCAAAAATATTTCACTTTTAATTTCCACCACAAAATGACATCAAACAAGATACATAATACATTGTTAGTAGATCAATTAAAATTAGTGTGTGTTGTTTTAAGAGAGATTTTTATCCCAGGATTTCATAGGATCTATTATCAGGTCCATAGTTGAACACCCATTCATGTTTATATGATAGCACTGAACCATATTTGAAAGAGTTTTCTGCAATAATACTTAAAAAAAAAAAGTAGAATAATAATAGCAGTCTCATAGTACAGTACAGTAACCAAGTAATCATTCTGAGAAAAAAAAAACTGTACAGTTATTGGATTTTGAAATTAATATTTAAAAATAAATGTAATAATAAAATTGAAATATGCTGATATAATGCTTAGTTCTTATTTCTTGAAATTGTTAAGGAACATTTCACTAAAATAACTTTTCGAACAAAAAAAAACATAAATCGGTTTTATGAAATAAATGTTTTAAAATAAATTAAAATTGAATAATAAAATAATTAAAACTGAAGTATGCTGACATAATACTTAGGTATGTGTTCTTATTTCTTGAAACTGTTCAGAAAAATATTACATAAAATAATCTCAGACCTTTCGCTTTATCATGCAACTACAAAGGCCCTTACTTCATTTATGGTCCAAATGACAATTCTTCTTAATGGACAACCCGTGCAATTTGCTTCCGAGTGATTTCTCATTGTTTGAGGAATGACTCTTTTTTTTTTAAAGCCTATTCAGCGTGCTTTCACACAGACTGTAAATGGGCATGGAGCCAGAGTCAGGCCAAAGCATCCATGCATGGATGGAGGAGATTTACCCTCAGGAAGCCTGAATGAGAAGGCCTGCATCAGGCTGGTAAACATCAGAAACAGCTCCATCTTAGCCAGCTGCTCTCCCATGCACATCCTGCGACCTGCCAGATGCACAAAACATCATTTAAACAAGAGTAGTTATTAATATAAAACCTAAACATGTTAAATCGCTGCTTTCCAGGCTACATGATTTCTACAAACATACCAATTCCAAATGGAATAAAACAATCTTTCCTGAGAAGTTTTCCTTGTTCATCCAGAAATCAACTTGGATTGAAGTCATCAGGATTTTCCCACACGGTGGGATCCCTGTGTACTGACCAGAGGTTTGGGATGATAACTGTTCCTTTAGGAATAGTGTATCCTCGGAATTCTGGGAAGAGACAAATGCAGCTGAAACATTCAGCTGTGTCCTCTGAAAGTATTTGTACAGTCATAATATTCGTTCACCCTTTGGATTTAATATAAAAAATACAGATTCAGGTTAAAGTCTGACTGTTATCTAGATTGTAGTTCCAATATGTGGATTATGGTAAAGTTCAAGCTGAACTGGTTTGGTTTTTATTCATTAATAATTTACTTTAGACAAACATTTAAAAAAAAAAAAAAAGTTCAAATACTTTCAGTTAGGCATTGTATATAAAATATATCCTTGATAAAAACCTTGATAAAAAAATGATCCTGGTCACATTTCACCCCAAAAGAAAAACGAAAGAAAAACTACATGTATGTATAAAATGTATGTTTATAGTATTAGATTTCTATTATATATGTTTTTTATTTTGTTTTATATTATATATATTTATTATAAGAACAGAATAGAGCAGAATAAAATAATTTAGAATTGAACAGAATAAATCAGTAGAAGAGCTGACAGAATACAAAAAATAAAACAGGGAATAATAGAATAGAATAAAACAGTATAATTGACTGGACAAATTATGTGTATATATAAAATGTATATTTATAGTATTATATTTATTTATATTATTTGATATTATACATTTATATTATATATTTATATTTGTTCTATTATATTTATATAGATTTTTGCTTTTAGAAAATAAAGCATTTTGTAGAAACAATATTGTTTGTACATTGTTACAATATTTATTTTTTATATATTTATCATTATTTTAAGCACACTTTCAAAATAGTATTGCAACTGGACATTTTACTTTAGATTGTGTTTTGTTAAATGAAAAAAAAATGTATATATATGATTATAAAATTAAATACTTAATTAATAATAATAAATAATAATAATAATAATAGTAATTATAATAATCTTAAGAATCATGCGTAAATAAATAAAAAAACAGTTAAATAAATATTGTGACCATTTAGAAATTGGGAGTTTGAGAAATCTTCAGAGTGATGCATTAATTTTCTTTTTGTAATCACATAAACATTTTGATAAAGAAGAGTTTATAAATTTCATGCAACAAGAGGTACACTATGTATTAATGTAAACCATTTATTTCCATAAAATGTCATTATGTTTTTAAGACACAGAAAATAAACATAAAAAAAAGAAATAACAGCTGGCATGAATCATTAGAAAAAGAATGCATGCATTTCTAATATAAAATAGTGTATAAAATTAATGAAACCCTGTTGAACAACACTTTTTTTTATGACAAACATGTTTTAGATGACAATTAAATAAACAGATAAGGGAAAATATGACAACTAAGAAGCATGCACAAACTAATAGATCTGTAAAAATCCATCATTTTCCAAACATAACACTTTCAGTTGGCCCTTCAAGTACTTACAAAAGTGTTTTTTAAATGGCTACATTGACTGAATATAAATTAATGTAAAAATGTCAACAATGACTTGTCAAATTATATTGAGTCTGAACTGTTTAGCCCAATGTTATTAGAGATCTAATTAACAACAATAGCCAAACAGTCTTTGTTCTTTGGTATGGTATAAACACTGAGACAGCCACAAGCGAAATACAAAACATTTCCACATGTTGGTTTAGGCATCATGATGAGTTCACGATGTCACTCCTCCCGGCCGCTCTGCACCATGGAATATTTCTTACAGGGGTTCTTCAGACAGGCAGGTGGCCATGTGATTGGCCAGCAGAAAGAACAGGGCACTTGGGTCTGGACATTCCTCTCGAAGAAGTTAAACACGGGGTTCCACCAGGTGTGAGTGAGGTAGTTGTTCGGAGAACACTTTAAAGTCTGGTGAAAACAGGAAAATATGAATTAATATCATACTAAGGATGAATTCAAATAATCAAAAAAACAAAACAAAACATTGTTACGCATGGTCAGATGACTGACTACTTCTGGTTTTCTGAAAACAGAAGTGGCGATGCACAGGATATAAACGCACTATAGATGCACGACAAAAAGCAGTTCTGGGAAATTTGGTTAGTTGCATTGTTATGACATTTTAGATCCAAAGCAATTTAGCAATTCCATGAAAATCACTGTTATCACTGAGGACAGAAGCCCTGGAGCCACTTCAGGACACAGACTCAATTGTAGTCAGGGACTGAACCTGTTGACATTTGCATCACCAGTCCAAAGTCTCAACCTCTCACTGCATTTCAGTTTATTTATTTATTTTTTATTTGTGGATGCTTTTTAACCACCGTAAATATCCTTTCTGAGATATGACAGTTCTGATATCATTGGCTACTTTTCTTGTAACAGTATAAAAAAACAAGATGTGTTTTGATAGTTTGAAAGGTTTTTCCTGTTTAAAATATCTAGACTGGCTTAAATCGAATGTGCAGCACTTTACCACCATCAGGGAGTCATTTCTCAAATGCTCGGCCTAATGGATATTCTCAGTGTACTCTGAGTCATGTAAACACTCTCGGTAAAAGGCTTAGTGCCGTTTTGGTGCCTTGGGTTTAATGACACCCTGAATCTAAATCGCAAATTGAGCTGAGAGCTTCCCTTTGGTTTCAGATGTGTGTATTTGTAGTTGTCTACATGAGGCTGGAGGCCAAAAAGATCAACAATATGCAAAATGAAAATATATCAAAATATGTGAACAAGAACGTACTTTAACATAAAAATGACACATTTAGACTCAATGAAGTGCCGTTTTGGTGACTCTTAGCTTAGACTCTTAGACTCTTAAGACTTTTCTAGACTATCTAGACTATTGTTCTGAAGTTTGGGGTAAGTAAGATTAAGAAATGTATACTTTTATTTAGAAATGACGCATTAATTTCAGTGGAAATAAAGACATTAATAATGTTACAAAAGTACTCTATTTCAAATAAATGCTTTTTAACTCTCTATTCATCAAATCCTGAAAAACAGTTTCCGCAAAAGTAATAAGCAACTGTTTACCAAATTGATAATAATAAAAATAAACGTTTCTTGAGCAACAAATCAGCATATTAGAAGGATTTCTAAATGTAACACTGAAGCTTTGCATCACAAAATGTATTAGAATAGAAAATACGTATTCTAAAATATTGTAATATTTCACAGTATTACTATTTTACTGTATTTTAGATCAAATAAATGCAGCCTTGGTGAATATAAAAGACTTCTCTTTCAAAAATATTAACAAAATACACGAATAAAACAAAAAACTTTAAGAGTAGTGAATACACTCCAACAAGCTATGTATTCTCATCTGTGAAAATAAGCAAACAATATTATTGACATCATCTGACGCTAATATCTCTTTGATATGTTCTGATATGTGATGTTTTCATTGGAAATACATTACATGAAGACCACCGAAATCCTTATTTAAAGGGACAGTTCAACTAAAAATGAAAATTCTGTCATTAATTACTCACCCTCATGTCGTTCCAAACCTCTAAGACCTTCGTTCATCTTCGGAACACAAATTAAGATATTTTTGATGAAATCCGAGAGCTTTCTGACCCTGCATAGACAGCAACACAACTGACACATTCAAGGCCCAGAAAGGTAGTAAGGACTTCGTTAAAATAGCCCATGTGACATCAGTGGTTCAACCGTAATTTAATACTTTTTGTGGTGCGAAGAAAACAAAAATAATGGCTTTTTTCAACAATTTCATCATACGTCGAATGCATCATGTGAACGTGTGGAGAAGACTGATACGGAAGAGAAGAAATTGTTGAATAAATTCATTATTTTTGTTTTCTTTGCGCACAAAAAGTATTAAATTACGGTTGAACCACTGATGTCACATGGACTATTTTAATGATGTCCTTACTACCTTTCTGGGCCTTGAACATGGTAGTTCCCTTGCTGTCTATGCAGGGTCAGAAAGCTCTAGGATTTCATCAAAAGTATCTTAATTTGTGTTCTGAAGATGAACGAAGGCTTGCTATTTGAGCAATTCTATTATTTCAAATTACTGATATATGTACCTGCAGATTAGCCATAGTGTGATACCAGTAGAACAGTCGAGTTGTGATGAAATACGCCACCACCACATCCACACTGTAGTGCTCATGGGCCACCAGGATACACACGACACCCACAGCAGCCGTTAACCAACACAGAAGATGGTACCACCAGAAAGAATGAGGAGAATCTATAGAGAAACGAAGAATCAGTTATGAATCATAATGGGCTGCTGCTTGAACATCTAAAACAAACAGTCAGAAAGTGCCTCAATGTCTTCTGAATGGCTAAAAACAGAATCTAAAATTGCTTACAGTGACCTCAAGTCTGTAATTAGCAGACAGTCATTTTATTTGGGTTTTAAAATAAAGCCTGCCGTCTGAGAAAGGGACATACACTCCTTGAGGAAGAGGTACGTGAGCGTGAGAATGACAGTGTGGCCACTGTACAAGAAGTCGCCGCACAGCAGATGAGATCCGGTGATTGATAATCCACCACCAGAGAGCAACTGCAGAACACGCTGCAGCTTTGCTTGGGAATCTCCGTGGAGCTGAATGAGAGATGCAGGAAAGAAGATATGAGTGAGGATATTAAATGTTGAAAGAGTAGTTGGTGTCATGAATTTTGAATTGAAAAATCATGCTCATCGAATCTGAACCCTTTGTAAAGGCTGCAATATTTGTCTTGAGGAAGGCAGAGGATATTACAGATTTAAAAGCCAAATGCTTTTGCTTATCTGACATTGTCTTGGTATAAGATCCTGAGGGGATCATGACAAAGCGGAACAGCTACAATAATAATAATAATAATAATTTTTTACCTTTGGTGCACAAACCATGTGCATGCCAGGCACGGGTAGAGTGGTGACGTACATGGTTACGCATCTATACATGTACAATGTGCCCAAAATGAAGAAATATCGTCTTGCTATAATAGCCCTATATGGAACAGAAAAATAAAAAAAGTCAATTTTTGTCATCATTGAACAGATGTGGGTTAGGCTGAGATTGCTGAGCCTTACAAAGCCTTTTTATAACACTCTATCCATGAATAGGGAATAACTAGGGTACAAATCACATGTTCTTTGGAATAAGAAAATTAGATATTAGATTTGATGATTAGATTTGATAATAATCACACATCTCGCAATCATTTAGTTTAATCTGTTGAACTGATTATTTTTTGTAAAAAAAAAAAAAGTTATTGTAAAGCAAGTAAATAATTCCATTTTCCATTTTGAAAATTAAATTTTTGTTGTGTGAAAATGTGACAATAGTGTTGACAATTCAACAAGATCAAACATTTAACAAAAGTTACAAAAGTTATAAAAAAATGATGTAACAAACTTTAATTTTTGTAATATTTACAAATTTATTTCTAATTTATGGAAAATTTAAGTTTCACAACAACTATATATATATAATATATATAGTTGTTGTGAAACTTAAATTTCCCATAAATTAGAAATAAATTATTATTATTATATATAATATATAAATATAATAATTAAGTATATAACATATATATATATATATATATATATATATATATATATATATATATATATTATAATATTTATATAATATATATATATATATATATATATATATATATATATATATATATATATATATATATATTATATATATATTATTTTTATTTATTTATTTTTTTAAGCATGCCAATCAAGGGCTTGGTGATATTCATTAGATTGACTTCCTCAATGCAATATTCATTTTTATAACTGCCCTCAAGAGTATTGCATTCACCCTGCTCTATATCACCTTAAACATAACCCCAACAAGCCATTAAATGTAATCTAACAGAGCTGATCAATAGGCTACAATGTCATCAGTATAATGTTGAGTGATGACTCTTACTTGTATCTGTGAATGAGCAACTGAATGGACCATATAGACACCAGAACCATTCCATTGACCTCAGTCACTGTAAACGCCCACTGAACGCGGTCTATATAGTCAAAGAACTTATCCGGCAGCGGTGGGCTGCTCTCCTTGGGTGGTACTCTCTCATGAACCACTGTTATCATAACCGTGGTCAAAACCAGGTTCAAAACTGCATAAAACAAAGCGATGAACGTCTTCCACCATTCCGATGGCAATCGGTTGCCCTTTCCTTCAGGCACGGAGATTTTGACGTAGTCTCGATGTCTGACCAGGGCTTTCCTCAAGACGTTCAGCTTCGCTTCTTCAGCAGCGTGGCTGTGGACGGGGCAAGATGTGCCAGGGGAGGGCGTTCCATCTGTGTTTGTGGGGTCCTTTTTTCCTTGGTGGTCTGACGATGCCATGAGTATCCACAACTACCCACTAATGACTGACTTCCTGCCAAGACTCTCTCCTGTAAGGCACTATAGGTTACTCTCCTCTGTGGTGATAATGAAAGGCCAGTGTTTTCAGCTCTCATATGATGTGGCCGGAACAGTCTTTTAAAAAAAGAAAGCAGAGCAGAAGAACATTAAATTAACTACATTATAGACATATATGACCATTAAAAGTGTAACATCATCTAACACGCACAATCAATGGAGGCTATTTTCAACCATGAATATCATAGGCCAAACATTTACGTTAAAAGCAAAGCTAATATACACAATTGACATGCTTCTTCACATTAAAACAAAAGGTATGTCAAAGAAGTGCACATATTATGTACTAATTTTAAACTTTAAATTCATACTTAATTGATTAAAAGAGACAGTAAATTATGTCACAAAAATATTTCAATTAAATGCCATTCTTTTGAAGTTTCTATTCATAAAAGAAGATTAAGTTTCCACAAAACTATTAAGAAGCAAATCTGTTTTCAACATTGATATTAATAAGAAATGTTTCTTGAGCAGCAAATCAGCATATTAGAATGATTTCTGAAGGATCATGTGCCACTGAAGACTGGAGTAATGATGCTGAAAATTCAGCTTTGCATCAAAGGAATAAATTACATTTAAAATATACTGAAATAATAAATTGATAAAACTATTATAATAAATAGAAATAAAAAGTAAATAGTAAACGGTTACATTTTAAAGGCCAAATGGCTGATATAACACTGTTATACTCTAAAAAATAAACAATTTTTACACAATATTTATCTAGATTCACAATGAAAAATTGAACGCATAAAAAATTGGCATTCAAAATGTTCAGGTTTATTATATGATAAATTAACTGATTAGCTATTCAGTTTCTCAATTTCTAAAGGCAAGTATTGGTATGATTTTAATACTCTTTTTATATTCCTGTAAGCCTGAATTTTGGCTAGAAATCATTCGTCTATACACGAAACATCCTCTAACCCTCTTTTATGTGCTCAGTGCAATCAAACACAGCAAAGCATATGATTTAAAAGCCGAAACATCTGACACAAGTGCAAACTGCCATCTAGAGAAAAGCCACAAGCATTCATGTTCAAGTTTGAGTCCAGTAGTGACTTCTCAATCCAGAAACAAGAGCATTTCAGGAACGGCCTTTTCTATTTATCTGAAAGCTTTCAGGTCTGAGAAGATCTCTGCTCCATCACACCCAAAGTGCATCTCAATAACCCTCATTACGGCGACATGCAATATTTACAAACAGTAAACAGAGCTTCAGGACGGACGCAGAAACGATGGATTATACGAATCACTCAACACGAAGGCATCGATTTCCTCCAAATCAATTTAGGCTGAAATATAATTACATTGGAAATGAGTTCTTATTACAAATCTGCACCAAATGAAAATTGGATTGTACACAACATCGGTTCTCTGTATTGCAACAAGAGAAAAAATATCATTATCTCTAATAACTTCTACATTACTACTACATGTGGATGCAACTAAGTTAAAACAGACTAAAAGAGTTTCTCCCAAGCAAATTTTTCTCACAAAAAAGCTTTAAAGAGTGATTTCTCCAATTCAAAATCACTTGCCTGTTGTGTCCCACAGCTCTACATGCACAATAGAGCTCTGTCGGTCCTACACTCCTCCTCTTACAATCTCTCTGAAACTTCTCTTCATCCCTCCACGTTCAGAGGGGCATGTTTTCCCAGTCTCCACCCTGCGCTCTAATGGTGATGCTTGTGGTGGAGACCTGGCAGGGGAAAATGTCTTCCACATGCTCCCAGAGACAGTAAATGGATGGCTTGGCTGGCTCCGCTCCGCGCGTCCCCTGCCCTGCCTCCGTGCTATTTCCAGCCCTGACTCCTGCCTCCAGACCAAGCCTGTATTTTTCTCCCAGGGAGCAGTGGTGCCTGGTCACAAACAAATTGGTAATGATATGGTTGCGAGGCCTGTTGAGCGTCCCCCCTCCCAGCTCGTGTGGAGGTTAAATTCAGCATCAAAGGGAAGGACAGAAAAAACGAAGAGACCCCGCCTCACACTTAAAGAGATGAGAGAGAAAAGCTTTTCTCTTCGTGCTCTGAGTTGATTATATTATCCCTTTCAGGCACACTCATGCACTTGTGTTTTTGAACTTACTTTACTGAATTGAACATACTTTACTGAATTTGTAGTATACCACACTTGTGTGTGTCATTTGCATAAAAGCATGTGCTAAATAAATAATGTGAATACACACTTGCATACTACACTACTAACATACACTTCCTGGAATATTTTGTGGATGTGGTTTCAAAACCGATCTTTAGATATTACCGTTTTAAATTTAACCTCATGTTATACAGTAAAAAAGTTGCATTTGCTACCTTATGAAGTTATTTCTACTGTACCTGTTCTGACCTTTAGCTGATGTATTTTAATATATTCAGTTGATTCAGTGATATTTTGATTTGAATACAAACGCGATGTTGACCTGAAATAATGTAGTAACAAACTAATTGTCAGTTTTGACTGAGGTGTGTTTGTGTGGTTTGTCTATACCAGTTATATATTTTGAAATTTTGAAAATGTCCTCAAAAATATGCCAAAAAGTGAAATCTGAAGGACATTTGAAGCCATTCTCACTATTTGAAAGATGTTTAAATGACTCCAAATAATTTTTTTAAACTTAAAATCTACTGATATCAACAGGTTTGTTTAGGTTTATGGTTTGAGTTTAGCAGACATCATCATCATATATGAGATGTCCTCACTGATATAGTGAAACCAACATATGTGTGTGTGTGTGTGTAACAATACAATTATCTAAAGCTGTAAATTATGAACTATATACACACCCTTTGAAGGTTTTATGGAATGTCTCCTTGGCTGGGCCTAAACCACCATGCCTCTCCCAAGTGAATTGATAGCTGTCTAGGAGAGATGATGGTTGCAATTAAATGATCTGAAGTTGAGATATTACGTGTTAGAAAGAGTGTACCTTACTGAAAAGCAGCTTTACAAGTTTTGATGTGTTCATTAAATTGGACAAAGGACTTTGAACATTGTTCAACTAGAAAAATAATCTCAGAATATAATCACAATGATCTAGAAACAGGATTATTCTCTAGAGAAATCCCCTCAAGGGCAAAAAAAGGTTCCAGATTCCAGATTTTCGTCACAGTTAACACTCTTTAATTTCTAATGCAATCTCAATGCAATCAGCTTTAAATTAGAGGTCATAAACTGGCAGATTTATAACTCAAATAACCTTTTAAAGAGGAAACATTACCTTTTTCAGGTTTAGTGGGCTCCTCTTGCACTTCCTTCAAAACACGCGCCATCTTTAGGAGACCAAAGAAATATGTTCTTTGTCAAAAAACGGCTTTAATTTTGTACCTTTGTAAGATTCATTAAATTAATAAACATCTCAAAGTTCCATTCTTTATGGTAGGGTGCGATTTATAGAAGAGGACGTACATTATTTGTACCTACGAGTTTATTCTTTTCAGTCTATTCTTTTTAATCGCGATTAATCGCATGATTGTCATGAGTTAACTCGTGATTAATTGCAGCTTAATCGCACATTTTTATTTGTTCTAAATGTACCTTAAATTAATACTTTTCAAGTTTTTAATACTCTAATCAACATGGGCATGGACAAATATGGTTGCTTTATGCAAATGTATGTTTATTATTATTGAAACAATAGTGAACATAGAGCATGAAGACTAGATATGTTTCAAAGGTCATAGATGTTTTTCAAAGAACTTGTTCATATCTATTAGACACATGAAAAAAAAAAAAAATACCAGGTTCTCATTACTTCTCTTTCTTTGCACTGAGCAATTTACTTACACAAACCTATTTACATTTTTGCCTTCAAAGATGTTAATCTGCACAAAAATCCTGATAATCGAGCCGTCGTCTGATGAAATCAAATACACATAAGATAAAGACAATAGCTGTGCTGTGATTTCGGCTATACTTGCATGTAAAATTAGAGAAGCAACGTGTTTAACTGAACAGAGCAGGCGCACAGAGAGAGAGAGAGAGAGAGAGAGAGAGAGAGAGAGAGAGAGAGAGAGAGAGAGAGAGAGAGAGAGAGAGAGAGAGAGAGAGGGGTGTGTGCACGCGCGGGGAAAGCCCTCGCGCTCGCGCGTCAGTACAGGCGAGTCTCAGAAACTAAAGGTTTGGGCGCTTTTTTGAAGGGAAAAAAGCTAAAGGGGTCTGCAAAGTCTCTAAATTGGCAACACTGTACATCTCCATTTCTCCAACTATGGGCCACGGGTCAAACTGCGCGCTGCGTTAATCGCGCGTTAATAAAATTAATGCCGTTAAAATGAATTTGCGTGCGTTATTAACTTTGACAGCCCTACTAAAATATTTTTTGGCAGCATAACATTTGTAAAATCCACAGACACAAAATGAACGACAGTCTCTTAGACGGTTTGCAAAGTTTCCCCTTGTAAATAATAAATGTCACATGATAAATGCCTAAGGGGAAAAGTTGTTTTGAATGTATGATTATAAACCTCATAAGTCAAGTAAAGCTTTGGTGGAACTCAAACAGGCTTGTCGGCTTATAGTCGGACTATTTTTAATGTAACACGGAGAGTTTCACATGTGTTTCCTAGTGGATGTTTTGTTCAATTCAAACACTGTGAGCAGGTACGTTTCACGTTCTTTCTTCATTTCTTTTTTCATTTGTTAGTTTTCATTTATTGTTGTGCTTAGTGATATCGCGACACCACGGAAAACCGAGTCAGATAACAACCTCAGTGACTTAAAATATAGCTAAAGACTGTTTGACCACTTACATTTATGTGCAATTGTTTTCTGCACCAAAAATTCATGCAACATAGTTGACCACATTTACTTTCACTGACATGATTTGGCATCTTGTTCATAACACTGCACCTGTTTGTAACTGTTCCAGTCATTCACTCTCTTATAGTAAAGTCTGTCCCTGGCATTATCCTGCCTAAACGTTCAGATTTTACATTTTAATGCCTCCCTTCTCATCTTTTGCAGATTTCAAGCTCTTCATGTGGTCTCCTCTCCACTAGACTGTCAGAATAAAGCAAAACGAGCCACAAAAAGACAGAGAGAGCGTCTATCTGGAGGTGACCACTGTGAACGGAGCCGTGTCTCTTCTCCTGCACTCCTCTATCGTCCTCTTCCTCCTCTCATACACAGAGTGCTCATCTTTCCATGTCTACCTGGTCGCAGTTCAAGCAGACATCCTGCAGTCCCTGTCAGGTCTGGTGCCCGAGGGTCTGGCTGTCTCTGCAGTGAGGAGGGACGAGCTGCCAGGGCTGGTTTGGATGTGCCGTCTGCCGGCTGCGCTGGAGCCCGACGTTTGCTTTTACAGAGCCGGCCTTGCTGTCGTACTGAGACACATCATTCAGAGAGCATGCCAGCTGATGTCAGGCCGGAGGGATGTGGCGTCACTCTTGGGCTTCAAGAATACCTGTCTCAAGGCTTGTGCCGAGGTGAAATTACAGATTAAAACAACAAGAAGACAAGTGCTGTAAATCCCATTGAGTAGTCAGAAGTGTGAACTAATAGCGTAGCTGTAGGGTGACAAGCATGTTGACATGTTTTGACAGGCTCAATCACTTAAATTTTGGAGTTCAGCATCACAGAATCACATATTCAAATGTTGACATTTGATCTCAGTGTTTGCAGATAGTAGCTATAAGGCATATCAGAGCAAAAACAAACTTGGGTTGCTCTCCTGTTTCTTTTTTCGCTGTTTTTAGAGCCTTGGGCTGTCAGTGGGACAGGTGTGATGTCTCAAGACACCTATTTCAGTGGATATTAGCAACATTTATGGTATGAAAATACCTTAAAGCAGTTTTTATAAGTGCGTTTTTGAAGGCTTTTTCGGGAAGTTGTTGTGTGTCAGTCAACCTATGACAACTTCAAATATATGCCATGGGACATATCGGATGATTGGGACGACAGAGAAACAAATATGGAGTTTTTGTTTCTTTAAGGGACTGCAGTGTTGTTGTTGTTAAATAAAACTATTAAAAATAGTTTTTGCTGATTAAAATAAAGTAATTGAAAATAAATGATAAATATTAGATGGAAAAACGTAAACTTAAGAAACTTTATATTGAGAATTAAAAACTGAAGAAATTAAAACTGAAATAATGTCATTTTAAGTTGAAGTACTAAAGTAACCAAAATGAGTTAAAGGTAAATAGAAATATTTAAGGGAAAAAAAAAAAACTGAAAATATGAAAATACAACAACTTCTAAAACCTACCGTACAGTAAAATTCCACAAAAAAATTTGTCAAATCAGAAATACTTCTTGAGCACTAAATCAGCATATCAGGATAATTTCTGAAGGATCATGTGACACTGAAGACTGGAGTAATGATGCTGAAAATTCGGTTTTGCATCACAGAAATAATATAAAATAGATATTATTAAATGGAACATTTTAATTTGTAATAATATTTTACAATATTACTGTTTTTTACTGTATTTTTGATCAAATAAATGCAGCCTTGATGAGCATAGGAGACTTCTTTTAAAACTTAAAAGACCAGTGTAATTAAAATGAAAATTGAAAAATATACAAAAAGTATTTTTAAAAAATAAAAAAGCTCATTCAAAATATTTATAAACACTATATTAGTATGCAAGTAATGCTAAAATAACACTGTTTTACTGTAGAGATGAACGATATATATGTGCACCATATTGATTATTGGCCAATATAAGCAGTTTTTATCTGCCATTATTACATATTTAACTATTTCTGCTTGTTTTAAGATTAATATCAATTATCCAGCTCTAGTTTAAAGGTATATTTATCAAATATGGCAAAAATGTAATCCTTTTTATATGCTTTAATTTAAATTTAACAAAATAGTATCAGTTTGTAACATCAGACATTTATCAGTTATTCACCAGTTATGTCAATAATTATCAGCTTTGCGGATGATTTCAATATCAGTACATTCCTAGTTTGCTTAATTATATGAAACTCTGGAAATTTACAAAGGCTTTTCACAGTAACAATCAGTCAGTTTAATTCATAGATCGTACATCACATTTATCGGTTATTAAAAGATTTCTAACTGTCGTTTGCTCCTCAGGTGAGTCAGTGGATTAGACTGTGTGAGCTGGACATTCCCTCTGCAGTAGAGCAACACTTGCGAAACCCTGAAGACCAGATGTGGCGACTTCCTGCTGCGATCCTGAACTTAGAGAAGAGGTTAGGGGAACCCGTCAAGATCCACAATGATGACAAGATACGCCAACAGAAGCTACAGCAGCAGCAGAAGAAGAGCGATTCTCAACTAAAAGGCCCTAATACAGAGATGAAGAGTCATCCGAATGAATCACATCCAGCTGTTGAGCTCAGTGCTGCTCTTTGCGGATGCAGTTCCTTCTACCTCCACCAGGGAGCGCTCTGACATCAGGAAAGTCAAGACCACAGATCTGCCAGAGCTGGAGCATGTGTTTGCAGAAGGGCTGTATTTCACCCTCACTAATGTCGTCCTGCTGCCTTACATCCATCAATACCTGGTAAAACAAACAAATCGAAAGCAGTTTTTATCTCATTACTTATAAATGACAATTCCTCACAAAGAGAGCCAGCCATTCATTCATTTTAGCAGTTGGCTCACAGGTGCTTTCAAGTTATATCAAACACAGACGTCTCTCGTGCCTCTGACTTCTCCTACTTCAAGGTGATTCTCTCAGTCCTGCATTAAATAAGGCTGGTAGTTTCTATTGCAATTGAAATGGATCAGTGTTGCGTGGGACGGTGAATTAGATTCTTTGCACTGTGATGTCCCTGAACTCTTTTAGTCGAAGAGCTTGACGCAGTCTGACACCAGTGTTTGTTAGACTATTGCTCTGGAGAATCAGAAAATCTGTGGCAGTTGATTTAATAAAGGCCTGTTTTCATCAAGAATGATAGCTATGTGGTTAACTGTATTAGTGAGCACACCAACAGATGATAACAATCAGAATGTGGACACTAATAAAAATAAAGCAGTAGACAACATTACTGCCAAACAATAACAATATAACTATAAAGTTATCATTCTTAATCAATATTAAAGTCCACACCACAGCCATAACGGTAATGATACAGAGGAACAGTATTGTTGAAATCACTTTCAAAACATATTTTTCTCCAGCTGATGAAGTATAAAATCACTGACAGCCAATCAGAATCCTCCACACTTTTCTTTGTTTGCTCAAGGGTGTTAAAGGAATAGAGTACAACAGTTCTGGAAAAATCCCATTTGTTTTCTTTTGATTTGATTTTGAATGAAAACTTAAAAACCTTTAAAGTCAGACCTGCTGTGAGCCCTGAGGTTATTGATCGATGGTATTTGCTTTTTTTTTTAAGTTGTCAGACACAGTTGTTAGGTAAAACTACATTACCTAGGATTCTGCAGATAAGTCTTAATCAGAGAAACGAAACAAGCAAATCATGCTAAAAGGACATTTTAGCATCCATCAACTCACTGCAAATGACGCAAGTCAGTTTCCCAACAATCTCAAACTACTTAAATATTTGCATAAATATGAATCTTTTGCAATAAACTTAAAAATGTAGTTTCTGTAAACACAATCAACATCGGTAAGACTTTATTTTACAGTGTTCTTGTTACATGTACTTACTACATTAATAGCAATAAATTGTAAGTAATGCAACTAACTCAACCTAATCCTAACCATACTGTAAGTAATTGTAGTTAAAATCACTCAGTATTTAAATGTATAATTACACTGTAGAAAGGACACTGAAATAGATAGTGTAACCTCAACATCTGTAAATCAGTACTTGTATATTTATGTTTATTTGATTTGATTTATTTGATTGTCATTTGCACTGCTTCATATGATTGTAGTTCTTTCCCTTAAAGAACGCATTAAGTTTTTGTCTTATCAAAGTTTTTTTTTTTTGAATCCTGAAAAACCCACTTTTGACTTCAGTTTTATAATGTTGTGACTCACCTCATAAAAATTAAGCTCATTGGACAGCATTTGTGGCATAATGTTAATTACGTATTCCTCATTTTCTTTAAAAAAAGCAAAAATCTGGGTGATAGTGAGGCGTTTACACTGAAACGTTAAAAATATACATTACACACACTGATATACATCTACACTGTTTCAATAAAATATTCACATGACATAAATAACATGCATTTTAGCATAATTTTAGTGCGAAAGAATGACTTGCTATCTTTTTTGTGTAAAGCTATATCCAGTTTGACACACTAATGCCTTAAAACCCTAAAACCCTAAGACTGTTTTAAAATAATAATTCATGTGCCTTTTATAAAATTATAAGCTTCACATTTCTGCTTTTAAATATGTCAAAAATGGCCCCATTCACTTCCTTTGTAAGTGCTTAACTGTAATTTCCAGTTTGGTTTTTGAAAAGAAAAAGAGGGATGACCTGAAAAGATTTAAAGGGATAGTTCACCCAAAAATGAAAATGACCCCATGATTTACTCACCCTCAAGCCATCCTAGGAGTATATGACTTTCTTCTTTCAGACGAACACAATCAGAGTTATATTAAAAATGTCCTGACTCTTCCAAGCTTTATAATGGCAGTGAATGGGGGTTGAGATTTTGAAGCCCAAAAAAATGCATCTGTTCATCATAAAAAGTGCTCCACATGGCTCCGGGGTGTTAATAATTTAATTTTTGGGTGAACTATCACTAATACCACACATATGGTTGAGTAAGCTTACAGCTTATTAATATTCCTTTAATGCTTATTTAAAATTTTCTTACTATTTTTCATTATTTAAATTTGAATTAGTAATGCATCCCTGCTATTATTGCTCATACCCAGGGTTATGGACAAGAATGATACCTTAATGTATTCTAGACATAGACCTCCACACCACAAACGTACATTGAAGTGATAGCTAGGGAGCAGAATATCATAGAGACTTTGTCCCTTCAGACACCCTGCAGTGTGTCTTTGAGGTGAAGTTTGTGTGTGTCTGTCATCCATTTCTCTTTCTCTCTTGCTCTTTTCTTTCTCCTCTCAGCATTGTTCATTCTCCTCCTGTCGTTCTCTCGGTCTTGGCTCTCTGTGGTCAGTGGCGCATCGGTGCCTCTTAGTTTCACACTCCGTCTAGCATGTCTCCCTCCTTCTGTCCTCCTCATCCCTTTCTACCCGTCTTTCCTCTGTGGAGCGATGATAGGAGCGTCACAGCTCTGGAGCTGATCTCGGTTCAGTGGGCACAACACTTTGATGGGTTACTTAAGTCATAGCGCCTTGCTGTCAGTGTGCATTTTTTAATATGCATTCATGCTTTTTAGAAAACTCCACAGGAGCACAACGTACACACAGATCCTCTGCTGTCTCGCCCATTTGCCATAACGATTGTACATTGCTTTCTGAAATGTGACCTACTCTTAAACTTGTGAATGTTTTTGAGATCTTGATTTGTTATGCCTGAATCTCACAAAAACACATAATAATAATAATAATAATAATAATAATAATAATAATAATAATTAATAATCAATTAAGATACATTTGCAAATCTATAATTTATTTTGCTATCTATCTATCTATCTATCTATCTATCTATCTATCTATCTATCTATTCATCTATCTGTCTATCTGTCTATCTGTGTAAATTTGTTTAACTTAATATTTTTTGTCTCATGCATCAGCATTTGTATGACTTTAATGTGAGTAGTTTAATATAAATAATAAAATATATTTAATATATATAAATTAAGAATTATGCATTAAGAAAATGACTGTTCTAAAGATCGAATGTTTTGTATTGTATTATTTTTAATGACAGTTAAGCACATTTAATGTAATGCAATTTTTTTTTATTATTATTAAATTAAATTTCATACATCAATTTCATACCCAGACATATATTATATTATATTATATTATATTATATTATATTATATTATATTATATTATATTATATTATATTATATTATATTATATTATATTATATTGTATTATATTATAATGTCTTTCTGTTCCAGATCTCCCTCCAAAAGCACACCCTCTGCCATCTCCCCTTGCTGGTGAGATGGTACCAGCGTGTACAGGAGCTCCCCAGTGTACTGAGGGCCGCAAAGGATTGTGGGATGGCCCTCCTCAGTCTCAGCATGGTTGACCTTTGCCCTCCCCAGCCGGAGGCCCCCCGACCCAGCGGAGCAGAGCAGGAAGGGCCAAACCTCAAGCAAGAGCCCTTCATCGGGGGCCCGCGGCCAACTCTCACCAAACTGCAAGTAATTGAATTTCACTCACTTTCTTTTTCTTCCGCACTCTTGCTCTCTTATTTTATTCTCCTCGTTCCTCTTTCCCTAACTCTTTCTGCTCACGGAAGGAGATTACACATGCTGCGCAAAGAAGCGCTTCTCTTTGCCACTTCACTAAACCTGTCAGTGGCGAACTCACATAATCCCTAAACAGCGATCTGCTCTCAGTACGTTCAGTGCTGTGCTCTCGTCCCTTTACGGCAGCCCTGTGTGCCACTGCAGGCCTGAACCATGATGATAAAGGATTTATGCACCCCAGTGAGGCAGAACAGCAGCCGTACTGACTCGCTCTTAACTGATGGGACTCCGTGCCACTTGATACTTTAAGGAGGCTGGTATTACAGGGCTGTCTGACTACGACAAGCGCTGCGATTTCGTTCAGCTGTGAGTCTGACGTTCATTAGTTGTGGAAAGAATATATGGAGGGTTATATTGGATAAACCTTAATATATAATGAAATGCTTATATTTATCATGAAATGCTAATCCGTAAATAAAAGAAAGCTTTATTTAAAAAGAAATGAATGAGATCACAGTAACCTAATTTCATGCTTAAGCAGATCAAAAGAACACAAGATACATGAATTCAGTGCACGTTTGCTTATATTTCTCCATAAAAATGAAGATCTTGCATAAAATAAATATGAATTTTGTAGTTGTTTCCACGTCTTGCAGACTGTAAATTATTAATATCATCGCTATGTTCACAATTTATATATGCCAAAAATGATTGAATAGTTGTTTATTTTCCCACTAGATTTTTACAGGAACTTTCATGGGCACAGTGTTCAGCATCTGTACAACTACTGTTCAAAAGTTTGGGGTCAGTAAGTTTAGATTTTTGAAAGAAATGTATACTTTTTTCAGCAAGGTTGCATTAAATTGATCAAAAGTCACAATAAAGAATTTTACATTGTTACAAAAAAATTCTGCAGCTGCTCAACTATTTAGCTGTTCAACCTTGGTAATAATTAAATTTTCTTGAGCATCAAATCAGCATATTAGAATGATTTCTGAAGGATCATGTGACACTGAAGCCTGGTGTAATAATGCTGAAAATCAGCTTTGCATCACAGTAATAAACTACATTTTAGAATATATAAAAATAATAAACACTTCTTTTAAATTGTAGTAATATTTTACGGTATTACTGTTTTTTTTTTACTGTGTATTTTTTCATCAAATAAATGCAGCCTTTCAAATACATAAACTTACCAACCTCAAACTTTTGA
The DNA here is from genome assembly GCA_039654775.1 of Spinibarbus caldwelli. Taxonomy (NCBI): domain Eukaryota; kingdom Metazoa; phylum Chordata; class Actinopteri; order Cypriniformes; family Cyprinidae; genus Spinibarbus; species Spinibarbus caldwelli. The sequence goes on along the minus strand of CM077225.1, from coordinate 32,784,456 downwards.
ACAGTAGTTGCAACTAGGTATTAAATATTAGGATTTGTTTTTATTTTACAGTTTTCATTGAGAATGAATTGGTATTATGGCCTTGAAAATAAATGGCTCTCATGAGTCAAAACTCAAGTCTTCCTCGATTAAAAAGAGAACAATTAAACAAGCTTCATATTTTGGTCCATTAATTTTATTTTAAAAAGAAGTACCAGATTCATTTATCTTCATTGTCTTTAAGAATCCTGCAAACCACATGTTCTCATGTAATTAATAATGATGCATTATAACAAAACTGTCAAAGAAATTATTCATTTCTCACAGTTAAACCTAATTCCATTTTTCTTCTCTTCACAAGCAGGAGAGCAATTTTTCAAGCATGTTTGTCCTGAAAGGTGGGCTAACGTTTAACCACAAGTGTAAGATGAAGTTTGCTCTTAAACAAAAAGAACCATAGTGATCGTATAGCAAGCCAGTCAACCATCTACATCTCTGAAACATTTAACTATATTAACCAAGGTGCCTTTTTCCTTGTGCAACAAGAAAAACTAATAGCACATCTGTTTTTGGACATTTAGTCACACTTAAAAACATATATATGTATGTCATTTTAAACATTATATAACAAAATATTATTCTGGCTTTTATTTTAAAGAAAGATATTAAAAGCAGTAGATTTAGTGTTTAAATTGGTTCAGGGCCACTGTATATCAAAATGCCTTGGTATTACCATCTGATAATGTTACTTTATCATGGTACCGACAATAGTTTTTAAGGGCTGTTTTTACCCCTGTGACTCTGTGCTAGTTTGTGCTTTTCCCACCAATTTTAAAACTTTGTAATGCAGCACATATTATTGTTTCTTTATGATGAATCACTTGCTGTAGTCACAGACCCCCATGTTTCTTCACCTTTCCAGATAATAATGCACCCATAAGGCTGTATTTCATGGAAAGCTCAGCTTGTGACATCATTACTGTGTCCTGATGAGTGCTCTCTTTTTCCCAGGAGGAACCGCTGATTCAGTCCATAACCTCCTGTGCAGTCTTCTGCCTGCTTATTCAATTTCCCACCACTTCCATAGCAGACCTGCTGATTTACCCAGCATCTAAACAGCCCACAAACTCCAACAACACTTCACCAAATCTGCCGATAATGGGTAAAGAGCCCGCAGTGGTCTCATACACTTGTGCTGTACGACTCCTGCCGGAGAGGCAAACAGAGTAACAATGCTGGGTCTCTTTTCTGTCTGCCTCGGACCACAATGCTATAGTCGGGTCCTCAGCAGGTGATAAAAACGCACAGTTGCCGTCGCGTTTTCAGGCCTGCTGCAGAACTTCACTCCCAGTTTTTCTTGTGTGTGTGCGTGTTTGGTGATTGCCACCTCTGGCATTTAGCATCTATAAATCAGATATTTCCCGTCACGCTAGTGGATATCAATTTGGTGTGTGTGAATGAGTTGGAGCTCAGCAGGCTCTCTTAATGCATAGCAGTCCGCTGGGATTTTCCAGGCTGCGTGCTTTCTGCTTTAGGTCTGCTCTGCAGCTGTTGCTGGTGGCTCATTGCTTTAGAGCAAATGACATTTTCATCTGTGGAGCCAAACCTTATGGCCAGCCTGGATTTGTAATGACAGAGCAGCAAACAGAGATGCACCATCACTAGCTACTGTTTAACAACCAGAACCAGACCTATTCTAAATCAATAACCAAGAGCATCTCACAAGCTCCGTTTGGTGGTTTATGAGAGAATTAATACGGTTTGTGAATTTAGGTGTGGCTAAAGGGTGTCTTTAGGCATGACATGCAGCAGATTAGCTATATTTGCGTATTATATTGTGCATTTTAGCATGTCTGGAATGTTGTGTTGACCAATCAGAAGCCAGGATTGGATTTTATAATCTTGTTTTGGGACTGTCTGGAGTGGTTTTTAATCATTTGTGGGATTCTCAAGAGATCATGGCAAATTTCAAATGAAAAAAAAAAAAAGTGCCTTTATTGCAAGAAGAGAAATGATTTTTAAAATAAAACTTATAAAAGATAATGTGATATTCAGTTTTGCAGGGGTATTAGAAATACTAAGCATTTCATTATTATACTGGATTTTTGTACATTGCTTTTTTGTGTATTGTCACTGTATTGATTGTATAATTCTTTTGACTTTACAGACCTTTTGTATGTAAACATAAATAGTTTTTATATAATTAAATTAATGTTTTATTATAGGTAGTGAATGAAAAGTATCCAACAAGATAGATTATGAAGGAAATGCAGTCAAGTGATAATTCAAGAAGTGATCATTCTTGTAATACCATTTAATATTTAAAAAATATATGGTTAAATTTGCAGTAAAAATTTGGTATCTGCGGTTGTTAGAAATTCACAATAAAAAAATACTGTGACAATATTTTGGTTTTCACAGGATAGTTAGTTGTAGATTTAACATAAAACCTTAAAATTCTTTAGGTGATATAATATTAATATACAGAGTTCACTAAAATCTACTTTTTACCTCAAAATGTTCTGATAACCACTGTAATATTGCATAAGTTATATTAAAACAAGTCACAATGTGAATCAAAGTTGTTTGCAAGTGGCCGTGTCCATAAAACAGGATCAGTCGTACACACAAAGATAAAACACAATCAGGTAAAAAGAAGAAAAAATCGTATTTAAATAAAATGTAATTATATATGATGTCACGTGGAGACTTCTGGGAAAGCCATTTTACTGTTGTTCACCATATATGGTAATATATATTATATGATAATATAGTTTTTGTGATGTAATAGTTAATATAACTAAAAGTATATATGTAAAAGTATATATAAAGTATATAAAAGTAATATGGTAAGAAAATTTTGTTAATCAATTAACAAATTTTTACTGTAGCAATTTTACTTTTTTTATGTAAAAATGTCAAACCTTTTTTTCTTTAAAGTGTATGGCTTCAAAGTCTGCTTTATTCATATATAGTGCATGAGTCATATAGTCTGTTTTTTTTTTTCATCTGTGGTTCTTTTACATCCTTTTTTTTTTAACTTGAATGCTTGAACTATTCCTTTAATTACTTATTGTCTTTGTTTTGTTAAACAAAAACATTTCCTAGAGGTTTTAACACCAATCTCACTCTGTCTTCACCCCGTTCCACATGAGTCTGTTTGGTAGTTCAGGTTAATTTCATTCTAAATAGGTGACAAACTTCATCTTGCCAGACTGGTGAAAATTTGTCATTGCTATTAAAAAAAAGTACTCTAGAGAATCCCCCAACATAACACCATATATTTACATCTGTGTCTGTAGCATTGCATGTATTAGTATTTGGTTACGTCTAGGAATGGCTCGATACCATAATTTTGGCTTCGGTACGATACCAGAATGTAATACCTCGGTATCGATACTAAATCGATACCATAGTGACAAATAACCAGCCTCAAAAGATAAGTGAATTGAAAACAATTTTATTAAAATGATGATAATACGAACAGATTCATATCTTAATACATTTGTATCAAACTGTAACAAAAAACCTACAGGGAACATAGGTTACATTTTGATGTTGGAGAAAAAAATATATATAACTGAAGTAATACAATGAAAATATATTCAAATCTTCTTATCTTTTCAGTGCAAAAAAAAACAAACAAAAAAAAAAACACATAATGCACTGCAAACAAAAGGTCTCAAAATGTAACAAAAAATCTACCGGGAACATAGGTTACATTTTGGCTGAGTTTGAAGAAGAAGAAAAAAAAGGGAGTAACGGAATTAATGCAACAAATGTTGCTTTATTGTAAAGTGTTATTCTAACAGTCAAAGCAATATTCAAAATCACGTTATTATTTCTCTCTCTCTCAGATTGTTTTCAGATTTCAGACTCAGATAGCCAAAGAAAAAGCATTAAATATGAATCTCACTCTCTCGCCTGCTTCATATTAGCGGTCGGCAGCGCGCCAGAAGCATTCCCTTCATATTATTGATACTAAAATTAATATAGCAAAACTCTTGCTTAATACAAATTCAATTAATATTCAATTGTATGAAATTTAAGTGCATATATTACGTGACCAAAACTTCACTGGTTCTAGCGTGTCACACATGCACATTTGCGCTTACTGTATCATATCTGTATGTGCGTTGATCAGTTGTAAATATAAGTTAAAATTAAATCTGAATTTATGAATGATGCACTCACCTGTCGATCTCTTAATTCTCTGAAAAGATCAGGATGAGCAAGCGACAAATGCTTAAAAAGGTTTGATGTGTTGCCTCTGTGGTAACACATGATTTATAGCAACGCTTGCATACAGGTGCAGTAAGGTCAGTTCATTCACCTTCGTCATCAGTTTTGTATCTAAAGTAATGCTATATTTCACTTCTACTGTTCTCTTTATTTATTAATTTCGGGTGCTTTGATAGAGTTTCATCTGTTTGATCCATTGCATTGTTCTGTTGTCACATGTACCGGTGCAGCAATTTGGGAAGCACTGCCACCTACAGGTGCACTTTGCAACAGCAGCGTATGAAATACCAACTTGAGCAAAATTATGATATTGTACCGTTTGAAATATAATATATACTGTTTTTTTTTTCCAGTACCAGTATATCACGCATCCCTAGTTACTTCTCATATTCTCAATGTGGAATAATCATCATAACACACTTTTTTTTTTTTTTTTTTTTTTTTTACCCATTCCTGTAGGTCTCATGGATGATTAAGTACCAACTAGAGGAAAAATGTAAAATCAATTATAGGACTTCAACCTTTAAAGGAGTTTCTAAAGTGGGATGAACCACTCCGTAACAGGTTCCTGATTTAATTACCACCTTGTCTCAGGTGTTCCGAGGAAGTGTGAAAAGTGGTCAGCTTCAGTAAAACGCTGTTGCCTGGAGGCTTCTGTCGGTAGTCTATGGTTTAACCTGTGTTTATGTGTTCTTTTGTCCTGCAGGAGAATGGGATAGATGCTTTTTACTCCGCTCACCCTTGCCCTTCATGGACAGTTGATTGGGAGAGCCTACCGGCAGTTGTCAACCCCACTGAAGGTAACCTTGGGTGTATTTTCCACACAAGTGGAACACAACCCTTCACTCTTAACATGCCAGGTGTGATAAGCATCATATATAATATTAAAATATTTGTGTAGAACTGTTTTGTTAGTCATGCAGCCAATGCATTTAAACAAAACAAGGTTTTAGTGACACACGGGCATTTTCCCTTTTTTTTTTTTTTGTTATTTATTCCTTGTCTCTTTCTACTCTGTGTCAGTAAAACCTTGTTTTGTCTTATTTCCATCAGCCAATCCTATTAGGATGTTGAGAATTGTTTTCCTGCTCTTTTTTTTGTTTTTTTTGAAGCATTTGAAATTGTAATTCGCTATGCCTGACAGGTAATATACTTGTCAAAGAAATAAGAGTATTGCTGCGCTTCCTTGGTTTCCTTGATTTCATTTTCAACTGTTGCTGCTTCACACAGTGCTTACAGAGGAACTGGCTTTGATATGATTTCAACAATTGATGTAGTGACAGCTTTAATGTATAGGATTGATGGGCATAGAATCAGTATCTAAAATCAGTTTTGAGGCATTTTGTCTCCTACATCTAGGCTTTGCTTTGCCTTTTTGAAAACAAATTAATGCCATACCTTTAGAATTGTGTTTCTGAGTGGAGAATATTCATGCCTATCCTGTGTCATGTGCTCTGGGGTCTTAACTAGCTTGAACAGCAGGCAGCTGTTTTTTCCCCAAGAATGAGTGAGATGCCAGTCACCTCGCACAGACCATCGAGTGAGCTCCATGGAGAGACAGAAATCTAGTTCGTTTAAAGAGTCTGGGAACAATCCTCATCGTCCCACACCCCTAAGAGCATAATTTACTTGAGTCAAAAGACTACATATAATTCGGTTTGGTAAGAAAGAAACAAACAAAAAATAAAAAAATACAAGGGGTTTGTGCTTAAGAAATTTGGTACCTAATTATCTGCTTTTTGAGGGAAGGTTTTGAAAAGAAATGATCTCAAATATGTATGGAGGGTAGAGCATCCTTTCCAGTGTCATTACCATTAACTAAAACTAAAATAAAAACTAAGACTAAAATCATAATGAAAAAAAAATCTTACTTAAAATTAATTAACTTAAATGAAACATTAAGAAACCTTGAACTTTATTTTATTTCAGCTACATGCCAAGCCATCATTTCTCATTTTATTTTATTTAAAGTTGAAGTACTAAAATAACTAAAACTAAAATAAAAATAAATAGGAGAACTATATAGACACAATCAAAAAAAAAAAAAAAAAAAAAAAAAAAAAAAAAAAAAATATATATATATATATATATATATATATATATATATATATATATATATATATTAATAAAAATGACAAAAACATACAACACAATTACTAAAACTTTATCTACTTAAAATCTAATTCAAAATATTAATTAAAAACTATATTAGTATCAATGATACTGAAGTAACAATGGTCCTCTCTTCTTGTTTTTTCCCCCTGCATATTAAAGAAATAGGTCACCCAAAAATGAAAATTGTCAAATTCATGACTTTCAAAACTGTGTGGCTTCCTTTTCTCAGCCTCATAGAACACAAAAGGAGTTATTGCAGATTGCCCAAGCTGCCCTTTTCCATATATAGAAAGTTAATGGTGACCAGCATGAATATTCTTCTCCTTTTGTTTTCCATGAGTGAATGGGATGGTTTAATAAGTGGTTTCTGGGTCCATTTTAGCCCATATGACAAATTCAGTGTATTGTACTGTAAGTACGAAGTAACTGCTTTTTTCTGCACAGGCCAGGGTCAAAGGAGATTTTCATGATTTTTACTTTTTCTCAAAATAATAACTGAATATCTTCCATTTTCATTCTAGGATTGCTTATTATTTGAGGCTTTTAGGAGATGTTTTTTTTCTATTCAGTGTAGCGAACTTCTATTGCTCTGTTCACATTTGCATCAAACTCTATTTCCGAGATGAAGTTCCAAATGAGTATAAATGATTGCCTGCAGTGTGCTAGGAAGAGCAAATTCCCTGGACATTTTAGATGGTCCGTGAGTCATGTTGCCTCTGCTGTTGATTTTCTAGTGTTTTAATGCAGGGCCCTTCAGAGAAAACCGTTCTGAGAACAAGACACACTCTGAACACAGGCACTTAGGTGAACCCCCACATGCAAAAGTATGTTGCTTTTATTTGGTACCATCTTTTCCTTTACTGTAGTAGCTCTGTCTGTCAGCACACGCCCACACATGCCTCCCTCTAATGTCTTTTCAAGTGCTGAATTCATGAGCGGTAACTGAGAGAAGGTGTAAGAACAGAGAGGCTTGTATGTCCTGCTGTTTGTTACGAATCCTCTATCGCTTCAGCGCTCCACTAATCGCTCCTGTCGCCTTTCAACAGTCAGGTAACCTGTGGAGTGAAGACAAGCTCCATTGTTATAGGATTGTCATAGCCGGCAACTGTTGGAGAAAGTGTATCAGCAGTCTGCCTGTGCCGCCCAGAGCTCTGACTCTTGATTTGTTGTATCTTAACTTTAAAACCAGATTACTCAAGCAGACATTCAGATGTGCAGTCAGCAGATCCTGCCTTCCCACACAAAGGAAAACATGGTCTCCTGATGGTTAAGTGCTAGTCAGTAGAGCTCCTGACTAGAAGATGGTGTAGGAGTGCCTCAAGGCACCGTTTTGGGCCCCTTCACATTGTCGGACTAAACATTGTCTTTGCATGATTTTCCCACTATGCATGTAAAGATGATAGCGCCATGTTCTCACTGAACATTCAGAGTGCCGTCTGGGACATTTTCTACTTCTCTTGTAATATTTTTACCCACAATTAGTTGTTTCAGGGTGTGTTAGTTTCAATGTCTGCGTCACTGGATAAGATGTTGGTACGTGGGCACGTCTATAGAGAAGCTGTCGTAGGGACAAGATTACAGAGTCCTGTTTCATTTGAGAGATTGGCTTCGGCACTGGAGTTTCTGGAAATTTGACACGCTCCATTCCCAAAAAGGCAGCGAATGAATTTTATTTATTGACCATTTTCTTTGGGAGCCATTTTAGCTAAATATTTAGACATTTGTGAGACTACCGCAACTACCACCCACATTTTGCAAGCCACCTCCAGAGTGCTGATAAATATTGTTTTAAATTGAGGGCAGTCTGTGGGAGGATTGCATCGCCAGGGTGTCTATTATGCAGTTTGTCGAGAGCAGGAGAGAGAACTAGTCGTTGTCACCACTACAGAGCAGAGAGAAGCCCTGGGGGCCACCTGGGAAATGCGGTTGGCAGTGGTGCCTTGAATGTGAATTCATTTCCACTGTCAACACCGACCCTGTTGAGCATTAAGACACTCCAGTGTGTTTATGTGGGAAGGGGCCGTTTACATGGGAGGTGCATTCCGGACGCATCTGCCTGTTTTGGCAGCTACTGTCTGAAATGCTTTTCAGTCTGAAATGCTTCACCTCTAGACAGTTTATAGCCATAGAGGAGGGAAGGTCAAATGAAAGCCCCCAGAACCTTCAAAGAAGCATTATTGCTCAGTCACATGATTGAATGGCTTAGAAATGACTTCTAAACCCTCAAAGACACATCTTAAGGAGCTAGACTTCGACAGTTGGCAAACGTTCGGTCAGCACTGGGTTTTAGACAGGCAGAGACCTTCTTGGCTTACTTATAAATGTGATCAGCACAGTATGAGACTGGCACGCAACCCTGTAGCAACCTTGCAGACATGAATTTGTTTCTTGGTGACTCAAAATAACCTATGCTTGGAAACTGTAGAAGCTTGTTACTTAGATTTCAATCTGTTCTTGCCATTTTTGTGTGCAATTTGCATCAGGCAGTCTGTGGCAGTGCAGTCTGAGGCAGAGATTACATGCTGCTTTGCCCATTATTGCTCACTATAGTGACTTGCCTGTATTAACACATTTAGAAGCATTGTGAAGAATTACTGTAGCTTGACTTATACCTGAATTAGTCAGTGTTGTTGCTCCTACTTCTCAAAGCACCATTTAGAGTTGAATTGAAAATACCTTTTAAATTCCACTTCAGCTCTTAAATTTAAAATTACAAACATGATGTGGAATTCCAGTTTGAATATCAGAATGTAGAATTAAAATAAATTGAAATTCATATAACTATAATTTTTAACTTTGAATGTTTGCTTGAAAAGGTTTTAAAAGTCTTTTTATATATACAGTGGGTACGGAAAGTATTCAGACCCCCTTAAATTTTTCACTCTTTGTTATATTGCAGCCATTTGCTAAAATCATTTGTTCATTTTTTTCCTCATTAATGTACACACAGCACCCCATATTGACAGAAAAACACAGAATTGTTGACATTTTTGCAGATTTATGAAAAAAGAAAAACTGAAATATCACATGGTCCTAAGTATTCAGACCCTTTGCTGTGACACTCATATATTTAACTCAGGTGCTGTCCATTTCTTCTGATCATCCTTGAGATGGTACTACACCTTCATTTGAGTCCAGCTGTGTTTGATTATACTGATTGGACTTGATTAGGAAAGCCACACACCTGTCTATATAAGACCTTACAGCTCACAGTGCATGTCAGAGCAAATGAGAATCATGAGGTCAAAGGAACTGCCTGAAGAGCTCAGAGACAGAATTGTGGCAAGGCACAGATCTGGCCAAGGTTACAAAAAAAATTCTGCTGCACTTAAGGTTCCTAAGAGCACAGTGGCCTCCATAATCCTTAAATGGAAGACGTTTGGGACGACCAGAACCCTTCCTAGAGCTGGCCGTCCGGCCAAACTGAGCTATCGGAGGAGAAGAGCCTTGGTGAGAGAGGTAAAGAAGAACCCAAAGATCACTGTGGCTGAGCTCCAGAGATGCAGTCGGGAGATGGGAGAAAGTTGTAGAAAGTCAACCATCACTGCAGCCCTCCACCAGTTGGGCTTTATGGCAGAATGGCCCGACGGAAGCCTCTCCTCAGTGCAAGACACATGAAAGCCCGCATGGAGTTTGCTAAAAAACACCTGAAGGACTCCAAGATGGTGAGAAATAAGATCCTCTGGTCTGATGAGACCAAGATAGAACTTTTTGGCCTTAATTCTAAGCGGTATGTGTGGAGAAAACCAGGCACTGCTCATCACCTGTCCAGTACAGTCCCAACAGTGAAGCATGGTGGTGGCAGCATCATGCTGTGGGGGTGTTTTTCAGCTGCAGGGACAGGACGACTGGTTGCAATCGAGGGAAAGATGAATGCGGCCAAGTACAGGGATATCCTGGACGAAAACCTTCTCCAGAGTGCTCAGGACCTCAGACTGGGCCGAAGGTTTACCTTCCAACAAGACAATGACCCTAAGCACACAGCTAAAATAACGAAGGAGTGGCTTCACAGCAACTCCGTGACTGTTCTTGAATGGCCCAGCCAGAGCCCTGACTTAAACCCAATTGAGCATCTCTGGAGAGACCTAAAAATGGCTGTCCACCAACATTTACCATCCAACCTGACAGAACTGGAGAGGATCTGCAAGGAGGAATGGCAGAGGATCCCCAAATCCAGGTGTGAAAAACTTGTTGCATCTTTCCCAAAAAGACTCATGGCTGTATTAGATCAAAAGGGTGCTTCTACTAAATACTGAGCAAAGGGTCTGAATACTTAGGACCATGTGATATTCAGTTTTTCTTTTTTAATAAATCTGCAAAAATGTCAACAATTCTGTCTTTTTCTGTCAATATGGGGTGCTGTGTGTACATTAATGAGGGAAAAAATGAACTTAAATGATTTTAGCAAATGGCTGCAATATAACAAAGACTGAAAAATTTAAGGGGGTCTGAATACTTTCCGTACCCACTGTATATATATATTTGATATATTTGAGTTGACCCTACAGTTATGTTAATTTGTATTTTGTTTATATATTTCATCATATTTAATAAAAATAACTTTTGTGCATCACGGTATAAGAATGGTTCATTTCCCAACTTGTGGATTGTGGTCGATTCAATTCAAATTCACACTCTTGGACTGAAAGTGAGCCAAATCTTTGATTCTGAAAATTATCTGTATTCACCAGAAAATTGAAGATGTAGGTCCCACTTTTTCCCCCCATGCATGTGCCAGCCACAAATGGCACTTACCCTTCCAGGAGCCGATATTTTGTTCAGTTTGATTAATTGAGCCGCCATTTCTTCAGTTAGATTGGTTCAGTTAATCAATACCAATTAAATGTTGCTGTCAAAGCTGGCTTGCAGTTTTGTTGGTCCCAACTGGAAATTCATCTGCACTTTTTCAACTTGGTAGGAGTTTCAATATAGGCCACACTCCTGAGAGCTTTAAATGAGTTTTACTAATTGATGAAATGTTTGAGTCATGAATTGGAGTCCAATACAGCAGTCCTTTTTATTTTCAAAATGCCATCTAATGAATATTCATGCGTGTCAATTTCTTAACCTGGTAATGTTATTTTCTCATTATGTGAAGAAGGATTTGGGGTTTTTATATTTATAAATATCTATCCTTATACAGTGCTTGGGTGCCAACAGTTGATGGTTCATTTAATTTATGCTGGTGTTATAATTTACAGCTTGGTTACAGTGTGAAACAAGCATCTCTTCTGCTCTCTTCTCAGCCTTTAGATCGTCCTTGTTAATTTTCATGCTGTTATTCTATTGTTATCCTGAATAATACATTGGATCAGACCACAAAGAACCATAAATTATAAGTGTTATTAGCATTTTTTTTCACCCTTCTCATGTCTCGCTCTTCTGCATTTTCTCTGTGTCTTTTTTTTTCTTCCCTTTAAGATTCTCATTTCATACGCAATGTCTGTAGTTAGCCATCATCCTTCAGACGCTGACCTCCTCCTGTAACTCCTGTCTAGCTGTCAAATTTATTTTTTCCCTGAATGTCCACTTGGGCATACTGGATTTCTGCTCTCAAATGACTGGCTTTCGAGGTTTTTTTTATTTTCTTGAATATACCATTTGTGCTGAAGACTCAATAAAACAGAGTTTACTTTTGGATTCAGTTGAATCTGTTTACAAGAACACCAGTAGTCACATTCAAAGCTCTTGCTTTTCTCACTTTTTTTTCGCCAAAGATGTTCATGCTAAACTGCCAAAAAGCACCTACTTATCACCTATTCCTTTTAAGGGGCTGTGAAGAGTCTTATCGAGACCTGTTTGGGTTATTGATCCATGGTGTGGAAAGAGTTATTTGGTCTTAGTAATTTGGGAGCAATGTAGTTCAGCTCTACAAAAAAAAAAAAAAGAAAAAAAAAGAAGCTGCTTGTGTTCCGGGTTTTTAGCCAAATTTGTGTCCTTTTTTCATATGGTAAACCTTTAGCTGCTGACATTTCTTGAGTGGTGTGATACAGGCCTCATTATGTTTAAAAGCATGACGAAAAGCCAGTGCCAGCATCCTTGTTTACCAAGCACTGTTGTTGAATTAACAATGCCAGAATCTTCCACTTTTTCTTTTCGTCCTGACAAAAATCTTCTTGGCAAGCCAAGTGATGACTGCTATAATCTTTTTGAGGGCCTTTTTTAGTTCTATCTACCGCTTCTTGAATTTATCTTAAATATTTCCAGATGCATCACAGTTAGTGAGATGCACACCATTTTTTTTTTTTTTTTTTGGTCTACACCACAATGCAAGTGCAAAAAGATGGGATATAGGTCATTCTTGGAATGTGCTGAGTGTATTTGCTGTCTTCAGGTGTGACAGCTATTTCCTGGAGTTCAAACATCCATCAACGTCAGTTCAGGGAGCCAGTGCTTCACTTGAAGTTCTCCGTTGAATGATAACATGATGTTAAAGGCAAGATAGATGCCTCAGTTGTGGTTCCTCTGGGTTTTTTTTTTCCAATATCACACTTTGAACAAAACTTTGCACCAAGGTAAGAGAGAGTCCTCATGATGGAGTTTATGGGACTCAGATCAAATGGAAGCGTAAACGCATCTATTGCATTTCCTTCTGTGCCTTTCATATCATTGGAGGTGTCTCATCGCCTCTGACAGTCACGTCTTCATAGGGCGGTCAGCACCCAACACGTCTGTTTTTGCAACACCCGTGCTCCCTCACAACTCGAGTGTGAATTTGAAACTCTCTGGTATGGCGGAGATGTGTTAGACAAACAGAACAACTATTGTGCACATCGCCGTGGAACAATGTAATCTCTGACGTGTTGTTAGAAGGTGTTGTAAGGGTGGTGTTCGGTTTCAGAGGCTGTATTTACATTTCTCCAGACTAGGCATGTATATGTTTTGGCGGCGTCTTTGTCTGACATGAACCCTCGTACTAAAGGTACGCATGAGGACATCGGTGTTATCATAGCTGCGTTGGATTGGGTGTTAAGTACAGATTATTTCCTGGGGAAGTAGTGTGTTGATGTATAGGGGTGTATGGGTGTTCCCAACTAAACGGCTTTGCCATAACACCCTAGTATATCTAAAACCTAGGTTTTAAAGCATTGCTACTTAAGTTGACAATTTATTTAGTTTGGAATAGCAGCATTTTATAAAAGCATCACTGAATGTTGGGTCTTTGGTTTAATGCAGTTATTGTGATGTTTTATAGGCGTTGAAAAATGAAAAATGACACATTTTGTTTTTTTTTTTAAGGATTTTTTTTTTTAAATTAATCTGTGTTTTTGTAAATTGAGTGCCTTTAATTGTTTTCATGTCTTTACTTTTCATATGAAAATCAGTATTTGAGAGATCTAATCATTCTGAATAGCTTTGAGGTTAAATTAGAACTAATTTCTTTGTTGTTGGATAATAGTGATCCATGAATGTTGCATATTAATAGTGTTTTCTCTATATTCTAGAGAAAATTCTATTCTTTTAGATGTGTATGGTCACAAATGTTGTCTTTATTTTGAAGTGGACAATTAAAGTGAGACCATTAAGGTAAGATGGTCTCCTAAGAATTTGGGCAGATGTTGTTGCTGGTGTCTTTACCACTTAATTATTATTATAATTCTTGGAGTTATTATTTAATAATTCTTGGAGCTATTATTATTTAATAATTCTGTGAATTAAATATACATTTCAAAGTTCTTCATTATTCATCATAATCCATAGGCCAGTTAAGTAAAGTCATTCAATCTGAATTCATAGTCTGTTGCTACTATTTGATTCAAATAATTACATTCAGACTGGGATTCTGTGGCTTGATTTGTGTGTCATTCAATTACTTGCCTAAATTTACAATTTAGTAGTAAATTCATGAGGGGAACATATTTCCCTGCACTGTGAAAGTTGCCTTGGATAAAAGCCTCTGCATAAATGTAAAATGTAACTGTATTATTCCAGCTGATATGACAAATGTAGGGGAAGTTTCTGCAATAATTTCTACAACTTTCATCATTACAACTGAGTGAGATTTTTGAGCCACAGCGCTATCAGTAAAGAGTCCCATGTGGCTTGCAAGCCGCAGGTTGAGTACCTAGGCTCTAGCGTCTATAAAGATTGTCTGTTTTCTTTCTCAGACGGAGATCATTTCCCAGGCCTCTCTTAAATCCTGACTTAAAGCCGGGCTTCTCTGCACCATGCTCATCTTTCTGAGAGTAAAACATTTCTCGATTGGATGGTTCCTGTCAGAACTGGAATCATTCTGGCTGAAGGAGCATAAATCCCAGCAGGCTTTTGATCATTCCTGCTTCTGCATCCATCTACCCAGGTGGGTGGCTCTTTTGGCCGTTTAAAATCCGGTCCTTGTCTTGACAGTTCAGTTGTGCGCTATGAAATGAAGGCGCAAAGTCTTCTGGAGAGAATGAAAGGTTGCGCAAATTACGTCGTATTTTCTTTTCGCACTGCCTAATGGCTGTTCTGCCTGGCTTTTTTGGTTCACTAATAAACCGAATCTCTATCTGACAGCAGTCTGCCTGGAGATGGGTCTCTTTTTTTTTCTAGCTTGCTGTCACTCTTCTCCTTCTCAATGTCTTTGAAAGAATGAGATGCGCACGTCCATCAAAACCAAGGAGGTCCATAATAGCTGGTTGGTGAAAGCTGGCGTTGGACCCGTAGAAGAATGTGATGTGACCTTTCCAGCAACTATCCTGAGCAGAGACATCAAAAACTGCAGACAAGACATTCTTTCCTTTTCAGAACCTTCAAAAAATAAATTGGGCAACATTTACTATAATACAAGGAATGATTTATATGTTGCTGCTAAAATCATGCAAACCTGATCTGTTGATCGTACCACATTCCTGTGCTGCTTTATTGCTTATTTACTGTAAAACAGCTAAGAAGCTGTTTTACAGTAAATAAACACTGTAAAACAGTGGATAAAAGCCTCTGCTTGGATAAAAGCAGAGGCTTTTATCCAAGGCAACTTTCACGGTGCAGGGAAATATGTTCCCCTCATAAAACAGCTAAGAAGCTGTTTTCCCTTTTCACACCATGTTCTTGTAAGAGCAAATTGTGTTGGAAAAAAAGAAAATTTTCTCCAATTGCCCAAGAGCAATTTGAGGTTGAGGTTTTACAGTTATTTTGGCTCCCTTCAGAAACTCTGCAGTGATTTTGGTTGCCCTCAGAGTGGCGGTCAGGGAACATCATGTTAGGATGTGAAACACTTTCTTTTCAGAGCCACCTGTGAAGAATCAGAATGAAGAGTGTCAACATTTTGTCTGGTCTTGACCAGAACAGTCCTTCCTTCTGAAGAGTTCCCTACTGAAGGTTAAATTGGCATATAAGTGAAAGCTTTCTCTTCGGTTCTGTAAGTGTTTTATATCTTGTCTGTGCACAGGCTCACGTTTTTACGGCGCCTCTGCCTGTAAGTTTGCAATGAACAATGTTTGCAGTTTTAGATGGTCAGCATAATCAGGTGCGTTTTATGAGTCCTCCTCCCCTGTAACTGCATTTGAAATTGACTGTAGATGCTTTATGGCTTTGTAAATCTCTCAGCATGTCATATGTGGCTAGCAAACCTGAACATGTACGTTTCTGAGAGATTTTTAGATTCCAGCACTGGTGTTCAAACTTAAACCAAATCAAACCAAATACTTGCATTATTGACCCAAAAAAAAATGGGTTGTTTTTTTTAAGATGTAGACTTCTTAGTGCAGTAACATTAAAATTAACTAAATTTAATAAATATGAATTATATTAATTTATTACATGACTCTATGGCAGAGGTTCTCAACTTTTTTTGACACCATGCCCCTCTTTATTTCTAAAAATGTCTGTAATCTCAAAGCTAATTGTTCAAACTTTTTTATTTACAGAAACTAGGACTGGTAGTATATTAAAAGCAATTAAATAAAATTATTTTAAATAATTAAATTATGTAATTACAGAAGTTCCAAAAACTGCATTTTCCAGTATTTTGTGATTTTTTTTTTTTTTTTTTTTTTTTCACCTGATAAAAGATTTTAGAGCTTGATATAACTACTTTTTTTTCTTTTTCTTTTTCCTTCCTTTCCTTTCCTTTCCTTTCCTTTCCTTTCCCTCATATATTCAGATTTTTCAAGACAGTGGGAACCCTATTTCCTACATGAGAGCTATAGAGGTAACAAATAAGAAATAAAAAATAATTTTTTCATCATTTTTTTTTTTAATCTATTTTACCTGATTTTGAAACACATTTTGTCTTGTTTGATATTAGGAATTTAAATAGATAAGTATAACCGTTGGTTGTTTTAGGCACAATCTTGCTTTGTCTGAGAGCTTCAAGAATGCTCTGGAACTCAAGTTTCAACAAAGGCATCCCTGTTTACATTGTGATCTCTGAGTTATTGTCGTCCAAGGTACAAAACATCGCTGATGGATGCCTGATAAGAGACCTTCAGCATATAGAGCGAGGAAAGAATTTTGAATAGATTTGCTCAGCAGGACCAAACTTGGCTCACTTATCCTTTGGGCTTTTCATGCAGGTTTCCCTCTGTTTGTTTTATTGCTGAATTTTTTGTGTAAATTCTGTGCCCCTGTGAGGACAGACTGACCTGTGGCGGTTCCACCGGGGGACAATCTGAAGTGTTTTGGAGGGAAAACAAAACCAGACACCTCGCCCAGTGCTGTACGTGAGCAGAATAAACATCAACTCTAATTGCTCGTTGTCACTGTGAGAATGAAGGTTCCGTATTCATTTATTACCCTTTTTTTATTTCATTGCCCTTCCACAAAAAGCTCGTAAGTCAATAACGGGTTGCACTAATCAAGCTGCCATCTTTACTAATGAGTTTCCCTATATTGGTTAACCTCAGAGTCACTTCATGGAAGCGACTCTGAGCTTCCGTTAACTTCCCCCACAGCCTTCCCACACAATCCACGTGGGCTCCCTGGGAACGTGAGCTCAGCCAGATGGGCTGCACCAGCACTGCCGCTCATGCTTTATTATGGACGTGTTTGCCATACAGCTGTTGTTTTTCTCTCTCAGCAAATGTGTCTGTCTCCAAACGAGAGCTCAGGGCTGGGGAGAGATTGCCGGCTGTGCCGCCTCGTCCCCACAGCTCTTTCAGTTTCCTCTGAACAATGTAATCGTAGAGGCACAGGCCTTTAGTTTGTCAGAAAACAGCCTTCCTGTCATACTTCATGTGTATGTTCTCTTTGAAATCTCTAAGAGGTCGTTAAAAGGCCGTTAGATGGTTCAGTTGAAAATATCTCTGCATTCCTGGAAAAAGACCCGCAGGCTACGTAAGCAGTCAGTAACTAATGCTCATTTTTGTATTTCATTTTTTCTTTTTGTTGGGGTTGACTTGTAGAATCGTGTGATATTTGAGGATATGCATCTTCTGTGCTGTTTTTGCTCTCTTTTTAATCATATATCACAGCAAAACCTTTGTTTTGGACATGAAGTATGGTAGTGCCATGCTAGTTTACTAATAAAAAGTACAAGCATAATATCATGGGCTTTTGGACATGTACTACATAAACTATTGTTCAAAAGTAAGTTTGAAGTAAGATTTTTTTTTAAAAATGTTTTTGACAGTCTCTTATGCTCACAAAAGCATTTGTTTTATCAAAAATAGAGTAAAAACAATAATATTGCTAATTATTATTAAAAAATTGTTACAATTACACTACCAGTCAAAAGTTTTTGAACAGTAAGATTTTTAATGTTTTTTAAAGAAGTTTCTTTTGCTCACCAAGGCTCCATTTATTTGATCCAAAGTACAGCAAAACCAGTGAAATTTTGAAATAGTTTTACCATTTAAAATAACTGTTTTCTATTTTTATATATTTTTAAAATAATGTCATTTATTCCTGTGATCAAAGCTGAATTTTCAGCATCATTACTCCAGTCTTCAGTGTCATATGATCCTTCAGAAATCAGTCTAATATGCTAATTTACTGCTCGAGAATTTATTTATTTATTTTTTTTTAATTATTATGAATGTTGGGTTTAGGGTTCTTTGATTATTGCCAATTTAATGTGTCCTTGCTGAATAAAAGTATCAATTTCTTAAAGTAATTATCCTAAACATTTAGGCAGTATATCTGTGAAGTACAGTATTGCCACAGTTTTTTCATTTCTCTTTATTTTTCTTCTTTATTTTATTTTATTTATGTTTTAGTAGTTTTTGAAATAGTGACTATGATAATGTCTTTTAGAAAGGCTTCTTTCATTTTCAGTATCATGGTTTGTGTTTTACTGCAGATGTTTGTGTGGTTAATCTTTTAGGCTTAATTTAATAGAGCCACGTCATGATGTCTGTCTGGAGTGTCTCGCATACACACTGGATAATGCAAATGTGCTTTCAAACTCTTGTTTGCCTACTTTGAGAATTAACCTTGTATGCGATTGACCTAAATGTGTCAGTATTTGAGAAGTAGAAGTGGGGAGTTTTTTTTAGCTGTGAAGATCAGATGTCAAAAAAGCAATTAATACAAATTTGACCTGTTTCTAACCTCTTCATGGCTCTGTTATTTTCCATCTTGCAGCATTCCATCTTAAGCTCAGATTTCACTGTTTTGTGCCACTGCATATTATCCAGAACAACAAGAACAAAACATTTATTTCGTAAATGAGAAAAATGTTGATTGAGCTCAAGTCTTTGAGGTTTGGCTCAGTTCTTTGCGAAAGTACAAATCTGTATATTTACGCAAAAAATGGCACATTTGCTTTTAATGGATGTATATAGACTGAAAAGCCAGAATCTGAGCAGCCTGTGGCTTGTGTTCAGATCCTCTCAGTTCTTCAATGCTTTTAAGTTGTTATTACCTAATTACACTCCCTCATTAGTGTTTGTGTTCTCATTTGTATGTTATAGTGTTAACAGCATATACTGTGAAGAAAATAATGAACAAGTGCTGCAGTAGCACAAGTAATGTTTAAGTTATAGTACTGTGGTACGTTGAGATGGATGTGTGGCCCACCAATGAGGTGCTTGCTTTTCAGTTCATGAAAGGTAACTTTTAAAAGCAGTAGTGGGTGGCATGACCACATTTTCCCTTATAAGTGATTTGAGGACACGAATTTTGGCCTTTTATCTATTAACTCTGTATATTTTGTTCCAGCTCCCAATTGCTCACTGAAGCTGTGACTGTGAATAGTTAGCAGAAAAACAACCTTGAGGATGTCCTCTTGAACAATTCTTGCTTAAATACCTTCATTCAGGCCTCTCTTCATCTCGCAAACACAGATGTAGCCACTTGAACACGCTATTCTGATCGTCCACTCGAGGGGCCTGTTTTTTTTTCTGCTTTTGTGTCTTTGGTAAAAGTCCCTCCTCCCCTGCTTATGCTCACACATTCACACTTTACTGCAGAAAGGAAGGAAATTGAGGTTTGGATTGCTGGAAAATATTCTCCCGTTGGTTCACTGGCTGGAAGGCTATTGGAAGATCTTGTAAACTGAGTTATGTTGAAAAGAGAGACGCTGTTTTTCATTTTCTCATCCTCTATTCTGTTGGTTTTGAAAATGCTAGTTCAGTGAGAACATTGCACGTTGCAATAATTTGCTGTTCTAAATCACATATCGATTCATTACTTTTTAAAATTTTGGGATCAGTCAGTCAGCATGGATGCATTAAACTGATCAAGTGATTTCTATTTCAAATAAATGTCATTCTTTGGAACTTTCTGTTTGTCAAATAATACTGAAAAAAAAAAATATTGTGGTTTCCACAAAAATGTTAATTAGCACAATTGTTTTCAACATTGATAATAAGAAGAAATGTTTCTTGGGCAGCAAATCAGCATATTAGAATGATTTCTGAAGGATCATGTGACACTGAAGACTGGAGTAATGATGTTGAAAATTCAGCTTTGCATCACAGGAATAAATTACATTTTACAATATATTCAAATAGAAAAGTATTTTAAACTGTAATAAAATTTCACAAATATTGCTGTTTTACTGTATAGGCTATTTAACCAAATAAATGTAGCCTTGGTGAGCATAATATGCTTCTTTCAAAAACATGTAAAAATATAATTATTATTTTATTATTTAATTCTAAATTATTATTATTATTATTATTATTATTATTATTATTATTATTATTATTATATCTTACAATATTGCATTGATACGATCAGATTTTTAAATTTTGTTTTTCTATTGTATGTGACCCTGGACCACAAAACCAGTCATAAGGGTCATTTTTTGAAATTGAGATTTATACATCATCTGAATAAATAAGCTTTCCATTGATGCATGGTTTGTTAGAATAGGACAATATTTGGCTGAGATACAACTATTTGAAAATCTGGAATCTGAAAATATTGAGAAAATCGCCTTTAAAGTTGTCCAAATGAAGTTCTTAGCAATGCACATTACTAATCAAAAATTAAGTTTTGATATATCTACAGTAGGAAATTTACAAAATATCTTCATGGAACATGATCTTTACTTAATATCCTAATGATTTTTGGCATAAAAGAAAAAACAATAATTTTGACCCTTAAAATGTATTTTGGCACATATTATCTCCTACAGTTCAGTTAATGGAAAAACGGATCTCTTAAACCAGCTTTGTAAGGTAGCTGAGATACTCCAACACACATTTAAAGTTCAATACACCTCCGTACATTATAATATTAGAGTGACGTCATTCAGAGGTAGGAATTGAAGTACAGGTGTATATTCACACACCACACTGAGTAATTTCAGTTCATTAAAATGGCCTGTTCCTTTATTAATTTAATTGTGGCATAATGTATGAAAGGGCACATAAATAAACATGGATCTAAGTCTAGTGAAAAAGCAATATCATGAGGAAAAGAACTGCAATATTGATATATGATTGTATCAGTGCAGCCCTGATTGGACCTCATGATCTTTTCTTATTTGTTTCATCCTTTCTCTTCCCAACATACTGTATACACTTGCTTGTGTCTCGTCTCAATCATCTGTGTCTCTGTTTGTCTCAAAGGACTGCAGGGGGTTGTGAACCAAACCTGGCTATCTCAGGTAAATTAAAAACTCTGCCTGATCAATATATCTCATTATTCTATGAACGTCTTTCTGCTTGGTTTCTCCTCCATCCCTCTCAGCGCCAGAGTTTTCTGTCTGCAGAATACAGATTTTGTAGGAGCTTGATCATTATGTATTTTGAGAGTCACATTTTGGTGTAGTGGTCTTTCTTTCGTTCGTTCTTTGTTTCTTTCTTTTGTTCTTTCATTCTCTTTTTTTTTTCTTTGCTCATTTATGATTATTTTTTTAATTAATACATTTAGTTTTGCCACTTTTGATTTCACAGTGGTTGAAAGGAGAGCAAATTATGGGAAATGAGATTCACAAGATCCAAACTTGCTTATTTATTTGCTTATTTACTTACTGTAGTTTTTTAAAATAGATTTTTGGCATTTTTGCCACTTTAGATTTGACAGTGCAGGACAGCAAATTATGGAAAATGAGATTCACAGGATTCAGACTTGCTTTTTTTTTTTTTTTTTTTGCTTTTTTTTGCTTTTTTATTTGTTTTTTATTTATTTATTTTGTGATTTTTAATAGATTTTTGGCTATTTGCCACTTTTGATTTGACTGGTGGAAGGACAGCAAATTATGGGAAATGAGATTCACAGGATTCAAACATGTTTATTATTTAATTTACTTGCTTATTTGCATTTTTTTTTAAATGATATATATATTATTATTATTATTTTATTTTATTTTTTTTTAATTTTAATAATTTTTTTTTACATGTGATGATGAAATTGACAGTCTCATTTGTAAAATGGATTGCTGTGGACTGTAAGCCAGTGATGGGTTTACGGTTAAAAATATGAAATATGTCGACTTTTAAGCCACTTTTTGCTTATTTAGTTCTTTACTTGTCTGCCATAGTCATGTTAATACCTTTTAATGATCTTCTTTTGGACTTGTAGCTAATCAGCTAATCTGGATGCGCTTTTAATGAATTACAATAATCAGCATATCACTATAAATTCATTTTAGAGTTCTAATCCATTGACATCTCTGGTAAAGAAAAATATCAAAAGCTCATTGTTCGTTGGAAGGATTGCAGGTTTTCAGAAGGATTTGATTCCCTTGATGTGCGAGAGATGGTTTTTTGACAGCATGCCGACATTCCTCTGGATTTCTGCCTCTCAGAGACCGTGCTCTCGGTTAATGAGTTACATCTTCACTGCATACCGCGTATCTGCTGCACTTTGATAGCGCTCATGCCATTCCAATCCTTTTAGAGAAAGACAACATGCAAATTCCTCAGGCGTCTTTTTGCGAAAGAATCGGCCTGTTTGTCTTCTCTTCCTCACCTGAGCCTGATTGATTCTTTTGTTGCCTGTCAGAAGCATAGACGTTAATTATCAGGCGTTGATAACACACGATAAACAAAACGGTACAAAGCTTTGTTAGGCTTTGTGGTTTGTTTCCTATTTGGCTCCAGGTAGCACCTCCGCTCTCATCAGAGAGTTGTGCATAAAATGGGTGCAGCAGTGCACAGCAGACGCGTCTGTGATTTATATTACATTGATGGTGTTTCTTCAACGCAGCTTGAGCACTTGCTTCAAAACAGGAAATCTGCTGCAAATGTATTCCCCGAGGCAGAGAGTGTGGCTGTGTGAAAACAGCCTTCAACTCCAATTAAAGTTTGAGACGACTTGAGTGGCTAGGAAAAAAAGGTGTAAAAATGTATTTTCGAGAGCTTTCCCGCTTTTAACATTTCTCACACAGCCATTGAAATAATTCAGTCCGTTTAATCACAGCTGAAAGTGGTGCTTGGCGGTTCTCTGTTCAAACTGTTAACTGTAAGAATGCTAAATGTAGTGAATGGCGTTTTTAGGTATTCAATAGGTTGTTAATACTGATGTTCAGAGCGAAGGACAAGCCAAACGGGGAAACAAAAGAATGCTTCTCATCACTAGACAACCACATGTCTTATTAGTAGTTTTTATGATGCGTAACATACCCTACATTGACCCTTTATCTGCTTAATAACAGTGCTTGTCATATTTAGTTTTTGTGAATATGTATTATTAATATCTAAATGTTTGTTAATGGCATTTATAATAATACAACCCATTTCGTTCTTGACCATGGCTTTGTTTTCAGTAGTTATTGAAGTATTTGAACGTCTGTAATGTAGTTAAATGTTTGTGCTCACTATACTTGTGTATAAATCACAATACTCACTATACTTATATATAAATGTTTATTTCATTTACTATAATATAAAGCTGATTTCCTACATAGCTTTGCTAGTCTGTAGAATCATTTCACCTTTTTTTTCTCTTATAATAACATAATTTATACTTATCTTTTAACAAAAGCAACAGTTTATTTATATCTGTTATTTTCTACATAGCTTTGGTTGTCTCTAGAATCATTCTACCTTTTTTCTTCTTGTACAATAAAATAATTTAAACTTATAACTTTTTTTAAACAAAGACAATAGTCTGTTTGTATTTATTTATTTGCTTGCTTGCTTTTATTGTTTTTTTTCCCTACATAGCTTTGCCAGTCTCTAGAATCATTCTACTTTTTTTCTTCGCTTATAATAAAATGTAAACTTTTTTTTTTTTTAAACAAAACAATAGTGTCTTTTATTTTTTGTTAATATTAATTAATTAATTTTATTTATTTGTGTATCTGTTATTTAATTATATCGGTTTCTTATTTATATCAATCTGTTTTTATTATATTTATCTGTTATTTATATAGCCATCTTTTTTAAAATGTTTTTAAATATGTTTACCTATGTTTTTTTAGCTGTTGTTTTTATTTTTATCTCTTTGTTGTTTATTTACAGTATATCTGTCTTTTATATCAATGTTTCTTTATATTTATCTGTTATTTATATAGCCATCTTTATTTATTTATTTTTTTTATAGCCATCTTTATTTATTTATTTTTTATTTATTTATGCAAAATCAGTCAGTCATTCTTATAATAAACCCCTTCAAGCTGATGGACTGATTGTGACGTGTTTATTTTGCGATAATGACCTGCTGACTGTACTTTATCACTTATCTACCATTTCATGTAATATTTTTAACACGGACACTCATTTTTATTGTGAATATTAAGAATCTTATTTCAGTCTCAGACTTAACGTTCACTTTTCTCCAAAGGTAAGATGTCAGACGCCCGCGCCGTGCACAAACAACAACAGCTCAACAACCTGGTTGCCATGGTGATGGAGCTGGCCCGCCCCGGGCACACGGTGGTGGATTTCTGCAGCGGGGTGGGGGGGTGGGTAAGTTGCCTTCTGACATTTTAAAAACATCTTGGACTTGTTTCTGTTTTCTTCCGAGAGTCTGTATGTGTGTCAGTAAGCATCTGTTCTCCTCCCTTGTCACCTCATGTAATCTTAGGGTGTGCTCTTGTTATTCTGTGCATACATATAAGCCCTGACATTACAGCTTGTGAGCAACAGGTCAATATTCTGATGGGCGTCTGTGTTCTCGTCAGCAGACTTTGATCTGAGGAGCTCTTTAAAGTCTGCTTCTCCAAGATCTTTTGCATCTTTTTCTTTGTTTGTTTTCTTAGGGGCACGTTGGGATTGTTTTGGCATACACGCTTCCTAAATGTCAGGTAAGACTTTCTGATTTCTTCAAGTGTAGCAAGTTCGAGTTAAAGGAGTCAAAGAAGAGAAACTAAATCTGTCTTCCTCCCAGGTGACCTCATTTGTAGACATTGGAAAAATAAACTGATTCCACACTATTGTTGTTGTTTTTTTGTTTTTTTTTTCCTCCCCCAAAGACCTTGTTGGGAAAATTGTACTTTAACCAGCACGAATAGGAAAATCAACTCTGCGTTAGAATACTCTTTTAGCGCTAATACAAATTTGATGGTTCAGTGGATTATTATGTAGTCATTTAGAAGATGTACTTCATTTTCGCTGCTGATTTTCTTTCCTTTTGATGAAATGGCTTTTCAAAGAAGAGAAGTTTGAGAATCAATGAGCAATTTGGTAATGAACCAGTAAACTGTAAGAGATATTATATGCAGCATGGTGAAATATCCCTTTTTTGTTATCGATCAGGTTCTTCTCATTGAAAATAAAGAGGAGTCACTGGTCAGGACCAGAGACAGAAGCGCTCAGCTTGGATTGACAAACATCGGTTTCATCCAAACAAACCTAGACTATTTCACTGGAAACTTCAATATCGGGATGAGTGCTGCCTTATTTATTTATTTTATTTAGTCATTTAGCAGATGCTTTTATCCAAAGCGACTTACAAATGAAGACAATAGAAGCAATCAAAACCAACAAAAGAGCAACAACATGCAAGCGCTATGACAAGTCTCGCTTAGCCAAACGCAATACACGTAGCAAGGTTTTTTTTTTTGGTCTTATTTTTTTTTTTTAAACAAGTAGATAGAATATAGAAAAGAAAGCTAGTGTTAGTTTTTCAAGAAAAGCTAGCAGTTAGAGAATAAATATGCAATTGATAGAGGGTCAAGTGTGTTTTTTTTTTTTTTTTTTGTTTGTTTGTTTGTTTGTTTTTTAAATAAAAAGAAGGCAGATAGATAAAATAAAATTAGAAAAGAGAATGCTAGAGTTAGAGGGTGAAATAAAGATGGAAGAGATGGGTTTTTAGCCGTTTCTTGAAGATGGCTAAGGATTCAGCTGCTCGGATTGAGTTGGGCAGGTCATTCCACCAGATGTGAACAGTTAATGAAAAAGTCAGGGAAAGTGATTTTGTGCCTCTTTGGGATGGCACAATAATGCGGCGTTCACTTGCAGAACGCAAGTTTCTAGAGGACACATAGGTCTGAAGTACTGAATTTAGGTAAAGGGGTGCAGAGCCAAAGGTGGTTTTGTATGCAAACATTAATGCCTTGGATTTTATGCAAGCCGGTATTGGTAGCTAGTGCAAATTGATGAACAGAGGTGTGACGTGCGTTCTTTTCGGCTCATTAAAGATTAATCTTGCAGCGGCATTTTGGATTAATTGTAGAGGTTTGATGGAAATGGCTGGAAGACCTGCCAATAGAGCATTGCAATAGTCAAGTCTGGACAGAACAAGAGCTTGAACAAGGAGTTGTGTTGCATTTTCCGAAAGAAAGGGCCTGATCTTCCTAATATTATATAAAGCAAATCTGCAGGACCGGGCAGTTTTAGCAATGTGGTCTGAGAAATTCAGCTTATCATCAATCACAACTTCAAGGTTTCTGGCTGTTTTTGAAGGAGTAATGGTTGATGAGCCTAACTGGAAGGTGAAATTGTGATGAAGTGATGGGTTTGCTGAAATTACAAGCAGTTCTACCTTAGCTAGGTTGAGTTGAAGGTGATGGTTCTTCATCCAGCAAGAAATGTCTGTTAGACATGCTGAGATGCAAGCAGCTATCGTCGGATCATCAGGATGGAATGAGAGGTAGAATTGAGTGTCATCAGCATAGCAGTGATATGAAAAGCCATGTTTCTGAATGACAGAACCTAATGATGCCATGTAGACAGAGCAGAGAAGTGGTCCAAGGACTGAGCCCTGAGGCACCCCAGTAGCTAGATGTTGCGACATGGATACTTCACCTCTCCAAGATACCTTGAAGGATCTATCTGAGAGGTAAGACTCAAACCACTGGAGTGCGGTTCCTGAGATGCCCTTTCTCAATAGAGTTGACAGGAGGATCTGGTGGTTGACTGTATCAAAAGCAGCGATTCTATTATATTATTTAGATTTGCCTTATATTATACATTTGCATGATGTTTGTCTGTGAAGTGTTAGACAGATATTTCAGCAAGTATGTTAAATGTATTTACAGACATTGTTGTTTACGGTGCATAATTACATCTCTCCAAAGTTTTGTTTTCCTCTAACTCTATAATAATGCTAACATTCTTAATTCTAACAGAATTAAGTGGCATTTTTATTTTTTATTTTTTTCTAACTCATCCAGCATTTGTGCTATTTTTATGAATGATACCTAAGTGTGTGTAATATAATATAAGTTCACACTTTAGTTTAGGGACCAATTCTCACTATTAATTAACTATTAGCTGTGACTTTTGCCTCAAACTCCTAACTTGCTGCTTATTAATAGTTAGTAAGGTAGTTGTTCAGTTTAGGTATGGGGTGGACTAGGGCTGGGCAATTTTTCAGATTTTTATCGATTAATTCAAATTTAATGTTTTGCCACGATTTTATTTTTTATAAATTGAGGAATCATGATTTTGAATAGAAATATTACCAAAAGTTCATTGATAACAGTAAAGAGAAAAGAATGATCCAACTGTGTGTGACGTGCTCTGTGAAGGACCATTAGTAGAATATATCGCTAGGTGCCATTCACACACAAGATGCGACGCAGACAGTGGAATAGGAAAAAATGCAAGAAGACGAACTTCTTTTAACTTGAGTGCTGCGTTTTTAGAATGCCATTTCATGCATGAGACGCTGCAAGAGACACGAGCACAACAGTCAAACGCGTCCATGTTTACATAGAAAAAACAATGGAAAAGCAGCACAATCAAATAAAACCCCTTTAAAGAACTACTACTGTATGTCTGATATTTCATTGTTTGCATCATGGTGACAGGCTGAAAGCTGTTGTTCATTGTTTTTACAGAACATTTATAGCTAATAGTAGTCTACAGGTGTTATACCTTCAGTCATTTTGAATTTGAATTACCTTGACATTTGAGAATTTAAGCATTTTCCTTGTATTATTTCTGACAAGTTTGTACAAAATGTAGTTGTAGTTCATGCATCTCTTCTGCAAAGATATTTTACAAGTGATTTGTTTAATGTTTACATCATGTTCACAACTTCATGTGTGTTGCGCTTGGAATTGAATTTTCTTTGGGTTGATAAAGAAAAAGTTACTTGAATCATGTTGTAGTTACATTTTCAAGTTGACTAGTTAAAAATCGAGAATTGGTCACATTTGGAAAAAAACGATATTTTACTTTTTGCCATATCGCCCAGCCCTCGGGTAGACTAAGAGATCATACAGAACAAGACATTAATATGTGCTTTATAAGTACTAATAAACAGCCAATATGCTAGTAATAAGCAACTAATTAATAGCAAGTATTGGTCCTAATAAAGTGTTACCTAATATAATATTGACATAGGTCCAAATTCTTATATTTTGCAGTCTTTCATAATTTAATGTAGTTTTTCTTTAATAATTAGCTTGTGAAAATTTATTGTAATCATTCATTCATATTTCAGCTTGAACATGAAGGTTAAATATTTTTAGTGGTTCTTTGTTTTAAATTTTTCAAAATCTTTAATTGTTTGTTTTTTTTTTTTGTTTTTTGTTTTTTTTTTGTTTTTGAATCACTTATTTTCAGTGTGGTCTTAGACATTTGGACCCTGTTATAGCCTTTCATAGATAATTGCTTTTGATAATGTTTGCTTACAGCGTTTATTGCTACGAGCAGTTTCAATAATTTCACATGAAGAACATATATTTTTGCCAGAAGGTATCTCTTCATTTGCATTGTAAAGCCTGTTTAAAAGGATGGATTCTGGCACTCTGTCATCCATATTAACTGTGAAGTTAACCCTCACGTTTGTCCTTCATTTCATTTCAAAAGCGAGTGGGTTTCTCATTTCTGCATTTTGAGTGATGAAATTGACTCATCGACATGATTCTATCCAACGTACCCAAACAGACTGCATTGTTTTTCCATAATTTTTCATTTGCTGAAGTGTTGTAACCACAAACATATTAGAAATGAGACAGCAAGTTTCTATTACAGAGTCTAGTTGGATTATACCAGTGTTAAGCACTCTCTGACGTTAAGACAGACAGAAATGTATTTGCTTTTTAGAATATATTAATACTGAATTATTTATTTTTCGTACTACACTGGCCAATAGTTTAACTTAACAACATTTTTGTTGCTGTGTAATCTTTGAGGGACACAGTTGTGTCTACGTATAATAAATGAGGAAGTATGTGCTTGCTGCAGTTCTTGTGTTTGTTTCTGGCAGTAATGAGACGTTTGAGCCTGCAGCCCCTGGCCTCATCTCCACAGAGAGCTGCGGCTGCAGTATTGAGCTTCACACGCAGCCGGGGTTGGGGGATTATCTGCTGCCCACACAAAGGGGCTGTATCAAACCTTCACTGTTTCCCAAAACTAATACCTGTATCTCTATGTAGAACTTCTTTTGGGCAACTAGCACAATCATAAAAAAATAAGAACGTGCAAGATTCATATCGAACAGTCAGCTAAAAAAATTGTTAAATTTACCATCCTAGGTTTATCTAGTTATGTTTTTCCCTCAAACATTTTCCCATGTGGAGACGAAATATTCCTGGACTTACATCAGGAATAAGTGATAAAAGTGTAATCGGACTCTTTTAGCACCTGTGCAACTGATAGAATATTTCTGATTGTAATAAGTTGTTAAACATTAAATATCTTCTGATTTGTCACATCACACAGCAGTGGATACAGAAATTGTCATTGCAGAGTTTCACAAATAGATAAAAAGGTAAGTCAATACAAAGATGCAGGTGTAGCCTATATTTACTTTTTAATTTTTAAATAGGGGTTTAGAAGGGGCTGTATTTGCTAATTATTGTGTATCTCATTTAGAAAAATCTGAAAATATCAGGGACATTTTAAAATTGTGCTTTACAGGCTTAAAAATAACATTTTTAAATAAGTTTTATTTATTTATTTATTTATTTTTGCTTTTATTTTTAATGTGTATATATGAAATTTGACATGCTGAATGTCAATAACATTGCTCATGAAAACAAAAAAACAACAACAAAAAAAAAATGTTACAAGCTAATCTGTTATTACTCATGCATAAAAATTACATGGTACATGCATAATACTGAGCTAACATCAGTTTAACATAAACAGTTACCATTTAGTGAGTCATCCAAAACTTCAGAAGTGTATGATGGAAGAATTTAGTCTTTTTATGACTAGTCCCACAATGTTCTGGAATGTTCCAGAAAACACTAGAATATTACAGAATATAATGTTACAGAAAGTTCTAGAATGTTCCCATCCTTGCAAAAGCTAAATATCTTAAAAAAAAAAAAAAAAAAAAGAACAAAAACTTGTACTAAACAAATGTTTAATCATAATTAATGACAGAAGTTCTAAATTTACCTGACCTAAATAGTTACCAAATATTGAAATTTAACATAAAATAAAATAATAATAATTAGCACCAAAGAATTACAGAATAACCATAAAAAATTCTTACTAGTTTACGAATCAGTCTAAATTTAAATGATTCATTGGCGAATCTGCATAAATTTGAATGATTTTATTAAAATCTTATACAATTACAAGAGACAGGAAGCATCATGGAAAAGTCTTCAGATGTTAAAGATTGTTAATGTGTTTGGGTTGAGTTTAAAAGATCATTCCACCATTGAGCAACAGTTAATATGAAAGCTCTTGAAAGTGAATGTGTACTCTGTGTTGGTAATAAAAGACTGATAGAGACAAAGAGGTCTTTTAAGGCATCGACTTTGTATTTTACCTCGCCTTTGAGTTTCTAAACTATTGCATTATCTTGCATAACTCACATTTCATTAGCATAAATGATTAAAAGTCTTTGCTTGCAAAAGCAGCACAGCCAGAACTGTGCATAAACGGATACATATTGTTTCCCAGAGGGTTAGATGTATGTGAAAATAGCTACTATTCCTTTTTTTAAGACAGTCTGTAATAAGGGTTGTAGCTACACCAGGAAAAAAAATGACTAAACGTGGGTAATGATGTGAAAAGAGAAGTTATGGGCTGTTTGCTCAAACTTGATTTGTTGTACCTGTTGAATGATGGTGAAACAAGTGCACTGCTGTGTTCTGTGGCTGTGAATAATGAACTTGCATCGTAGTCGTGAAGCTGTGCCTTCCACACCTCAGGCAAACTACTTAATTATAAAGACAGAAACGTTTTTTACCCCCATTGAAGGGAAGAAAAAGAAATATCATCAGCAAAAATGAAATCCTGCTAGAAAAAAAAAGCTAATAAAGAAATATGCTTTTGCAGCATGCTTTATTATTTTGCCATCCAATGCTGAATAATTTACACAAAGAAAAACTAGCATTGAGTTTGACGTTAAGCTCTTTGTCAATGTCTTATATTTCCAATGCTTTCAGAAAACTTTCATTTATTTTGTTTGTTGGATCCTTCAGTACAAGAGACCACACAAAACTGATACGAATTCCACTTCATTTGCTTGCAAAGGAAAAACAAACTTGAGCTTTGTAACACTGCTTCTTTCCCATGCTAAACAACATTCATCTGATCTCTTGGAAGACGGCCCACCAGCTTTGTCTCATTATGACTGTAAATTCGTTCTAGAGACGGAGCATCCGACATTCCGATGAAAGACTTAGAATGACTGTGATGTGTTTTTCAACCTCTTTGCATTTGTAAACAAACAAATAAATAAATAAATAAGTAAAAGATTCTGGCCTAATCGCTATACCAAAGAATGCCAAGAGTGATTTCATCATGTTAAGCTCAAGTGTGATTGCTTTACTACCACACCAAGATTGAATATTCACCCACAAATGTTAACAGTTCAGTTCAATTCAAGTTTATTTGTATAGTGCTTTTCACGATACAAACAAGCAATATTGTCAAAAGAAACAGTTCTTTTCTATTGACTTTTTTATTTATTTGTTTATTTTTATTTATTTAATTTTGGTTTGGATTGGTATACAGTAGTCAACATTTGAAGTGGATCAGAAAAGTTCATCAAAGTTGTCCTAAGACAAGAACGGATATTGTTTTGGTTTTAGGACAACTTTGATGAAAGGTTTTGATCCACTTCAAATGATGACTACTGTATATATACCAATACCAGTTTTTCCTTTTTGTTTTGTTTGTGTTGTTTTGTTTTTGTTTTTGTTTTTTTTGTTTTGTTTGTTTTTGCTTTGATATAAGAACAGTTCATTTTGTGCACAAGAAACGTTGTGTTGCGATATTTTTGTTTTGTTGTGTTCTGTTTTGTTTTTTTGCTTTGATATGAGAACAGTTCATTTTGTGCACAAGAAACCTAAAAGCCGACAGTAATCACACAGATCAAAAAGGCAGGATAATGTGTTTTAGATATATACTTTACCCTACCTAGTCACATTTTATTGCAAAGCCCTAATATTATTACCATAAGTACACTGTTATTGTCATTATATCTATATATATCTATATTATATATTCTTTATCATCCTTTTACTATATTTCTTTCATACTGCGAAAAAATGCCTTATTCCCGTACTTTGTACCTGAAGTCGTACAGTAGTTGTGCACTGTTTTACTCTTTAAAGTCTCTCGTCCATCCTTGTCAGAATTCCTGTCCATTTCATAAGTAAATGGTCATTGAAAGTTGTACTTTCAAAAAAAACATCTTGTGAAAGTGTCTCTCAGCGTCCTTAAGAAACGATATCTGTTGTATTGTCATCTTGTTGCATCATTGTTAACTTTAGAAATTCACCTGCAGATGCCTTCAAAGCTCCAGGTTTTCACGATCGATTTTGCTTGTTGTGGTGATGCGGTGTTCTGTTGTTGGCTTCAGATGTGAATGGATGGCCCCATTATGAGATGGTGGTCTACTTCAAAGAGCCGAAACCCTGCGTTAATGGATTCTGATTATAAGGGTGGCCCTTGAATACTCAAACACCTGCCCAGGGTTTTTGAGAATGGCTTTACTCCAGATCCTGTTAAAAAGACATTATGAATCATTTCGGTCTAATTAGCGTCTCGAAAACTTAATTACAATCCACACCGGACGCTTTGCCAATATTGCTTTTTCCTAATTTATTCCGTCTCGGCTTATAAAATGTCAGCTAAGGCTGTGTGTTTTCCCACACAGAGTTCACAGATATATTTCCCCTTCTATGGCAACTCCAAGCGGCGTGTAGAGCGAATCCTCTGAGATTTGGCCACATTTCCCGGAAAACTTCTTATGGGGGATTTGAAGGGTGTTAATCCGTGGATTTGGTCGGCTGTGCGCACACACGCTCACTGAGACAACAGTTTGCATTATTTGTTCCAGTTTCTCACCCTAACGGTGACGGATACAGGCACTGGTCCGTGAGCCAAGCCGAAGGCTTGATCTTCACTTGAGCTTCTGTGAGGACATCTAAGACTTTTCTTTACCCTCCATCAGGCTGTTCGATCCACTTTTCCTGCTAATAGGCAGAGAGACGTTTGCTGTCATGCAGTGTCACATCAGCGGGGTATGACTGCTGTGCTCTCTCTCTCGCTCTGTGCCTGAGCCACTAACAGATCAATGAGAACACAGCTAGATACAGAAAGGTGGGAAGAGCTTTGAGATGTGTGGAAATGTGGTCAGGGATAGGCGGAAAGCAGCGTGAAGAGTTTAATCCGGTTTTAGTTGTCATGCATTGATTTATGCCACCCTAAGGACTGGAAAATAGTCTAATACACACATTTATAATGATACAACAGATTTTATTTTGCTTTTATGACAACAACCTGGTTCAAATGACAAGTTGGTGGTGATGTAATCTTTGAATATTTTACATCCCTAATCCCAGTGGTGTATAAAGTACCTGAAAGCCATACTCAAGTAAAAGTACAGATATCTTACCAAAAAAATGACTTTGGTAGTTGAAGTCACCGATTAGAATATTACTTAAGTAAAAGTCTTAAAGTATGTGATATAAATTGTACTTAAGTAGAAGTATTTATTAAATCTTAAACGTACTTAAGTATTGAAAGTAAAAGTACAAGTAAATGCAAAATGGAAAAGAAGCAAATAAATATATATAAAAAAATATTCATACAGCTTGAGCAGCAAGACTGTGTTCAGTTTTAACTCTTTCTTCCATTTTTTTTTTTTTTTTTGTATAAGAATAAGAAGCATTTCATCCAGTACTTAGTGTCTTTTATTCCAACATAAGAAAACATTTCTGGAATCTGCATCTGAAATAGCATTTAGATGTATTTACACAGTTTATGTATCTCAGAGGGAACATGG
Organism: Spinibarbus caldwelli; assembly: GCA_039654775.1. Taxonomy (NCBI): domain Eukaryota; kingdom Metazoa; phylum Chordata; class Actinopteri; order Cypriniformes; family Cyprinidae; genus Spinibarbus; species Spinibarbus caldwelli. The sequence goes on along the minus strand of CM077225.1, from coordinate 32,750,214 downwards.
ATACATTTAAACTGCAGTTACAGATGCATAAATAGGCCTAATGTTTTGTTTTTAACATAAAACTTTGAATACTGATATTTGAAATAATTTAAACATGAAAAAAAATTGTGGAAATGTGAAATTAAAACCGCCAGTAGGTGACAGCAAGTGACTGTTAATGAGTGACTCATTGAGATTCAACCGATTCATTAAACGACTGATTCATTCAGAAACAAAGCATTTGACTGTGTTAATGAGTGAATCACTGAATCATTTATTCAGCCGATTCCTTCAAAAAGCTGATTCATTCAATAAGTAAACACCGTCCATTGCTCAGAGATGAAAAACAGTGCTGTGATCTTTGTTTGTAACTATTTTCGTTGGAAAAATTGAGCAAAAACAAGCAATGTTATGTCTAAAATGTAAGTCACTTATTGCTTTACTGAACTTGAATAAAATGATTATTAAATGTGTTCATGATATCTGCAGAAAAACGGTACTCTTTGTGTGATATTGATAGATATAGAAGTTAACTATATCAAATTATATAAACATAAAAAGCATACAGAAGCATTTTTGCCGTCTACAATTTAGAATGTCTGGAATTTTGATAGACTTATAAATCAACGTGCGTGTGATTTGGTGATATAGCCTACTTGAAAATGTCAGACGATGCTGTATCGCACACCCCAGACTCAACTTGAGTGGAAATTAAATCATCCACGGTTGTGCTCACACTCTTGTTTGCACATGAGCAAAGGTGTTTTTAGGAGTCTAACTTGCAAACGCCAGACCACTGATTCGTCAAACCTGCTTTCTTGCCGTCTGTGTTCTTCTGACTATTTTGTAGTAAGTAACGAATATGCTTCGGGGAAATGTATCGGAGTAAAAGTATACATTTTAATTAGGAAATGTAGTGGAGTAAAAGTAAAAGTTGGCTGAAATATAAAAACTCAAAGTACAGATACTCCCAAAAGATACTTAAGTACTGTAACGAAGTAATAATACTCACCACTGCCTAATCCTGCCCAATACATAAACTTAACTACCTTACTAACTTTTAATAAGCAGCAAATTAGGAGTTTGAGGCAAAAGTCTTAGTTAATGGTGAGAATTACACCTTAAAATAAAGTGTGACCCAGCTTTTTCTCCTCTATTTCATCCTTTTAATGAGACAGGTAATCCTTCCCATTTCGGTTATACCTTGACATATTTTTTATTTAACCCCTTTAAAAAAAAATCTTAAAATTAATTTAATTACGAAAATGAAAAAAATGTTTTCATACAAGTCGTGTATTCAAGTCATTGTCTGTATAAATTACATTTTAATGCATTTTTTAGTAAATTAGTTTGATTCAATTCAAGTTGATTTCATTACAGTTCAAAAGAAGAAATTAATGCTTTTATTCACCATGGATGCATTGAATTGATCAAAAGCGACAGTAAAGACATTTAGAATGCTGCAAAAGATTTCTATTTCAAATAAATAGTGTTCTTTTTAACTTTTTATTCATCAAAAAAGTATGAAGAAAATGTATCACAGTTTCCACAAAATTATTAGGCAGCAAAACAGTTTTCAACTGTTTTTACAAAGTTTTTTTCAGCTGTTTTGAGCACTAAATCAGAATATCAGAATGATTTCTGAAGGATCATGTCAATGAAGACATTCAGCTTTCTCATCACAGGAATAAATTGTATAATATATTCAAATAGAAAATGGTTATTTTAAATTGTAATAATATTTCACAATATTATTGTTTTACTGTATTTTTATCAAATAAAAGCCTTGGTGAGCATAAGAGACTTCTTTCGAAAACATTAAAAGAATTTTACTGACCCCAAACTTTTAAATGGTAGTGCATTTGTGGTAGGAAGGGAAAAAAATGACATAGATTCTTTTATCAAAAATTACACATTATTTTCTTGCTCTAGAACTCAGTGGTGCTAGTTTAATTAGGAACCTATGTCTTTCAGCAGCATGACTGGTGTCTTGTGTCTATTTCAGGTGGCCCTGCATGCGTGCGGCGTGGTGACAGACATGGTGTTGGATCGCTGCCTCCAGGCGCGGGCGAGATTTGTGATTAGTCCGTGCTGCTACGGGTTCATTCAAAACACACTTAAGTTCAACTTTCCCAAGAGGTGAAAATTGCATCTCTTCTGTCTCTCTGACTTTTTCTCTCTTTTAATTTGTTCACCTAATTCCTCAGTACACAACGACAGTTGTAGATCTATAATAATCCACGGTATTAAATGTTAAGCTCTGCATACTCTAAAAAGAAACTGACAAGAATGAATGATTTATTAGGACGATCGAAAATAGCTCACCATAATAGATAACCATAATAAACATTCATTATTGCATCTATTTCTGTCTTTCTCTTCACATCAGTGTTCTCAGAACTGAATGTCCTGTATCAACAATCAGTCACACAGCTGAGCCTCATTTAATGTTGGCAAGAACATGTAAAAATGAGGTAAAATGGAGTGGGAGTGTTGTAAAGTTTCCTAACAGTGAGAATTGCTTTCGAACAGTCATCAGTTTTTTCCCCCAATCGCAAGCTATCGCTCTCCAAATCTGGCGTAAACTTTCATTTAATCTCAGGCAGGAATTTTGCCGCAGGGCATGAGCATCAGGGTGGCAAGAGCAGCGAGCGCAGGAAATTATTTTTCCGTGGTTATGTTCACGGTGTTGCCATGATAGTGATTTGTCATTTGTGGCATTTGACAGTAGGCTAAGAAGGGCGACCTGATGACAGACAGTTAATGTAGCAAACATTACCTACCACACACATAATCTCCAAGAGCTTCAGAGCTCTTCTTTATCATGCAAGTGTTACATGAGACATCCGGCTGTGTTTACACATGGCTTATTTCTGCAACCGAACCGCTACATGCGTTTTTGTCCGTAGAGAATGTTTTCAGCGTCTCATTTGATCCGAATAGACTGTCCTCTCCTTCTTTAAAGCATCATGTCATTTTTCATTTGTGCCTCAGTGTGTGTGAGTTCATTAAATCTGCCCCCCTCCATCTCTCTCCACAGCGCGAGGTTTACGGAGACTTTGAGCTATAAGGTAAGTGTTTCAGCGCTCGCTTTCACTCTTTTCATTATCGCCTACACGTGTGGGACGTCACACTGCCTGATACTGAGTGCGAGACTCTTCTGGGAAAACTCCACAGGAGAGCCTCATAATATGCCTCATGTATGTGAAGAGCAGTGTTTAGTCATGTTCAGATCATGACTGACAAGAGGTACTGACACTATAATTGGAATGAGTCTTATTAGCCTGATACTAGAAGCTGATATTCAGACCTTGTTTTTCCAACTTAAACAGACTACTCTTGAGACCTGGTACTACTAAGTACTAAAAGCTAATATATTATATTTCAATTGTTATTTTAGTATTATTTATATATTGTCATAGTGTTTATTAAATAGGTTGAATTAGATTTTTTTCAGTTTTCATTTTAATTTTAGTCTAAGTTTTAGAAGTTTTGTTATATGCATTTGTCATTTTCATTAGTTTGCATCAATTTTTATTTTTTTTTTAATTTATATTTCAGTTTTGGGTGCTTTTGTACTTCTGCTTAATTTTTCTACTTTTTTCTGCTTTTTTGTAACGTTTATTTCAATTAGTTGCCAAGGAAGCATTCATCATTTTATTTGTTTAATTTTTTCCCAACTTTTTTAGATGCCTGAATTCATTTGAAACATGGTTTTTAAGGGAAATAAAGTTTTTTTTTTTTTTTTTTTTTTTTTTTTTTTTTTAAATAATCAGAACCACTTTGTTTTTTCAAAAATAATAAAAAATGTGTTAAACAAAATTATTTACATGAATGTTTAGTTCTTTTAATAGTTTTTGACCATTAATAGAAAGTTTGTAAAAAATTATGGTCACTTTATTTTAAGGTCCAATTCTCGCTATTAACAAACCATTAACTACACCTTTTGCCTTAACAAACTCCTAATTTTCTGCTTATTAATAGCTAGTAAGGTAGTTGTTAAGTTTAGTTATTGGGTAGGATTAGGAATGTAGAATATGAACATGTAGAATAAATGCTTTATAAATACTAATAAACAGACAATATATTAATAATAGGCATGCTAATAAGCAACTAGTTAATAGTGAGAATTGGTCCCTATACTAAAGTGTTACCAAAATTATTTTGTCACTTTTGTGTTACTATAGAAATTATGAGTAGTGAATCTGCAGTCTGCATTAAATTTGAGATAAAAATACTTGACTATGTTAAATAGATTCTTTTTAAGGAATTTCACTCATAAATTAGTCAGTCACAAATAAAATGTACCAAAAAAAAAAAAATTATTTAATCATTGATTTAGAATATGTTAAATTCTTTATGATTCACTCTTCTAGTATTTTATTTAATTTAATTTTATTAATTTTTTTTTATTTGATTTTATTTTATTTTGAAAGCCATATAGATATAAAATATCGACCAGTGTTTATCGGTGTAAAAATTAGATAACGCTTTAGTTTAGGGATTAAGAGTTTGCCCTCAATAAATTCCAAATTTGCTGCTTATTGATAGTAAGTAATGTAGTTGTTGTAGTAAATATGTTTAGGTATTGGGTAGGTTTAAGGGATCTAGAATATAGTCATGCAGAATAAGTCATTAATATGTGTTTTATAAGTACTCATAAACAGCCAATATGCTAGTACTTTGCGTGCTAATTAAACAGCTAGCTAATAGATAATAGTAAATAGTGTTTCCTAATCTAAATTGTAGCCAAAAATTATAATTTCAACCAAAATTTCTGTACCTAGTCATAACTATAGACTAGACTAGAACATGCCACAGATTCTGAGGAACGCAAAACATCTGTCCATAAGTCGATGTTTTTCCTTCTCTTCATTGTTGATTTTCTCAAGCTCTGCTGAAATAGGGTATTCCTGGGAATAGAGTACCCATGTACTGTAGTTGCACGTTGTATTTTTCCCAGTCTTATCTCCAGGCACTGACGGAACAGTGAGGCAGAAGTGTGAGTAATGGATGAGGTTAATCAGTCGTATCTCACAGTCATCCGTGTTGGCTTGACTCCTGCGTCTGCCTCTCTCACACTGCGCTCACAGCCCCTGCAGAGATATCACCTACAATGGGGCCTGCAAGAGACAGGCCGTTCCCTGAGCAGAGGTCTAGAGAAAACAGACATTTAATTAGTGGCGTTTGCCAAGACAAACATAACTTTTGCCATTACTTTTGGAATTTGAACGAACTGAATTTTGAATTAAACTGTTTGGACTTGCTGAGGATACTGTAGGTGTGATATTACGAAGCAAACCTGGCAAACACCCTTAACATAATAGCAACTTTGGCACAGGTAAATATCACTCAAAATTTGATATGATATACTTTTCTTTCTGGTCTATTAAATTTGACTGGGTTATTCATTGCATTGTGATTTAAGGTCACAGTTCACTAAATGCATTGATAAAATGATTTCAATGCATTGAAATTCCCTACAGAAAAAAAAATATTTTATTTTAATTGTTAGGACTTGGTTTGAGTTTGATTTATTCAAAACGAAATTGAAAAAGATGGATTTTCTGTGCTTCTTTCCAAGCTAGCATAATCAACGCAATGTTTCTCATCGGTACGAATACAAAACATGAAACACTTTACTGAGTTAAATCCTGTTTTTGAGAAGTTATACTGAGTTATAGCATTGATCGCAGCTATTAGCCTAGAGGATTAAACTTGATAGGAGGAATCAATCTGCCAGGGCTGTTACGTTCCTTTCCATCAGCGCTTGTTTCACTCAATGCAGAATAATGGTTGCTTGAAGCCATCGTTGGTCATCAAGAACAGAGGAAGTATTATTTTGCGGTTCTTCCTTGCAACATTCCCTGCAAAAAAATGCAATTAGAGTATATTGATTAATATAAAATGAACTGGGTGCTGCTTTCCTCTGTGTTTCGTTTTAATGGCTGGTTGTAACGGTTGATAAATGGTCTGTTCCCTCACCACACCCAACGATCTGATGCATCGATGTCTCTCTGCAATTTACGCAAGCTGAGCCGCACACATGCTGTTTTTCAGATATTTTCGTGCGTGTACGTTTAGATGCAAGTGTGTTTATTGATGTGTCTGCATGTGTTCAGTATGTTAACGTGTTATATGTTTTCCACAGGAGCATATGATTCTGTGCAGGTTTGCAGACCAGACGGCTGTCAGTTTACCCCCAGAACGACGATTAATCGGTAAGATGTTTGTTTATTTTTTTTAACAGGTGGTCAGAGTTGTTGTGTCTGTTTTGTTTTAAGAGGGGAATTCCTAATAGAGATCGTCCATCTGGCTAAAATTTTTAGGCTAGAATAAGATGCAGTGTTGAAGAGACTTTATGACATAGTCAAAAGTCTGGCTGTGTGAGACTATTATCATTAGCTAAAATGAAAACTATATATACTGTATTATATACATTTAACATTTCATTTCAGCTAGCTGCCAAGAAATCATTTCATACATTTGTAGTTTAACTTCAAGTATTAAAATAACTAAAATTAAAATTCAAATTAGACGTTAAAAAACTAATAAAAATGACACAAACAACAAAATGACTAAAACTTTAAAATTTGCAGTATGTAATATTGACCAGTTTTGGGGGTAGCGCATTACAAGTATCACGAGTTACATAATCAAATTAATTTTTCAAGCAACTTGTTAAGTAATGCATTACATTTAAATTTACAGTAAAATATCTGAGTTACTTTTTTAAATAAGTAACGCAAGTTACTTTGCTTTCACATTCATTCACTGACACCTTTCCTGTCCCCATATTGAGAGAAACTGGGAGTGAGGTGCCGAGGCAGAGGCACTTCCTTCAGCCTGAGCCTTATTAATTTCACTTTTGGTGTGAAAGGGCCTTTACAGTTGTCAAAATATAACTTTTGGATTTTTTGTTATTAAAGAACAAATAAGCAAGACCAGCCCAGGTGAAAACGTAACGCAAAAGTAATGTAATGCATTACTTTTCATATATAGTAACTAAGTAACGCAGTTAGTTACTTTTTATGGAGTAACGCAATATTGTAATGCATTACTTTTAAAAGTAACTTTCCCCAACACTGATATTGACAGCTTGTGGTTGAAATGGCTACTGAAGTCCAAATTTAAAATATCAGATAGTGTTCTGTCGCCCCTCCTTCTCATATTCGACAAGGGTTGCCAGATTGAGGACACGCAACAGGAACAAGCTGATGAGTTGATTTATCCACGTTGTCATTTGCTTCTCGTCATAGAGATTTTTAGATGGTTGCCAATGCTTTTCAGATTGGGTAGAATTTCAATCTCTGACTCTGTTTGTTTGCTCGCTTTTTATAGCTGCAGTACGCTGTGTTTTCCACCAACTGGCAACCCGGACTGTTGAAATACTATTGGGTAAACTGGCAGTGGGCGGAATCACACGGACCAAAACAAAAACAGACATTCCAACACGGAACACACATTTCAAAGTAGAATAACTGGATGGAGCATTGTTTTTCAGTGGAATAAGTATGTGAACTTAGTAAATATATACAAACATATTATGACATTTTTATACTTTAGTACAGTAAAAATTACATACAGCACCTTTAAAATGAAAATCAAATTGAAAATGAAAAACAAATTCACTAATAAAAACTAAAATAGGATATCAGTAATACTAAAATAACACTGCTCAGTATTGTTTTTTTGCACCAAAGATGAGCATAATGGTTCAGTGTACACATTTGACACAAAATACTAGTTGATAAATGACAGCATGGTTAATTGTTTGTACTTCCATTGGACATTTAAAAACCTTTGTAAATGTTTCTCTGGGCCAGAAGCACTTGTTAGGTTACCAATAAACCCTTATGAAGCATTTCAATTTAGTATAAATGGTGAATCTCTAACAATGAATAAAACACTATAGCGAGATCAGACGCATCTTCCTGCTCTGTGACCTCTCTCTCTGTCAAATTTCTCAGCACACACATTCAGCCTCACAGTCTCATCGCACTCTCACATAAATCTGGTGCCACTGTCATCTTTCTTTCCACTGCCCATCTTTTATAGCTGGCGAGATGACAGCCTCTCAGCCTCTTCACAAAACACATGCTAACCAGTGCCGATGCCTGTGCCGTGTCAGTCAAAGCCGAGACTTTCCAAAGGCGTTCAAAGGCAGATATATTTAAGTTTAGATGAGCTGTTGATTACAGTTTGATAAGATGATAAAGTTTGTTTTAAAGTCTTCAAAAGGCACTGCTTTAAGTTTTACTGTTTTATCCCTGAGATAAGTGTCTTTAAAGAGGTCTTATTAAAGTCATTTGAAAAAGTTAAAAAATTAATTTATAAAATGTGAAAGATCTTTCTTTTCATCAAATAATCCTGAAAAAAAATGTATCGTGGTTTCTATAAAATTAAAAAGTACAACTGTTTTGTACATTGATATAAAATAAGTAATGTTTCCTGAGTATCTAATCAGCATATCAGAATGATTTCTGAAGGATCATGTGACACTGAAGACTGGAGTAATGATGCTGAAAATTCAGCTTTGCATCAGGACAAAATTACATTTTAAAATAGCTACCTGATCTCATGACAAAAACGTACCTCTGGGAACTTTTTCGCAAGATGCGAAATACATACCAATAAGTACATATCACTGCAGTTTCCAACAGAAATGAACACTAGAGGCGGTAAAACAGCGAGCACTTGTAATTGATTTCGTACACAGTTATGATTACAGCTCTATATGTTTCGCTTTCGGGACGTAACAAGCTTGCTCAGTAGCTCAGCCGGCACAGAATTGGACTTAGGATGCGGAATCCTTGGATACGAATCCCGTGAAAAACATGACTCACAATGAAAGAGCTGAAATCTGGGCTGGGAGGGACTTGGGCTGTAGATGGAGGAGCTGAACACGCAGCAACATCAAAAGCTCGAGTCCTGATAGGTCTGGGGAAAAGGGGATTCAAGTCTCTAAACCATTGCATCAGTAGATGGCGGTAATGCTCAATTTGTGATTGCGAGCTGCCAATAAAAATGAAGAAGAAGAAGAAGAAAGAGCTGAAAGATGAGAGATCAAAAACAAGCTAAAACGGCATGCTTGTGATTGCATTTTTACGTCACATTCGCTTTTGTTCATATTATTGGGTAGGTTTAGGTGTAGTGGGACGTTATTTTAAAACATCATGGAGCTTTAGACTTATAGCGCCACTCAACGGACATTTCAAGTCAGAACTGCGGTGACACCTACAAAGCCAATGTCACATAAAATGTACAATACGTACGTTCATCTGTTCCGGACAAGAAAAAAAAAAAACACATACACTTTTAGCGCCACTCATTGAACATTTCACATTGAATATGTCACGAAACATACATGTTGGTACGTATTTCGCGTCTTGCAAAAAAGTTCCCAGAGGTACGTTTTCGTCATATAAAATAGAAAAAAAAAAGTTATTTTAAATTGTAATAATATTTCACAATATTACTTTTTACTGCATTTTTGATCAAATAAAGGCAGCCTTGGTAAACATTTGAAATTCTTTCAAAAACATAAAAGATATTCCCAACCAAACTTTTGCAAACTCATGCAACCCCCAGTAACTTTTGCACTGCATGTGCAAGGATACCAGAAATAGCTTGTTCATCCACCTTGAAGAATAGAACTTTAAGGACAATTTTAGATAACTTTTACAGCTCATTGAACACGTTTGTACTAATTGCTTAATATAAGCAATTTGTTAAAAATGTGAGCTACTCATCTATGCTTTTAAATCCTTTTTTTAAATCTTTTTGAAGATTTAAGGTTAAAATGACTGCGATAAAACCAGAGCATTAATTGGTAACACTTTATTTTAGGGTCTCTTAACTAGTTGCTTATTAGTATGCATATTACTAGAATATTAGCCATTTATTAGTAGTAATTAAGCACATATTAATGCCTTATTCTACATCCCTAATCCTACCCAATACCTAAACTTAACAACTACCTTACTAACTATTACTAAGCAGCAAATTAGGAATTTATTTAGTGAAAAGTCGTAGTTAATAGTGAATAAGTGTTCCCTATTCTAAAGTGTTACCCATTAATTTAAGTGTGAAATTTATTTAGTTGTCTGATAGTAGAACTCAGGTTAAAGGTACATTTAGGTTTTGGTAAAATTCAGTCAATTCTTATCCATAATTAACAGTGCAATACCTGAGTAATGTCTTCAGCATAGATTTCCAACCTAAGCTCAATACAGATAACGTTTCATAATTAGTCTCATTTTCAAACCTTTTCTTCTTTAATCACCAGGGAAGTGCTGTATGGGACTGGTGGACTTGGACCGCAGTTGTGCCGCACGAGACTCATGGGTATTCTGTAAGGGTGATGACCATGGTCCCCGAGGGCTGCTCGCCTAAGAACAATATGCTGGTGGGGATACCGACAAGATAACACTGACTCACGAGAAATAACCGCTTCATGTCAGGACTACAAATACCTCCATGAACAGGAGTTCACTGTTTTTCATTCATGTTACTACTTGAGTGTTTGGACAATTTATAATTGTAAGTATTTAATTTAAAGGGATAGTTCACCCAAATATTAAAATTTGGCATCATTCTGACCTCATTTATTTATTTATTATTCTTTTTTGTGAAACAAAGCGATGTTAGTCACAGTTTTCAATACAACAAAAGTGGATTTTGATTTAAACTAACAAAAAAATTCCTTCCTATGAGAAATGGATATAAATTGAAGATGGTGCTTTGAGAGTTTAGCAGTTTAAATCACCATCCACTTTTCTTTAATGCATAACAGAAGCTCTGAGATCTGACATCTTTTATGTTTCACAGAAGAAAGAAAGCAATACTGATTTTGAATGACGCTGGTATGATGACAAGATTTTAATTTTGGGGTAAACTCTTTAATTGTTTTCCTTTGATCCAAAAGCATAGATTGCTACTTTTTTTATTTGCACACACTCTTGAATCATGTTTTGATCTAATTGTGCAATCAGTATATTTGTTTTTTATTTCAGATTTTAAAAGGCTTTTAAACTTGACTTCATCTAAACAATTAGAGTGATTTTTATTTCAGAAACGTCTTATAGATCAGTACTTTCCTACTTGATTCGCATGCCCGGGATTTGTTTGTAAAAAGAGACAAAAACCAGCACACCCCTCAATAAATTAAACATGATTTCAAGTGCCATTTGCAAATCAGACACATTGAATTGTGTAAAACCACCTTGCTCCCTCTCCTCCACCATTATAGCGTATTATGCACAAAAACAAAAGAGTCTCAAAAGCCTGCTTTTCTCAAGTTATTACCGATGTAAAATTATTCATTGTAATTTGCTTTTCTCCCTCAGAAGAAAGCAGAGACGTCGCTCTTGAGCTTTTGTTTCAGAGTGTTTGATTAAAAGTATTGAAAGTAAACATAAAGAGGTATTTATCATGATTCCCTTTTGTCAGGGGGCGGGAGAATTAGAGGGGTTAATATTTATGAAATGGCGCATGGATTAATCTGACCACGGTTATGAATATTTGATTAGGCCATAGGTCACACAAATGTCAAAGCTTCGCATTGGTCCACAGCATGCGCTGATATATGAACTATTCCCCCAGCTTTACTTTGCTGTGTTTGGAGCCATACTGTCATCAAACACGCCTCCGGTTTGCTCGCTACAGAAGAGCTGCGGACTGTCACATTTGTGATATAGAGATGAGATCTGTTCCTCCGCCATGAGGAAGTGCACAACCTTTAAGCTTTGAGGAGCCAAGCTAGCAAAGCTCATCTGAATTCTGCTTGCGGAGCCAATCTCTCTGAGCGTGAAAGACCGGAGACGGGGGCACCTTCCAAAGAGCTGGAATCATTTCAATGGGAAACGCTGCTTTCCTCAGGGATTGGCTCTGGGCCCTGACTAAATGTACATGAAAAACAAATACATACAGTGTAGGATAGAATGAGGCTAGATATAACTACATTACTGTAATGCTGACATAAAGATATTGGAAGGTTGTTTCTTTTGTCTTGCTGATTTTCATAATACAAAATATGATGCACTATGCCAAAAACTGACAGTACCAAATGCACAATACTAAAACAACGTCATGAAGAGTCAATACTGACAGCAGAAGTGGAGGTGTAAGTAAAGTTTTGGTGTTGAGCTTATTTTCTGCTGCTTGAAATGTGGAAAATACTATGTAAACTTACTCATCAACAATCTTTTGCAGTATAGGCGTTTATAAAGGAATGTAATATAATGAAGTAAACTACTCGCATATTGTATGAAAAAAGACTTCTATTGGACACGATGCAAAGTAAATCTGTCTGAATTCAGACAATTTTGTTTTTGATTCTTTTCTAATTTAATTAATTATAATTTGGATGTAAATATGGTCCTTCTCTGTATGCAAATTTGAGTTTGCAAATTTTTTTTTTGTAAAAAAAATTAGAAAATGAAAGAAACATAGGTACAATACTGTGTACTTAATGGATTAAAGAGTTGTTCACCCAAAAACAAAAATTGTGTCGTCATTTACTCACCTTCATGTTGTTCCAAACCTGTATGAGTTCAAGAACGTACAGTATGTTGGTAACTAAACAGTAAAAATTAAATAGTAAAAATACTATGGAAGTCAATGGCTACCATCAACTGTTTGGTTACCAACATTCTTCAAAATATCTTTTGTGTTCAACAGAATAAAAGAAACTCATACAGGTTTGGAACAACATGAGTAGATGATGATTTCAACGTGATTTGCTCGCCAATTCCCACTGCAACTCTCTGATTGGTGGAATTGTCTAGCATCATGGGTAATGTAGTTTTTCATCATGAATTCAGCTTTTAAACACGAAAAAGCTTCGGGTGGCTGCAAAACAAACCATATACATCAATTAACAACCTCAGAACTTGAAAATGAGTTTTTTACTTACTTTTTTACCAACTGTTGCAGTCTATAGCTCAAATCACACAGTTTGTTTAGGCTTACGAATTTCACATGGCCGACAATATAACAGATGGAAAAAATCCTTTAGGCTTGAGATGAAAAGGGGCCCCATGAGAATATCATATAGACTTGGGGGTGGGCATTCGACTTGGATCAGTAAGCAACCACCTAGCAACTGCCCAAAAACCCTAGCAACCGCATAACAATGAGCTGAAAACCCACTCAAGACCTTATCAACCATATAACGGTGTCCTGGCAAGCACCCACAACACCCAGCGAGATTTGCTTTCTGCAGAAAATGTAAAAATGTAATTTTTATATCTACAGCTCTTCATGTGCTTTCTACAATACTAATTAAAGTCTGCTTGTGTAGCCAAGAACCCAAGAGGTAGAAAAGATGCATCAAGAGTGGTGAAAGCGCTTCTCTGATGACAAGTACAGACTTTGCTATTGCTTGGTTTACAGTATCTCCCGTTTCCTCTCTACCTCTCAGACAGGAAAGTCAGTTTCTTTGGAAATATCAGAAGAGCAATGTGCAATTTCACCTATGGCAGGCCGCAAAATTCATGAGCAAATCAAGCCGCAATCCGCCTTAAATTCATCTGTGACAAAACCTAATCAGAAAGTGTGCCAGGCTCTCCAGTTCTGAAGAGGCTGAAAATGAGTTTTTCTCCAGTGTCACCATTCATAGAGGCTGTGGACGGATCTCCATGAATTTATAGTGACCGTGCCTTTTCTTAACATACTGTATCTTGAAATGCCGCTGTGTAGTTCATTTCTCTTTGACACTGATAACAAACTTTGCGAGGCATTACAGATTTAAAGCTCTGTTGTGTAATACAGCAGTATATTGGTATGTCAGGTAGATGTAGCCATAATCACTGAATAATTTCACATCTGTATTGAAAAATTAAACAAAATACTACTAAATCAAAGGCTTAAATTCAGCTTTATTGAAGTCTTTTTGATTTTACTCATTGGATTTTTCATCAAAATTAATGATTTTAAGAATTATTAATGTGCATTTTATTTAAAAAATTATGTTTTCCAATAATACTGTATGTGAGTGGTAGGTTTTCCAATTACTGAATCTTTGAACTTCCTCCTTTAGCATAAACACGTCAACATATTTCAATTTCTTTGCACTTTTCAGTTAGAAAGGAAATGAACAGACCTGCATTACAGGACATATGCTGTGTTTTCTGTGCAGGAATCTTCTGTTCAGTTTAGACCGTTGCTAAAACTGAGTATATTAATAGAAACGCATTATTTGAAAGTAAGCTGATTTTACAGTACCATATTCTAGTGCTACTGTACATTCGTACTGCAGCTGAATGTAGCCCAAATCTGTCCCCCAGCTCTCATGTGAGGAAAAATTGCATTCAATCTGACATTTTCAGTTCCGATCTGGGCCACTTTTTTTATATGTGGAAATAAATAGGACATATATCAAAATCTCCACAATGTGACACGAGTGTAACCGTTCAGGTAAGAATTTTTTTATCAGTTGAATTCTACATTTGACGTCATAATCATTTTAAAAATGTTCTTGATTTACAGTGAAGGACAAAATAAAAACAAAAATTACCTGTGATGTTGAGGTTTTAATAATAATAATAAAGTGCACCATATATATCATTCATTCATTTTATATACTGTATATATTGTATATGTATGATAAATTCATAAGAATGGCAAGGTAGGGATTACCTGCTGGTCAGTTTAGTAGGATCACTTGTTCAGCAGTGTTTGAAATGGACCGCAAGTTTGTATGAACAACTTCACAAAGTTGTATTTAAGCAGAAAATTGGAATGGGACACTTTGGTTCACAGTATATGAATGTCGCCTAACAGGCTGTGTACTGTTACACTTCAAGTGTGTCTTTCCAATATCTCACTACTACACTGCAATATGAGCTGTTTCCTTGTCATTTTTCTGTAATATAGTACCTTTGTTAAGGTGTGGAGCATGAATATAGCACTAGACTGCTTTGAGATGGGACCAGATATAGATGTTGTCTGGTGTACTTGCATGTCTAAGTGTTCACCCAATGAAAATGGAGTCGAAACATAGACGCTTATTTCATATGCCCTCTGACCAAAGCTACAGGGAAACTGCAAATGAGACGTAACACTGCACACGACTCCTTGAGGCCTGAAACTCAAGTGATGAGTTAGGACCATAAATCTTCCTTGCAGCAGTTTTACGTGACAAACGCAGGTGCCCTCCTGTCTCCTGTCCGGAAAAAACAACAACAATGACAACAACTTTAACAGTGATTTCTTATTAGCATCAAACTGGACAACTGACCTAAAAGATATTTAAAAAAAAAAAAAAAAAAAAAAAGTTTGTTGTAAGATTTACTTTGAAACATTTTTAACTCAGAAATTACCAGTTAATTTCATAAATAATAATAAACAGAATAGAATAAACACAAATGGCGAGTAACACATTGAATTAAAGATGTACTCCAATAATCTTAACAGTCTATTCATATATATATATATACAGTGGGTACGGAAAGTATTCAGACCCCCTTAAATGTTTCACTCTTTGTTATATTGCAGCCATTTGCTAAAATCATTTGTTCATTTTTTTTCCTCATTAATGTACACACAGCACCCCATATTGACAGAAAAACACAGAATTGTTGACATTTTTGCAGATTTATTAAAAAAGAAAAACTGAAATATCACATGATCCTAAGTATTCAGACCCTTTGCTCAGTATTTAGTAGAAGCACCCTTTTTGATCTAATACAGCCATGAGTCTTTTTGGGAAAGATGGAAGGGTCCTGGTCGTCCCAAACGTCTTCCATTTAAGGATTATGGAGGCCACTGTGCTCTTAGGAACCTTAAGTGCAGCAGAAATTTTTTTGTAACCTTGGCCAGATCTGTGCCTTGCCACAATTCTGTCTCTGAGCTCTTCAGGCAGTTCCTTTGACCTCATGATTCTCATTTGCTCTGACATGCACTGTGAGCTGTAAGGTCTTATAGGTGTGTGGCTTTCCTAATCAAGTCCAATCAGTATAATCAAACACAGCTGGACTCAAATGAAGGTGTAGAACCATCTCAAGGATGATCAGAAGAAATGGACAGCACCTGAGTTAAATATATGAGTGTCACAGCAAAGGGTCTGAATACTTAGGACCATGTGATATTTCAGTTTTTCTTTTTTAATAAATCTGCAAAAATGTCAACAATTCTGTGTTTTTCTGTCAATATGGGGTGCTGTGTGTACATTAATGAGGGAAAAAAATGAACTTAAATGATTTTAGCAAATGTCTGCAATATAACAAAGAGTGAAAAATTTAAGGGGGTCTGAATACTTTCCGTACCCACTGTGTGTGTGTGTATATATATATATATATATATATACACACACACACACACACACACACACACATATATATATATATATATATATATATATATATATATATACATATATACATACACATATATATATATATATATATATATATATATATATATATATATATATACACACACATATATACATATATACATACATACACACACAGTCAAACCAAGAATTATTCAGACACAAGATATAATTTTTGATATTTTTTTACTAGTGGGTGCAGGACACTGTAGTTCATTTATGTAAGTGAGGACAGCAAAATAAAGTAAACTCTGACATATTATACCCAAAAATTCTTCATACAGTAAAAATTTGGGACCAAAAATTTGATTTGACACTTTGACCTGACCATGTTTTGTTACATACCTTTCTATCAAAATTATCTGGCATTATCAAGATGAATTTGTTCTGACAGTGTAACTCTTGAGTTCTTGTCAAATTTTATTACCATTTTTTAAACTGTAGCGAATAAACTGTGATAATGTGAGAAATGCTGAAGGTGTCTGAATAAATTTTGGTTGGACTATATATACACACACACAAACTACACTAATAATAATACTGTTACAATAAACAACAATAATTTATACACTGTTATTTATACACACGCACGCATAAAGTACCTCAAGTATCACAAATGTCATCCATCATCATTGATAAATATTAACAATATTAAATAACATATACAGTCATTGACATTGGATGTTATTTAAAAAATACTTGTATGACAGAAATTACTGGTAAATTTCCCAAATACCGCAGGTAAGTGACATATTGAATTTTAACGTGTATAAACGTGTACTTCATATATAGCTATCCTCAGGTTTCACAGACAAGGCTTAAGCCTAGTCCCAGACTAAAATGTAAGTCTGAGCAGTTTCAATTGAAAGAAGCTTGCATTGACTGATCTGGTCATCCATTAAAAAAACTTCTTCAGTCTGTGTGCATTGAATTTATTTAATACACGAGTTTCACAATTTGAGCTGAATTACTGAAATAAATGAACTTTTCCACGACAATCTAATTGATTGAGATGCACCTGTATATCTGTAATTATATGGGAGTAATGGGGTATGTGGAATAAGCGCTCCCGTCTCTCCTTATTGGACGCAGTGCTCTTTCAGAGGGTGTGGAGAGAGAGAGAGACACAGAGGAGCGCACCGACTCTGCGCTCCAGTCCACGACTCTCCAGCGGAGGAGCGGAGCAGAGCGCACACAGACAGACACGCTGCCGGTCTTTCGTGCATGAACAGCAGTCAGTACCTTCTGTTCGAGCCGCTTCGAAGCTTTGAACACTGACGGATCTAAACCTCACCATCATTCCCTTCCAAACACAGAGCAGCAGCGGTGACGCTTGGATATACGCACCGCACGAGGATGTGGATCATAAAGTTGATGTTGATTTGGACCTGCTGGTTCGGAGTGAGCGCGGACTTCGATGGCAGGTTAGACCTCAGACGATTGAATCGATGTGTTGTAAAGAGTTATGGTAAACACATTTTAGTCGGTTTAGTAATTTTCTTTTTCTTTTCTTTTTTTTTTAAAGGCGACTAAAGTAAACTACTTTAAGATTTTAAACATCCTGGCAGACAAGGAATCTCTGTGTTAAGTTGCATTGGGTCATCTCAAGCTAAATGTAAAAATATTAATATACGCTAAGTAACAGGGTTAACATTTTTACAGTTAATATATTATAAGCCATTACTAGATTGTGTGCAAGGTCACACCACTTAAAGGTGTTAATTAGAAAGGGACTTTAATGATATTTCTTGAAACATCCAGTTTTGAATAAGCAGTTGTATAATCATGATAACGTACGAAATCATGATAACGTGGTTGAGTGTTTAAGATCATCACTTGACAAGCCTCACAGATAATGTGATAAAAATCAAGACACTTGTGATTGAAGACTTAACATTCTGAAAGTATAATGACGCTATGACAGCGTTTTATCATTAAAAAAAAAAAAAAAAAAAAAAAAAAAAACTTTTAGTAAGAGTAACAGGGTTGATAGATAACAAAACCTAAAATATCCATAGGCATCCTCATGGAGGAAAGTTTTTCCATTAGGTCATTGTTTACACAAATGCTCAAGATTTATTTCTACAAAAGTCACACTTTTAATGAAATGAGCCTTAAGTAATACTGCAACAATTTTGAAAGCATAACCAGCGTAAACCCCCGACGCCTCAAGTTTAGTGCTGTTGTGATCAGTTAAATTTAGGATGGGCTTAAAGTTTGTGTTGTTACTGTGTTGTCAATCAAACAGTGAACTTGTGAACTTACATCTGTCTACAGCTGCTTTTAAAGATCCTCACGAATGCAAAACCACAACATTCATTCTTTAACTTAGTAGTTTTGAATACATAAACAGACGGCGGTTTGTAAAACATGCGTGTTTAAGAATCACTTATTCTCTCTCTTGGACAGTCAACGCATGGTTGTTTCGTGCCCCAACATGTAGCCTAATGTGAAATATGTGGTGAACAGAAACGTGCCAAACATTCAAATCTGCTTAAAGCTTCATTAAGATTAAAGGGGATCGTATATCCATGCTCGAAATTAACTATGTACTTCAGTAGAGGTATCTCTCTATACCTTAGGGCAAGGTTTCTCAGTCCTTTCCTGCAGGCCCACCTGTGCTGCAGATTTTAGGGGTCTGGCTAAACTGACACATCCAATGAAGTTGATGAATCCCTCAGCTGGCGAGATGATAGTTGAATTAGATGTGCTAAATAAAAGAGATATCCAAAAGCTTTCAAGAATGGATGGCTGTAGGGAGATTATTACAGGGGTTCATTGATCTCTTCTGTCTCATTGTGTAACTGTTTTTAAAGCAAGTTCTAAGTGCCAACTGTCAGCTTATTATGACTCATCTTTTATTGAGTATGCATTGCTGAATCACATAATTTATTATGTAATGCTTAATTATGTCATTAAAGTATGCATTACTTAAATAGGCCTACTGATTAAATATGAAAGGTAATACTTCATGTGTTAATAAATTGTGTATATGCACTGCATACTATAACAATTCACGTAAAGTCACCATAAAATCTAAACTGTTCACTTTTTAATGCACATCTTTGGTCTTAATATGATATGAACAACCCCCCCCCCCCATGATTTTACTCCTATAAAAGAAAAGTTCACCCAAAAATGAAAACTCCATCATGCCGCTCCAAATCAGTATGTATTTCTTTCTTCTGTGGAACACAAAAGAATATATTTTGAAAAATGAAAGTAATGGGGTTAAGTGGTATTTTGGATCCCACTGACTTTCATTTCAGAATACCTTGTCAAAGAAATTCATACAGGCTTGAAAATGATAGTGAAAGACAGAATTTTCCTTTTTGTATGAACTATCCCTTTTCATTTGGTAATTATGGAAATAAAACAGGTCTCGAATAGCATTTCAACATCATTTATTAACTTTGCAATGCTTGACTATTTCATTTTAGTATGCACAGCCTTATTACATCATGTATTAAGTATGCATCGCCTAATTACGTCATGTATTAAGAATGCATTGCCTAATTACATCAGGTATTAAGTATGCATTGCATAATTATGCCTTGTATTAAGTATGCATTGCCTAATTATGTCATTTATTAAGTATGCATCACATAATTACGTCATGTATTCAGTATGCATCGCCTAATTACGTCATTGTTGAAAACACCATTGCTTTACACTGTTACAGTCACCCGGTTCCCACAGGGTTTTCTGCTGAGACACCGGCCACACAAGTTTGGACTTGTGAATGTAACTCCTGCGGTGATCTTTATGGCATCTTTTGTCTTCTGCTCTGCTGGGAAGCATTTTGTCCTTATGGCAAGATGAGCAATAGCTGTCCTTCTAAATGGACTGGAAATGTATTCACTGTCAGAAGTACTTTCTGTGTTAAAATTCAAGCATGGTTCTTTTGCTTCATATTTCCCTTATTTATCATTGCCAGTTGCCCAGAGGCAGAGCACAGCTATGATGCGCTTTCACGAACACATCCGTACACAGTTAGGGGGACATTAATAATGGCTTTTGGTACGACATTACCAGCACTCTTTTAGAGACATAATGAATAACTAATGCATATTTGTTTGTCATCTGTATTTTTCCAAATGACCTTAGCGTGCTCATTTAGTCAAGACTCTGGAATTCATTGCTTTCTATACATTCGAACTTCTCCGTGTCATCCCATACATCATGTGCTTAATGTTTGTGTAACTCACAGACACAATATTGATGTTTTTTCCGTAGGGCATGGCTTGCGCTGGCATTTCAGAAGCGGGAGCTGCCCACTGTAATGAACGTGTACATTAACCTGCTGGCGTACGTTATTAATTTCATTCGTGATGGAGTTCGCTTGTCACCAGGGCCATTATTTGCCAATTTGCCCTGCTTATAAACCTGCTTCACTGCCCCGATCTAAATTATAGTGCATGAGAATATAGTGCATGAGCGCACTGTGAGGGGCCCATTCATTATCTCCAGGCCCTTAGCAGGGGCCGTTAAGCTCCTGTCTAATGGCTTATGCTACACCTGAGGGACGACTCGCTGCTAAACCACCAACTTGTCATTTGCTGACATGATAACAAGAGTAATCAATTACAGACAGACTCATTAAAGTGTCCAACTTTTTAAACTCTTCCAACATGGTGTTTTGGACGGTTGAGCAGTGGGGTTCTATGACTCACTGGAGTAGAATGTAAAATCCCCGCATCCCTAATTGTACTAATATATTTTGTCAACAGTGCTTTCTTACTCCCTCGCTTAGTCTTGGGGTACAACACTATGTGCCAGTTCAGAGGGCTTAAATGAAGTCCACATGTCCGGTTGGCCCTCCTTGTGGTCTTTCAGTTGATTTCATCATCTGAATTGTCTCAGGCAGCAGAATTTGACCCCAGTTAGCTACCATGACCAATGAATGTGCATTTGACCAAAAGTGCATTGGTCACTAGGTCTGTAGTCAAGTTCCTTTCAGTGTTTAGACCCTCTCTAGCTGTAAATTCATCTCTAAATTTAAATTTAGTCATTTAATATAATTTGGTTTTAAAAACAATTTGGTTGCATTTTATTTTACTGTATGTGCACTTGCGTGTACATTCAATTTCCTGGCCTAAGAAACTACTAGGTAATATAGAGTAACTACATGGGTTAAGGTTAGATTTTGGGGTTTTAGGTTCAGGGTTATTACCTAGTTATTACTTGGTTATTATAATTACTGTAAGTACATACTACGTACATGTGTATGTACATATACAGTGTAGTTAGCATTAAAGTAGCATTGTATCATAAATATGTTTATATTACGTATGTCAGCAATTCATCTAGGAAGAACTGAATTCTAGAAAGACCAGACACTTTTAAAACAACTCACTGCATTCACTACCTCATTAATTGTTAAATTAATGACAGTTTTAGATTTTCTGATTTTGGCTTTGATACAATTTTCACTTGGCTTGTAAATTTTACAAATAATTAAAAAAAAAAAAAAAGTAAACTTTTGAAGTAAAAAGGCTGAAATAGTGTTTTCTTGTAAAGCATACTCCAATAATCTTTGTTTTAAAACTTTGAAAAAAAAAATCTTCAGTGTAGTACTAAAAAATAGAAATGAATGATATAAAAGTAGGATAAGTTCCTCTGCAAAAAAGCTCAGTAAAGTGGCATTTTAATCTTTAAGTGGCATCTATTTTTAATAAAAGTGGCATTTTTTATCTCCATTTCTAAAACACTGAACTACATGTGAGTTGATTGTTTATTCACGTGCATAGCTGATAGAAAATAAGATGCACTGTCAAGTAAGTAAGTGTAGTCAAACTAGAACACAGTGAATATGGATATGATATCACATCCTTAGGCTTTTGTTTTTATTTTTAGGAATGAACTAAAAATAACATAATAATCAGTTGAAAACATTGAAATGTATTGTTTACACCACTTTCTTGCAACATTGTACACCATGCAGCTTTGAAATTTGCATTCTTTTTACTGATCCAAACGTTCAATCTGTGACATTTGGGTTCAACCATCTTCTCCTCATGCAAATTCACAGGTCAGAGTTGAAACTTTGGCACTTTGGCTTGCATTTAATCTCTCCTGTGTTTGCATGGAACAAAGTCTAATGTTACTGCACTTACTGTACAATGTTACAAATCCTGTATCTCTCAATTGTCAAAAGAATGCACTCTTTTCACGATTTTCAATATTTTTCCGAATCTAGTTAAAGATTTCCAACCCTATCAGCCAGCCTGCTGTCTATATAACTGTGCTGACCATCATAAAACTCATATCGGTTGAGCACAATTGTCTTCAAATGCTCATAAACATCTCAGAAACTGTGGGAGTTTCATAAATCTGTCCCTTCAGTCACAGAGGGACACTTATTTCAGACTTATTCCTGCTGTGTCTGATTGCCGCTTAGCGCCGGATGAGATGGACTTTGCTTGACCGGTGTGTCAGTCTGCCGAGGCACGTATTCTATATTGAGGCTGGCGAATGAAGACAGCTCAACTCTCAAGCGCATGTTTCAAAGGCGCGTGTCTAATTGTCTGGCAGTCTGTGGAGGTGGCGGAGGAATGTGAAGGGTTGTAATTAAACCCCCCTGTGCTTGCACCCGAGCCCGTCTGCATGTCATCATTCATATACATGTGCAGACTCACTACCGAACAGCACAAAGAGTGTCAGACTGCCGCAGACAAACAGAAATGTGAATTTTTCATGACTTAAATGTGCCAGTGCACAAAGATAAAGGCATCTACCGCTAATTTTCGTGACCCGGTTGCATCGTTTGAGCAGCTGGGCTGGAATTGCATTATGTAGATATTTGTCGTTTGTTTAATCTGCTAATGCCAGACTGAGCTGGAAATTGAAACTGTGTAATAGCTGCATCTTTAACAAGGTGAGGAGAGACACTCTCTCAGGTGGAAGAGGGATTTGTTGTGACAGCCTTGTTACCTCAGTGAGCGCGGCGCTGGTTTCTTGCTGGGCGATGCTCTCTCTCTCTTTCTCTCTGGCTCTCTCTCAGTTTGGTGTCTCTCTGGATTGGGCCCAAAGTTTGCAGATTGCTGACTGGCACGCAATCGCTCGTCTCTGGTTGGGCAAGTGCTGCACACGCGGAGATTTGTCTTTCTTTCATTGTCCCTCTCTGTTACAACTTCTCTTTCTTGCTCTCTTGCTTTTCTGTGTTAAATGCTGAAGGTTATATGAATCATCTTATATTGTCAGACACAGTGTTATTATTGTAACACGGTGTCCTGAAAAGCTCTCCATCAAGCAATCTTTCTGTCCTCCCTGAAAGTCAAATATTCTGTGAAAAGGCAAAATCACAGCCAGTTGGAACATGGTGTTCCACCCATCTGGAGACCAACCGTGAATGAGTGCATTGCGTATGCATTGTGACCCGCTTTGTCATACTCATTATTTTTCTAGACAGTCATTATTCTTTATATCAGTGATTCTCAACTAATGGCCGTTCTGATAGGGTCACAGTCAGCTAAATGCAAAATAAATGCTTCTAACCATATAACTGTGGATTGTTAGAATAGCTTAATAAATAGCCTTTGTAACTTTTAGCTGAAAATAAGTTTTATTTTTCTACATTGATGTCAAAGGTCATGCATCAAATCAAACTCAGCATTTTGGCTCAGATTCATCTGTTTTTGAATGAAAGCTACACAAAATGTGACCAAAACTAAATACGGCTTCACTTATTGTGATTAATAATTGTGCATATTGTTTTTTGCTTGTATACATATCATTTCAAATGTTTGGGGTTAGTAAAATTTTTCTAATGTTTGTGAAAGAATTCACCAGGGCTACATTTATTTGATAAAAAAAATACAGTTAAAACAGAAATATTATGACACATTATTACAATTTAAAATAACTGTTTTCAATTTTAGTATATTTTAATATGTAATTTATTCCTGTGATTCAAAGCTGAATTTTTAGCGTCATTGCTCCAGTCTTTAGTGTCACATGATCCTACAGAAATCATTCTAATATGCTGATTTCAAAAACATTTCTTATTATTATCATGAAACATAAATGTATATTTCAGGTGAGATATAGGGGAGTGACAGGCAAAAGGTAAAAATAAAACAAAACATACTGTATCCTACAGTACATTTGAATTTTCAAGGTCCTTTTTACACTTTTATACAATAAACCGTTTTAATACTATATTTCCTTGTAGCAGAAGAAATTGGTAATGTTTCCTACCTTTTGTACCTTTTTCTCATTCTTATGTACCCTTATATAGGGTACATAAGAGTTCAAATACCCAAATTCAAATACCCTTTCATCAACACCAAACCAGTCCTCATAAATATGTATGAAATAATAATCCTCATAAATGTGTTTGCAATTCATATTTACACTGAATATCCTTTAGCATTCTAATTATAATTAAAATGGCCATTATTCCAAAGCACCATGTTTAAAACCATGCAATGCTGTCGCTGAAAACAGACACCAATTAGCTTCTACTCAAACTGAAGCAGTTTGATAGCTACATCCTCTGTGGTTTTCTAACTGCGTTTAGTTTGATGTTCTCATGGAAGAAAATCGCAAAGAGCTTTGTATTGTCGTGGAGAAATGAGAGTGAAATGACTAAAGATGCATGTATGGGGTCTTTATGTACATATGTTCTGCTGTGTGTGCCATTTACACAGATTGACAACAACCTGCATGTATTATTTGGCTTTCTTACTTTTAAAAAGTAATTGAATGTGTACACAAAAGATAATTAAAATGCATGTGCAGCCCTGGGAACTATTGCAATATATGACATGTTGTGTACCCACATTGTGAGTCTGGCCAGTCTCTCTCTATGTGTGTGTGTTTGTGTGTGTGTGTGTGTGTGTGTGTGTGTGTGTGAGATTAAATGTATGTTTCAGGTGAGATATAGTGGAGTGACAGGCAGGAGCCCGGACTCAATCCTCTTAACATGCGCGCTGTGTCTTTAGAGGCGTTCTGAAGTCTCCTCTCCCTCTCCGAGCTGCACACGTAAACATTTTCCCTTCAGCCTGTCACTCTCATTTAGTGCCACCATCACGGTTTCTTACTGGAGTGACTGGCAGCGGGACGGGCTGCATTAGCATTTTCACTGCCTTACCATCGAGAGTAACCGAAGGGGACGCTGCAGCATGTGGGCAAAATTCCCAATTCAGTTCTTTCTCACAAGTGTAACATATGCAACTTCTAGAGCTGGGTGATATGTCTTGTGATGATTTTAAAAATATATGTCAATGCGTAGTAGATTAAAAATGGTAATGCAAAAAGAAAAAATACAGAAAAATCAGGTTAATGAATAAACAAGCAAGTCTGGTGTCTGTAAGGTTTTTTTTTTTTCTTTTATAATAAATAATCTGTCTGTATGTCTGTCCATCGATCAGTCGTCTATCTGTCCATCTATCTATCTATCTATCTATCTATCTATCTATCTATCTATCTATCTATCTATCTATCTATCTGTCTGTCTGTCTGTCTGTCTGTCCATCTGTCCTTCCATCGAACTATCATCTATCATCTATCTGATGTCCGTCCATTGATCTATCTTCTG
Source organism: Spinibarbus caldwelli (assembly GCA_039654775.1). NCBI lineage: Eukaryota > Metazoa > Chordata > Actinopteri > Cypriniformes > Cyprinidae > Spinibarbus > Spinibarbus caldwelli. The sequence goes on along the minus strand of CM077225.1, from coordinate 32,724,358 downwards.
TCTATCTGTCCGCCCATCCATCAATCTATCATCTGTCTATCTGTCTATCTGTCCATCCATTGTTCTATCATCTGTCTATCTGTCCGTCCATCCATCAATCTATCATCTGTCTATCTGTCCATCCGTCCATCTATTGTTCTATCATCTGTCTGTCTGTCCATCTGTCCGTCCATCAATCTATCATCTATCTGTCCGTCCATCTGGCGATCTATTATCTATCTATCCGTCTGCCATCCATCAATCTATCATCTGTCTATCTGTCCGTCCATCCATCCATTGTTCTATCATCTGTCTATCTGTCTGTCCATCAATCTATCATCTGTCTGTCTGTCCGTCTGTCTGTCCGTCTGTCCATCCGTCAATCTATCATCTGTCAATCTGTCTGTCCGTCCGTCAATCTATCATCTATCAATCTGTCTGTCTGTCTGTCCGTCCGTCAATCTATTATTTGTCTGTCTGTCTGTTTGTCCATCTGTCCGTCCATCAATGTATCATCTATCTGTCTGTGCAGCTGGCGATCTATTATCTATCTATCCATCTATCCATCCATCAATCTATCATCTGTCTATCTGTCCGTCCATCCATCCATTGTTCTATCATCTGTCTATCTGTCCATCCATCAATCTATCATCTGTCTATCTGTCCGTCAATCTATCATCTGTCTGTCCGTCCGTCCGTCCGTCCGTCCGTCTGTCTATCTATCTATCTATCTATCTATCTATCTATCTATCTATCTATCTATCTATCTGAGCCTGTGAATTTGGCACATTCTAGCACATTTGCAAGTCATGAGCTAACTTCTATTGTTCCTGTTGTCTTATCCATTGCATCAGTCAGTCAGTGAGGTTTTATCTATATTCACAAAGCTTCCGTTGTACTCAGTGACACAGGTGCTGCAGATAAGACCACCATGAGTTATCACTGTGCTGTACCACACCAAAGGCAGATGTTCTCGTATGTTGATGCTGGATACACACACAGAGCACTGATAAGATGAAGTCTGTCTGTGCTCCTGCTGCCTATAGCTAGATGGAAGTTATGGGAAATAAGAATGATGTTTTTAGAAGGAGATATGTTACATGACCTAACAATGTGAGTGAACAAGACAGATTTTTGGAAAACATCATTCTTGGAAACAACAGCGAAGGCCGTTTAAAACCGATTTTCCATAAAATGGAAAATAAAGGTACAGCTGAAGTGCTTTTGAATCTGAGAGTTTCTTGGCAGCGCACACTGGGATTACTGATTTATTTTTTTCCACCAGCAGCGCTCCAAATGTTTTTGTGAAGAAGTAAAACCTTTTAAGGTCTGTGAAAATAAGCGAAAAGGGAATGAACACAGGTCAAATGACGTAACGTAAATGGATCACGGGTAATAGATACAGGGAAAGCACAGTGCACAACCTAAAATTAACTTCTCCTTAATATGCCTGGCCGTATTTAAAGAGAGAAGACAAAACAAGAGAGAAAATTAACTAAGCTAGTTATATTTTAAATATGTAAAATATTCTCAATTTTTTTATAGTGTGATATTTTTTATTTTTTTATTTTTTTACTTTTTTATTTAACCCTTTACTAAACTTTCCATGATTCTTCCTTGTCCCACAAGTATATGAGCATTGATTTAAAATAATAAAAAAAATACATGTGATTTATTTCATCTAATCATCTTGAACAGTCAATAAATTGACTCTTGATTCAGAAATCTTCAAAATGAAATATTGCATCATTTCTTAAAAATGTAAATGTAGATGGATGGATGGATGGATAGATAGTTGGATAGATAGATGCATAGATAGATGGATAGATGGCTAGACGGATAGGATAGATTATACTTTTTGTGGTAAATTTTTGTGGTAACTTTTGAAGTATTAGATTGATTGATTGATTGATTGATTGATTCTTTGGCTAAGTATGCACAATGTTATTCTCATGTAACTGATTTCTGTGCAGTGATTGGTCAAGGTCTGATCAAAATGTGTCCTGACAGGTGGCCCAGACAGATGGCCTCGTCCAATGGGCTGTGTCGGTACGGCGCCCGCATCGACTGCTGCTGGGGTTGGACACGTGTCTCCTGGGGCCAGTGCCAGCGTGAGTAACTGCTGCTTTAGGGGTGAACAGTGCTATGGGGGGCCAGCTTAGGGTGCTTCTAGACTTCCATGATGCTGTAACCTTCTTTTAACCATTTAACAACAGCACAGCAAGTCACCAGTTGCATATTTGAAATAGATTTGCATAGCTTAACAAAATTGAACAAAACCTCTATGGACAATACTCTGTCCTAAGTTTGGCCTGATATTTTACGTACTGATTTGCAGAATCCAGTTGATTCCATAACATACTGTATAATGAATTGGTGACTTGTGATGCCCTCACTGAAGTGGTAGCTGCAAGGTCAGGTCACATGGCTGAAAATAAGCAAGACTACATCCCGGGACATAACGCTTCTGAATTTCATGCTAACTAACTGGGTTAGCCGTAAGAAAATACCTGCAAGTTGTCTGCTTTGTCTTGGAGATATTCTGCATGACACCCAATATTATGTGGTTCAGTCATTTGGAATAATTAAAAGGTACAATGAGCAGTTGCTGCAACAGCACCACATTCCTGCAGGATTAGTTTGAGGACTAAAAACGACATAGAAGTCCACTCATGTATTGAAAAAACACATTTAAAAACAAATTTTTAAAGACTTTTTTTCTTTTTTAATTAAAGATTGTTGTACAATAATAGGAAAGTTAAAATAAATAAAGAAAAGTGAAAATAAAGAAAAGTAAATAACATAAGCAAGTATTAAAAATTATAAAAATTATCACATTATTATTACTATTAATCAAAATGTGAATAAAAATGACAACAGCATTATTATTATTATTATTATTATTATTATTATTATTATTATTATTATTATTATTATATAATTTAAATGCTGTTGTTTGCGATTGCATTACCCATAACACCGTTAGCTGGAGCTAGTGTGGTTTGTGCCAGATCTGTAATGTGAGATCCCTAAAGAAAAGTGCATTCATCTCACACTAGAAGTGATGAGGCCTCTCAAATCTTACACCGCATTAATCACATAATGATTTTCAAGTACGGATTAGCTCATTTTATTGCGTTATCATGGAATCAGAGGATATGCTTCCCCTGCTCATATTAATAGCATCTTATGCTTCATTTATCAGCTTCCATATGTTCGCTACAAATCTAAAAATGATACAGCATGCTTCTGAGGGAATGTTTGACCGTATCACCAAATGGAAGCAGCCTAGTGATGATTCATGGGCTATTCCGTAATGCATGATGATATTAGCGGGACAATGTATCGGGCAGCCTGACAAATGCAAGATTCTCTGCATGGCTTGTGTGCTTGATAGCCCAGCTGTTGCCTTTGCCGCAGAATTGCAGTTTGTCTGGGGGTCACGTGCTGAGGGGCTCCAAAAGCTATGCTAATGCTTCTATGCTTGTAGATTGGCATCGTTTTGACCATATTTTGTAACATGAAGCAATGTTTTCTTTGTGTGACTGTGTGCGGATGTGTGCAAATGTCTCTCACACTTCACATGGCTGAGGTACGCCTTTATAAATTTCATATTCTTCACCCAGCAAAGACTGTATTATATGAGTATGCCTGACACAGACGGCTGAGAACGGTAATTGGAAGTAAATAAATATGCACAATGAGCGTCGAACCGACCGATTCTGTCCTCAATCACAGACGGCAAGGCTGCCAGTGGTTGAACTCGCAATTTTGGCAGAGAACAGAAAGAGCGCGGGGGACGTCGAGGGCTCCATCATGACTGATTACGGGATCGCTACATCTCACATCTTTGATGAAATTGCTGTGGTTTGTTTTGGCCGGTTGGTGATCATACGGGGTGAAGATGCACATTGAGAATGAAGGCCGTAATGAATGCATCCCCGAACACAGAGTCCTCTGGGAAAGTGAAGTGCTCGGCTCCGAAATGCTTTTCAAATATTCATCCAGTCAAAGGTTTTGCTAGGCGCCGCAGTCATATCTGGCTCCATTCACACCTCAATAACAGGAACATGAAGCTGCAATATTTGACTTTCTCCAAACAGCTGGTTTAGGGGGCAGCCCTGGGTTTCGTGGGCTGAATTGGTGATTAAGATTAAACCTCGCACAGCCGAAATTAGATTCCCCACTCATAACACCCTAATCATCTAGAGTTAACAAGATCTCAAGCTGAGGATGAATTTTGATAAAGTTCCTTCGCGAGGAAGCGCCACGGCTCGGAGCGAGAGTGAAATCCTGTATGGTGAAATATCTCCTGGAAGAAGGAGTCAGGACATCTTGGACTGTAATCTCTCTCTCATTCTCTAAAAGCTGGATTTTAAAGGAACATTGCGGGTTCAATACAAGTTAATCTCTATCAACGGCTTTCGTGGCATAATGTGGATTACCACAGAAGATAATTTCGACTCATGCCTCGGGTTAAAAAAGAGCAAAAATCTGAGTTACACTGGAAGTCCACAAGGACAGGCAGTCTACATTAAAATATGTAGCCTATATTACTGGTTTAAAAGTTTGGGATTAGTATGATTTTTATGAAAAAAATAATACTTCTATTCAGTAAAGATGCATTAAATTAATCAAAAGTGACAGTAAAGACATTTAAGTTACAAAAGATTTCTTTTTCAAATTAATTCTGTTTTGTTTTTATATTTTGTTCACCAAACAAAAAATGTAACATAGTTTTCACAAAAATATAAAGCAGCACAACTGTTTACAGCATTGATAATAAAAGAGAAATGTTTCTTGAGCAGCAAATCAGCATATTACGGTAGAATGATTTCTGAAGGATTATGTGACACTGAAGACTGGAGTAATGATGCTGAAAATTCAGCTTTGCATCACAGGAATAAATTACATTTTAAAATATATTAACAAAGAAAACAATTATTTTAAATTGCAATCATATTTCACAATATTGCTGTTTTTACTGCATTTTTAATCAAATATATGCAGTTTTTGAGCTGCTAAATCTGGTATTTTACACACAATACATGAAAAACATCAGTAATTTAAAGGGCACCTATTGTGCCCCTTTTTACAATATGTAATATAAGTCTCAGGTGTCCCCAGAATGTGCCTGTGAAGTTTCAGCTCAAAATACCCCACAGATCATTTATTATATCATTCTGAAAATGCCTATTTTGAGTGGAAGCCGAAACACGCTGTTTTCGTGCATGGATCTTTAAATGCAAATTAGCTGCTGCTCCCCACCCCCTTTTCCAGAATAGGGCTGTGCCTTTACAGCTCGTTCCTCAGATACTCTGCCAGAAAACATCTGTTTGATTTTGATTAACATATCTATCGTGCTGAAATCATGTGTTTTAAACCATATTAGTTTAAACTTCTGATATATACGTTTTTCTGAGCACACACATCCGAGGCACGCGCACAGAAAGCGGGTGTCACACAGCATGTGAGTACTAAACTAACTCTCTTTCATGTCTTATTGCACTTAATCTGTCAAATACACACAAGTTTATGTTAAAAGCACAGGAGTTACAAAAACAGTCGGTTATATCTGTGAAGGTAAACCGCTGGGAAAGAAATCATGTTTAGATTAGAAGATCTTGAGATTAGAAGAGATTGGCAGCAGCGTAATATACAGTAAACAAAGCAGAAATCTGAGTGACTCGTTTTTTCACATGCTTGCAGAAAAAGGTTAAAACAAAGTTACTTGGGTTGTCCTTTTTCACATTTTCTGGGTTGGTAGATGAACTGGAGACCCGATTATAGCACTAAAAAGGTCTGTTTTTTATAGAATAATATGTGTTAGTGCTTTAACATGAATAAAAGCTTCACAGTTCTGCATTTAAACCTTCCTGAATGCTGACCAGCTTCACTTGCATTGAAAATGTTTCACTTTAGCTGACACTTTAACTTAAGCTCTTCATTCGTCAGCACTTAAAAATATAACCAATGCCTGTGCTTGAACAGAAGAAAGTGTCTTATCTGAACACCCTTTAACGATCAGAGTTTAGTGAATCTGAATTTCAGATCAAGTTAATACCAAAATATGGTAATCATTCAGTAACATGGTATATATCAAAGTACCATGGTATCTTTTCAAGAGTAATGTAAGCTGTGGGAGTGCCCATCACTGCTGTTGCTAAGTGCATCAGTTAATAAGAAGTAATTGGCCCTCATGAGGACCAGTGAGGTCAGGCAGGACAAGGTGAGTGATGGTATCAGAGAACAGGATTTTAGAATTGAACATCTGCAGCACCAACTATACTGTTCCTAAGCTGCTCCTAAAATACCAGCTCAGCAAAGTATTACTCTAATGTTTGAGCAGCAGTGGTTCGCAGGGGAGTGAGGAACTGCAAAGAAACCTTTGTTACAGAGTCAGTCCTGCCTGGGCAAGAGAACATAGGAACTAGAGGAGTGGAACTCTGTTTTGTGGACCAATGAATCCAACTTTGAAGACCAGTGTCTTTTTTTTTTTTTCGTCTTTTTTTTTTTTTTTTACTTTGGAAACAATCTGAGCATTGTTGAACAGTGATTTGATATAGTGTTTTGCACTTTGCAACACATTAAATGAGTTATATGAAATATGTACTTTATATGTGTCTGATTATTAAGAAATTCAGATATTTGGGGTGGGTAATTATTTTTGAAAGAAATCTCTAATGCTCATGAGCATTAAAAATACAGTAAAAACAGTAAGATTGTGTAAAATATTATTACAAATTAAAAGAAGTTTTCTATTTTAATATGTGTTAAGATTTTATTCTTTTGATACAAAGCTGAATTTTCAGCAGCATTACTTCATTTCTTCTTCAGTGTCACATGATCCTTTTGACATCATTCTAATATGCTGAACTGCTGCTCAAGAAACATGTCTAATTATTATAAAATCCAGCTGTGCTGTTTAATATTTTCATTTATTTATTTATTTATATTCATATTTATATTTATTTATTTTATTTATTTATTTTTGGGTGAATGGAAAGTTTAAAAGAACAGCATTTATTTGGAATGGAAAACTTGTGCATTTAATACCACATTTGATCAACTGAATGCATAATAAAAATTTCTTTAAAAAGTATATACAGAACCCAAATATTGAAGCCCGTTTCCGCCACTGAATAAAAAATAAAAAAGGTAATTGTGACTTTTTATCTCACAGTTCTGACTTTTTTTCTCAGAATTGTGAGATATAAACTCACAATTGCGAGTTTTAAAGTCCAGTTCTGAGGAGAAAAAAAGACTCTTCTCAGAATTGCGAGTTTATATCTCACAATTCTGAGAAAAAATTTGTATCAGGCAGTTCTGAGAAAAAAATTCAGAATTGTGAGATGAAAAAGTCGCAATTACCTTTTTTATTTTTTTAATCTGTGGCAGAAACGGGCTTCCATACCCAAACCTTTGAACGGTATGCAGATATTGAGGTACTTCACCATCAGCATGTCCATGATTTTAAGTATTATATATATATATATATATATATATATATATATATATATATATATATATATATATATATATACAGTATGAGAACATTTAATAATATAGTTCTCATTACCATGTGAAATGTGAGTAGCTTTGTGTATGTGTGTGTTGTATGTGTTGCATTTGTAAAGCTTGTCCATCATCAGCATGGCTCCCATGTAATGATTTCATCTCACATTTAGACCAAGCTTCTTTTTTTTTTTTTTTCTTTTTGTTTTGTCTGGCCGTTTGTTTTGCAGCTCTCTACGTCTTAACCCGCAGAGTAATCGGGATAAGGTGCCAACCCCAAGGTTAGCACCACATCATATTTCCTTTGCAATCATCTTGCTTGAGCGTCATTCAGAGCATGCATCCGCTGAATCCCAAGTTCCTGTTTATTTATAGCCCCCCACACGCGCTCCTCCTTTGAGAATATCCTGATATCCTGTGAACACTTCACACCTGCTCCTGCCACCATTTGAATATCTGGACCCTCTAGGATATTTGGATATCACTGTTTATATTCACTTATTTGTTTGCTCCCCAACGTAAACCTCAAAGGATCTCACATCAAGAGTGTTTCCGATCGTTTTAACACTTTTATTTAGAGCAGAAGAGAGAGAGGACAGGAAATGGAGAATGGAAACATGAATTTTTGCATGCAAATTTAAACTTGCATCACCCATAGAGCAGCTAGATGTTGTCCATCTATTTTTTGGGGTAACTTAGGATAGATAACACATGACCAAAGCAAAAACAAGAAGAAGAAAAAAAACATTTTAACTATTTGTTCTGTAGAGAAGATTAAGAAATGAGTTTGTAGTGGTAGAATTTTTTTTACATGAAAGTTAAAATATATATATATATATGCAGTATCTCACAAAAGTGAGTACACCCCTCACATTTCGGCAATCATTTTAGTATATCTTTTCAAGGGATAATACTATAGAAATGAAACTTGGATATATTTTAGAGTAGTCAATGTGCAACTTGTATAGCAGTAAAGATGTACTGTCCTCTGAAAATAACTCAACACAAAGCCATTATTGTCAAAAAAGCTGGCAACAAAAGTGAGTACACCCTAAGTGATAACAGCTATACGTCGTTTTACCATGCAAAGCCACATGTCCTATTCATCATGTTCATGTTTCTGTCTGCTTGACAGGACTATACAAATTTGTGTATCTTGTATTAGAGCAGTTCAAATTTGCTGCTTTGAGTACAATTCTCTCATACTGACCACTGGATGTTCAACATGGCACCTCATGGCAAAGAATTCTCTGAGGATTTGAGAATTAGAATTTTTGCTCTCCACAAAGATGGCCTAGGCTATAAGAAGATCAGTAACACCCTGAAACTGAGTTACGGTACAGTGGCCAGTGTCACACAGAGGTTTTCCAAGACGGGTTCCACTCGGATCAGGCCTCGCAAGGGTCGATCAAAGAAGTTGAGTCCTCGTGCTGTGAATAAGGTGCAGAAGCTGGCCTCAAAAAACATACGCATGAGTGCTGCCAGCATTGCTTTAGAGGTTGCAGAAGTGAAAGGTCAGCTTGTCAGTGCTCAGACCATACACCACACACTGCAACAAGTTGGTTTGCATGGCCGTCATCCCAGAAGGAAGCCTCTTCTGAAGCTGGCTCACAAAAAAAGCCTGCAAACAGTTTGCTGAAGACAACCTGTCCAAGAGCATGAATTACTGGAACCATGTCCTGTGGTCTGATGAGACTAAGATAAACTTGTTTGGCTCAGATGGTGTCCAGCATGTGTAGTGATGGCCTGGTGAGGAGTACCAAGAAAATTGTGTCTTGCATACAGTCAAGCATGGTGGTGGTAGCATCATGGTCTGGGGCTGCATGAGTGCTGCTGGTACTGGAGAGCTGCGGTTCATTGAGGGAAACATGGATGCCAGCGTGTACTGTGACATTCTGAAGCAGAAGATGATGCCTTCCCTTCAGAAACTGGGCCGAACGGCAGTTTTCCAACATAATAATGACCCCAAACACACCGCCAAGATGACAACTGCCTTGCTGATGAAGCTGAAGGTGAAGGTGACAGAGTGGCCAAGTATGTCTCCAGACATACCCTATTGAGCACCTGTGGGGCATCCTCAAGCGGAAGGTAGAGAAGCACCATGTGGAAGAGCTGGTGGAAGAGGATGCCAGCAACAACTTGTGCAGCTCTGGTGAATTCCAAGCCCAGGAGGATTAAGGCAGTGCTAGATAACAATGGTGCCCCTACAAAATATTGACATTTTGGACACAGTTTTGACATGTTCACTTAGGGTGTACTCATTTTTGTTCCCAGTTATTTGGACAATAATGGCTATATGTTGAGTTATATTTAGAGGACAGTAAATTTGTACTTCTATACAAGCTGCATATTGACTACTCTATAATATATCCAAGTTTCATTTGTGTAGTATTGTCCCTTGAGAAGATATACTAAAATCTTTGCTGAAATGTGAGGGGTGTACTCACTTTTGTGAGATACTGTGTATATATATATATATATATATATATATATATATATATATATATATATATATATATAATTAACAGAAAATTAAATAAATTAAATATTAAAAAGTGATATGATATGATTAAAAAGTGAATTATATATGTCTTACACACGCATTTATTTATTCACATCTATCCATTTTTTTGTTTTGTTTTTTACATTTAATTCATATCTATTTACTTTTATTTATTTATTTTGCCTTGGAAATTGTAGAGATTTTTTCTGTTAAAGGTTAATACAACTCACATTTTTTACAGAAAATTAAATAAACAATTATATTAAATATTAAAAAGTGATATGAATGAATTAAGTGTGTGTGTGTGTGTGTGTGTGTGTGTGTATATATATATATATATATATATATATATATAAAACACACATTAGTATATAATTTTATTCATGTCTAAACATTCTTTTTTTAAATTGATTTTATCTCTACTTACATAACTTACTTTAAATTATATAATTCTTTTGAAAGGTATTATAGGTAAATGCAACTTTATAAATTTTATATGTATATATAATCATTTAGTCATTTATTTATTCATCATTTAGTCATTAATTAATTAATTAATTAATTCCTTCATTCATTATTAATTTATAGAATTATCTATATATGTCTGTATAAAGTCAGCATTTAAATTCACTCAAATATCTGAGGGTGACATTACAGGTCTGGCACAAACCACTAGGCTAGGGCTTTGCAAGGTTTATTGATTTTTCCTACTCAGAAAAATCATTATTAGCCTTTCAAATTCTTAGTGCGACTTATTCCGAATCTTATTTTCATAAAATTCACCAATTACGTTCTCTGGCGTATCTCTTTGAAGCTGCCGTCTGCTCATGCGTCATCAGAGTGCATAGACTGATAGGTGTGCTACACTCTTAAAAAAAAAGGTGCTTTGGGACCCTGTATGGTTCCATGAAGAACCTTTTATATCCAAAGAACCTTTCCATTGCACAAAAGGTTCTTTGTAGCACAGAAAGGTTCTTTGTAGCACAGAAAGGTTCTTTAGACTAATGGTTTTTCACACTCAAGATGTTGTAAATATATTTTTATTTTTTTATTTTTTTGGAAAGTGAACTAAATTGTCCTGTCTGGTCAAGAACTCATTCCAAACTCATTTTCTATTAGTTGCATTCAGTTATAGTGCAATATAAAGTATTAATTTAGAGTTATGTAAATAGTGTGTTTATTAATTAAAGAAAGACCAGTAGATCAGTCATTTTATATCTATTATCTCTATTTTAACGCTGTTTTTTGACTCAAAAATTATTAGGCTAGTTATTTAACAAAAGCAAAATTTGTCTGCAATCATGTTTTGAAATGAAATAAAAAGGCTGAGGTACAGGCTACAAAATCTTAAAATATAAAAGTTCTGCTTTGTCTCACTAAATTTTGCATCTATATGAATTACAAAATTAGATTAATTAGCTGCTGATGATATGACGCACTGAACGATTTAATCATGATGGTGTGACTCTATCAAAAATAAAAAATATTATTCAGCAATTTATTTATTTATTTATTTATTTTTTTTTTTTTTTTGTTGTTTTTGTTTTTTGGAAGCTGCTTTCAAAATCCACTTGACTCAAAAACCTGAGGGGGCACATACACTTAGAATGGGCATGACACCTCTGCATGTGACCTCATATTGTTGGAAAAAATCCCAGAATGATTTTATTGATTCATTAGAAAAATAATGTGACACAACGCATCCGATTATAATAAATAGCACAATGTCATTTGCATAGCCTATAGTGGTTTTCAATGCTTGACCCACAGCTCTGCACATGAGCTCAATAGGAGAGTGATCTATGAACTGAACTGAGTGTATCACATAAGAGAAACTACAAAATGCCTTGTGATTTCATATTAAAAATAAATATTAGTCTGCTTCATGTAAGCACATAATATACCATCTGAAATAGAAGCATTTGTAAAAAAGCAAATGGCCATTATGAATTTACTAAATTTAATAATTAAATTTAATGTAAGCTAGTGTTTTAAATGCCAACCTGTGTTCACATAGTCCTATTTACTATTTAAACACATGATAAAGACATGATTAATTATTATCGTTAATTATTAATTATTATATATATATATATATATATATATATATATATATATATATATATATATATATATATATATATATATATATATATATATATATATTTTTTTTTTTTTTTTTTTTTTTTTTTTTTCCTTCTGACGCCATTAAATAGACGAAGCGATCATTTGTGGGAAATGATTCTTCCCCTCCCCCTCCTTTTAGTCTTTATTGTGCGGTGAGGAGCTTTAGGAGAGTCAAGAAGTAAAATGGTATGTTTGAAATAAAACATTTTTAATTAACATAACATAACATAACGGCTTTTCCAAACTTCATGAATAAATTGTCCTATTTTATTTATTTATTTGTTATTTGGCAAATGCAGTTTCGCACCGTTTCTTCCCGCTCATTTCATTTCAAGTTACGCGCGCGCTGGAGCAGGATGCGTTTTCTCTGAGAGTCTGACAGAAATCCACGGTAAGTGTGCATACATAGAACTATTTTAATAGCTAGAACAAAATATGAAGGGTTATTTGTTGTTGTTTTTTTTCTAACTGGTGTTAAATAATCTAATTTTAAATGGTTTTATCTGCCCAAATGAGGTGTAGAGCAGTTTCTTCGCTCCATTCGCCGATGTTGGAGGCGTTGGGAAGACTGTCCGTTATTTTTGAATCTCCAAAAGGCTAACGGTAAGTGAATTCATGGAATCATAAATATCATATGTACTGAAATAAAACATTGCTTATTCCTTCTTTCTTTGTGTGGTCATGAGTGGTTAAATGGTAAAATCAACCTTAATCCAGTGAGGTAACGTTAGACTAGTCTGTTAGTTAAATGGTTATTTTAAATGTTGTTATCTGCCCAAACGAGGTGAGCAGGCCTCGACCTGTCGCTCATTCCTCCGATCACACCAAACCTCCGACTGTCGCTAAACATATCAGAAGCACCTGTCAAATACTTTATCAAGAACGACACATCATAATTTTACAAGGAAGAAACTTGTTTATGATTTTTTTTTTTTTTTTTTTTTGCCAAATGCAGTTTCGCGCCGTTTCTTCCTGCTCGCTTCACTTCAGGCTACGCCCGCGTTGACCGGTTGCGTTTCCTCAGAGTCTGACAGAAATCGACGATCACATAAAGGCAGTCTTGGTGAGCAAAACAGACTTCTTTCAAAAACAAATTGTGATGTTTATGTGATCTTTCAACAGGTACGTGTATGTACACATACACTATATTGCCAAAAGTATTGGGTATCCCCCTTCCAATGAACAGGTTTAACTACTTTAGTGAAATCCACGAGTACAAATCTTAATGTTAAAGCATATAATGATATTCAAACCTGTCATTAGAAGGGGGTGACCTAATACTTTTGGCAATATTGTGTATGTTAGGGTGTGAAGGTATGATGTTCACAGTGTAAGAGGCAGAAAACTATTACAGTATCACTGTAATACTTAAAATGAAATTAAACTAAATGTATGTACTTCATAAAGTATGCACTTTCCAGACATTAAAGGAGTCATGAAATACCTATTTTTTTGTACTGTTCTCTGAAATCTTCATATAGTGTAATTAAGATTTAAAAAAATAAAATAAGTATCAGACTATTTTCTGTTCTGTTTTCGACCCCCTCAGCAGAAAGCTCTGTCTGAATAGGAGTGGTAGATTGTTGACTCTGAAGTAAACGCCCACTGCTAGGATTGGCTAACAGCTGTGTGTTTGACAGCCTACATCCTTAATTCATAGACACTGCTGTGATTTAGGTTAAAATGCTTAAATACTCAGTACATATCAAACAATCTGTAATAACAGACAAGGTAACAGTGACCAGATAATAAAAACAGTGCTTAATATTTTAAAGGGGTCATGAACTAGGACAAAGTAAAACGGTCATAAACTGAGAAACTGTTTTTATTATATTTTAAATCACCATTTATTTCCTACAAACCCTAAAAATGTTTGTTGTCACAGGATCCTCTATACTCAACCCCAACCATCGCCCTAAAAGTCTGTGAAGACGGGAACCCTTTAACCAGTGGCTCAGTTACCATTCAGATGGATGGAGAGGACATGGTCAAAGATGATGGGGGCACTGATATTTCCCTCGCTCTCAGCCTCCTGTACTCACTCTATACAATGTTACATATCCAAAATATTTGAGAAAGACCTTGATTTTTTTGGAGGCTTTCGTTTTCCAAAAGACTATACCTGTCCCTGTATGTGTACAGAGGGTTTATAATTCCCTGTAGATCCCTGTAGATTCCCTGTAATCTAAACACGGTGTCTCTCACACCGAGAGGCACGCACACACACACTTCCCTGTATGTATAGATAACTCAAACACACACAGACACAAACACATTCACAGGTGTAAAGATACGCGAATCACAGTTGAACGATTCATAGGCATTTTCCAAATGGAAGTGACCAACCCTGTCCCCTTGTAGTGGGGACTTTGGAGTGTGCAGGGCACACGCGTATCATTATGCAGTCGTTTGGAATGCACTTGGTAAAGGGAGCAATGTAATTTCCTCATCTTCAGCTGGGATGTTCCTGTGACAACGCAGCATGGTCTCTGTTAGCAGATGTCGCTGTTTTAATGTCATGTTGTTTTTTTTGTTAGCATAACTGTTGTAAATAAACATTTTATATTTAAAAATTTAAATATGCTAATATATACAAACTAATATGTATAAAACCTTTTTAAATATCAAATAGGCAATTTTTATGCCTATACAGATCGTGCTGCGTTGTCACAGGAACATCCCAGCTGAAGACGAGGAAATTACATCGCTCCCCACTACAAGGGGACAAGGATGATCACGTCCATTTGGAAAATGCCCGTGAATCGTTCAACCGCGAGTCACGTATCGTTATACCCCTACACACAACACATACACTCACATACGTACACACAGACACACACAACACATACACTCACACGTTTATATTAAACCGTAGATAATTTTCATTGTTTATGAAAATTTATAGTCTTTCCATCACTTTTGGATGTTAAAACAGTATTTGTTTGCAGATGGTATGCAATTCATCGTTACAATTCTCGAGTCTAAGATGCATGTTTAAGGCTTTCTTTTTGAAAGAAATGCGTTTCTCTGTGAAGGAAGTTTTTAATTCCCTGTAGTTAAAATTAATCACCTTAAAGGAAAACGCCACCGTTTTTCCATATTCCAATATGTTTTTTCCTCAACTTAGACGAGTTGATAAGTACCTCTCCCGTCTCAGTGTGTGCACTTAATCGCTCTAGCGTGCGGCGCCACTATGCTAGCGTTTAGCTTAGCACCATTCATTCCTTAGGATCCAAACAGAGATGAATTTAGAAGCTACCAAACACTTCCATGTTTTCCCTATTTAAAGACGGTTACATGAGTAGTTACACGAGTAAGTATGGTGACACAAAATAAAACGGGGTAATTTTCTAAGCAGATAAAAAATGATAACTATAATGTATGGCAGAGGAGCACTCCTGAAAACTCCCCCTATCCCTCGAACTTCCATCAATAGAACCAATATTACTGCGCCGAGGTCGAAGTGCTGCGAAGTACTCTTCTGCCATACATTATAATTATCATTTTTTATCCGCTTAGAAAATTACCCCGTTTTATTTTGTGTCACCATACTTAATCGTGTAACTACATGTAACCGTCTTTAAATAGGGAAAACACGGAAGTGTTTGGTAGCTTCTAAATTCATCTCTGTTTGGATCCTAGGGAATGAATGGTGCTAAGCTAAACGTTAGCATAGTGGCACCGCGCGCTAGAGCGATTAAGTGCACGCACTGAGACGGGAGAAGTACGTATCAACTCATCTAAGTTGAGGGAAAAACATTGGAATATGGGAAAACGGTGGCGTTTTCCTTTAAGCCATCTTAAGTTGCATATTTAGTTGTTGTTGCTGCTGTTTATCTTACAAGTATCAGTACTGTTTTATATTGTACTGTTTTTGTGTTTTGTTTTTTTTCGCTGCTGTTTTCTGGTTTGTGTTTATTTAATGCTGTTTTCAGTTTGATTTTGGGCAATTTGTCTAATTTATTAATTTTGGTTGCCTATTGATTTTGCCATATGATTTTATGTGGCACAAAGGATAAAAGTAATAAACATGCATTTATTCCTATTCCTGGATTTCTTTGTATGTTTGTTAACTACATTGGTGCCATGAAGAACCTTTTCATGAATGGTTCCACAAAGAACCTAATAAAGTGACATGAAGAACTGCAAGGGGTTCTTTTAAGAACCTTTGAAAAGAGTTCTTTGCAGTACCAAAAAAGGTTCTTTATGGCACTAAGAAAAAAAAGGTTCTTCAAGGAACCATTTAATAAAAGGTTCTTCAGGGAACCAAAAAAGGTTCTTCTATGGCATCGCTGCGAAACCCCCTTTTTGGTTCTTCCTGGCACCTTTTTTTTTAAGAGTGTATGTGGAGAATGAAAGTCTCCGGGGATGGAGGAGCACTTGTGCCGAGCGTTTTGAAGCCAGCGGGATCGTTTGATGTGGTTTGTCAATAACGAGTACTTCCCTTGGCCAATTTCGCCTGTGGTTTGCGTTCCAAGTGCCGGCATTCACTGAACCAAACCGCAGCAGATAGGTTTCCCTTTAAAGCCCCTTCCTTAAGCTCTTCATTCGTCAGCACTTAAAAATATAACCAATGCCTGTGATCACACAGCGTCCCACCTGGATTAATCCGTGATTTCATCACATTTGATAACTGTCTGGCCGGCGAGATAAGGCAGCCGCCCGGATAAACTCTCAATGTCAGAGAACTTTGCTGCTTTCCTTGTTTGTCTCCTGCCAGCTTAGGCTTTACCACCAAATTAGGGCCCGTGTTTGTCCTTTTGTGTTATAAACTCGGGGTTTGATCTTACCGTTCAACCTCTAGATTGAACATCGCAGGTTAAAAGCGAGGTGAACATGTACCTTTGATTAGCTTACTCAATCTAATAAGGTAGAATGAGACGGGTTGATTCTTATCGCGCCATTTTTTGCCAGAGTGGGCTATAATGCCTTTCTGCCTTCATGCAGTTTGAACAGGCTGAAAGTAGATATGTGTGTCTTTAATCTACTGTACACACCAGCAGGATCTAGTCTTGCATTCATCTGGGGTCCAGTGGGTTTTGAGTTGAAAAGACCTCAAATGTTTAAGTCTTAGTCATATTGTCACATGTTTGTTGTGTATTTGTGGAGTATTCTTAGCTCCTCTCTCATTGTGAGAATGGCACCAGTGAGGAAAATTAACAGCTCTGATAGGCCTCCATAATTGGAGACTCAATGAAGCTTTGAATGAAAATTAGTCTCAACCGACTGCAGACTCGGCTATGAAGCACCGCTGAGTGTTCTGCTGTAGGCCTGGTCTGATTTAGTCCAGTCTAATGTCACAGGCGTACTCAGCTGGTGTTTTGTCTTGCAGTGTACAGATCAAACTGTGCACACTCAGTCCCCCTAGAATGAGACTGCAAATAAGTGTGGAAAATATGTGCTGCACTGCAGGTGATGAAGTAGCTAGGCTAAATAGGGAAGCTTTTTAAAATCAGTCAAAAGCTTTGAATAATTAAGATTTTTTTTAAATGTTGTTGAAAAAAAGGCTCTTATTCTCACCAAGGCTGCATTTATTTAATCAAAAATACATTAAAAACTGCCATATTGTCAAATATTATTACAATTTAAGAGTAATTTGAATGTTTATTAAAATGTAATTTATTCCTGTGATGCAAAGCTGAAAATTTCAGCATTATTACTCCAGTCTTCAGTGTCACATGATCCTTTGGAAATCATTCTAATATGCTGATTTTCTGCTCAGTTATTATAAATTACCATTAGTGCTGAATTATTAATGGTTTTTATTATTGACAACTGTTTGTTGCTTAATATTTTTGTGGAAAGTGTGATACATTTTGTGTATTTAAATTAAAAACAGTTCTATTAAATTGTAATAATATTTCACTATATTACTGTGGGTTTTTTTTTTTTTTTTTTTTTTTTGAGCAAATAAATTCAGGCTTGGAGGGCATAAGAGAAACCATACATTCCAAACCTTTGAGTGTTTAAATTTTATTCTTCATTATTTTTCGACAAATACAAAAACAAAATAAATATATAAATAAAATAACATTTTTTTTTTTTTTTTACATCATGGTATGTAATGATAAAACATTTAATGATAAAACTAACCCTACCTTATAAAAAAAAAATACAAAAATATAACGCTAGTATTATTCATACTAAAGACCCATATTGTTGTATTCACTAAAGAATATGCCATCTGGACATCTTTGACATCTTTTAAAAAAAAAACTGCAATGTTTTTTTTTTTTAAAGGTTAGTTAACTTAAGCAAAGTTACCTTACTATATACAGTGAATAACTGTAATAGATCTAACGTGACATTTTCTATAATGTTACAATAAAATACTGTTAAATGTGCAGATTTTAGAAGTAAAACTGAAGTTATCTTATAATTAACAGTGAAAAAACTTAAACTGACATTCCCTGTATGAAGCTTTAAAATTAATGGTATTTCATTTTAGTAAATATGTTTCTTGTTAGTTTTTGTTATCTACATTATGTACATTAGTGCTTTATGTAACATATAATGCTGTTAAATTAATGTTTATTGCATTATTTTAATGTTGTGTGTTATCATGATGGTTTATTTTTTACAGTATACTACTTTAAACGCTCTAATCCTAATCTGCCGTACTATATAAAACAGATCCATTTCCTGTGCCATTATTTAGCAGCAGGGCAGCAAACACAACCCCCTCATGAAAACACTGGGAAGAGTAGTATGAGATGGGATTAAGCTGTTTTTCTTTTGTAATTTGCCTGTTTTTGTCTCTAATTTGAAAATGGCAGGTCCTAAATTTACCCCATATCAACCCTGAGGATGTTTTTTCCCCCAGTCTAGATCTCAAAGGTTTCTGATGTTGCACAGCTCTGGGCTGTTTCCCAATCCAAATGTGAGATGTAATGAGTCATAAAGCAGAAGTGAGGTGGACCGTACACTCAGCATGTCCCAGGTTCATTAAAATGACCAAGGCAAACAATGAATTATTGATGTAGGGGGCGAGCGTTCCAAAATAATGTTTTTGTGGATCTCTCGCCACAATATCCTCAAGGTCTAAGTGTACGGACACTTATTTCCCACAGCGAGAACGGCTGCTTTTTTCTTAGCATGAAAACTAAAGGCTGTTTTGTTACATGTTTCCATGTCTACTGCATAGACTCTGACATTTGGTGTAAAGTGATACTGATGATCTTTTCACCTACAGCGGTTTGTCAGCACGGATGCAAACACGGAGAATGCGTGGGACCCAACAAATGCAAGTGCCATCCAGGTTATACAGGAAAAACGTGCAACCAAGGTAAGTGCTATAAAGTGTACATACAGTATTTTCAAACCCATTGGATTATGTTCGAATTCTGGGTGCGATTTTTATGTTTATATATAGAAAACATTAATGCTTCTCACACATATTACAACAATGTGAAAATATGATATAAAACTATATTTAATTATTTTTAAATTAAAAATTTATATTTTATAAACAGTATTGTAACTATTTTTTTACTTTAAATTTAATTTTTTAAAAATTTATTTATGTATTTTATTTTATTTTATTTTGTTTTCATGTGATGCTTAAGCAGTAGAGCATAAATATAAATACACTAACAGGGTAGTTGAGACACTGACATAAAAATGCATCGATTTTTAAATTTTTACATTTAAATAAATTTTTTTTTTTGGTCTGTTCAGCTGCTGTTAACCATGAAATTGCAAGTCAAATTGACCTGAATTTTGCATACACGTATGCATATGTATATGTGTGTGGAAACTTTGCATGGTCATGCTTTTAAATAAGAAGTTTTCACAAAATTTCAAAAAATATCCTATGTTAACCATTATTTCAACAACTCAAATTGACCTGCAACATAATACAAGGGTTAAATCAGCCTTTCTATTACAAAGCACCAATTTGTCTCTTGTATTATTTAAAAGCCTCTGGATGTAGATGTCACCCTTTGGCTCTACACAGAACAATGTATTGGCACTAATGGGCTTTTGTATCGTGTCGTATAGTGATTCAGGATGTGAGGTTTCCCTTAAGCAGATAATATCTCAATTACTGCCCTAAGAACCCTGCACCGAAAATAAAACGGAGCCGGGGGACTAAATTCTGTCTGAAGTTGTCTCATCAGAAGAACGCTGGCGTCTGAGATAACCCCTGATTTAAAACACATTTCCATTTGAGAAGAGAAGGCTGGGAGACTTAAACAGAGGAGTCTGTGCCCTTGGAAGGCAAAGGGAAAAGGTGTAATTAAAAGACGGCAAGGAAAGGCAAAACAATCCCCTCTGGAATGTGGAATAGAATCTTTTCGATTTTCCCTTGCATCATGGTTTCATGTCAGGTCGATGAGACTGCTTTTGCCTTGCCGCACCGGGCGGAAATGTTTTCTTTTTTCTATCCGCTTCGCTGGGCTCCCGTGGCAAGAGTGATTAAAAGAATCAGATGGTTTTTAGAGGTAATGACAGATGATTGTCATGCCGAGGGCTTATTTGTCTTGCATGTTTAAAACTTTGACAGGTGCTGGGTAGTGCGGACACCTGGGTGGCATATTAAAATCATCAGTGCAAATAATCAAGCCTTTAATTTTCAGTGTGACTGACTGAAGTGTTTTTTCAAGTCGCTAAGTGTTTTTGTTTATTGCAATTATCTGTAGCAAAACAATCAGCATGCAAATTCAATTATACCACACAAGATGCCCACGCACTTTTATTTCATAAGGTAATAACTGCTAAAATTATTCATGATTTTTTGAATCCCGTGTGAAATCATAGTTGATACTTTGTGATGTTTGATCTTAGCAATGATTACTGAAAGCTCTCCAGAACAAGCATTTCTAGTTAATGATTCATGTACAGTATAATATCTATATAGCTAAAAACCAATATAAATGTAAGTGCACACTCAGACCTGATTTACTAAGAGCACAATTGCATGCAACAGATTGCATGAACACTTTTATGTGCGATTTACTTAAAATAATCATGCAAAAAGCAACACATAGAAATAGGTTGGATTTTGCATGTTAAATGCAGGATTATTATCTAAAACTGAAACTAAAATTAAATCCATAAAAAAATATTACTTGAAATAAAATAAAATTGAATTGAATAAGTTGATTGAATAAATTTATTCCTCATTTTGATTTAGTTTAACTTGATGCAGTAAATAACTAAAACTAAAACTGATTTAAAAATGAATTTATATATATACACACACACACACACACACATATATATATATATATATATATATATATATATTTTTATTTTTTTTATTTTTTTTTTTTCTTTGTGCATGCTATCAAACTTGCATATTTCATACATAAACCAGGGTCTCAGTGTTAAAAGGATCCGCCATGAGTGATTAGTGTGCAGATAAACCACGAGGAGAGCTGAACAGAAATAATGATGAAAAGCTTAGTACTAAATCCACGGCAATGAGGTGGGATAACACCCACAAAGTTAAATAACCAAATCGGGATTTAAAGGTGATGCATGTCATTGTTTCGATCTTAAAATACTTTCACCTATCCCAGTTTAACATGCAAGTTTAAACAAGACAAGTTTGTCATTTTTAGGTAGACTTTCCCCCAAAAAGTGCAAACACTGGGCTCTGTGGTCCTATTAAAATGTAATATATCGATAATAAATATAAAATGATCAACCTGACAGAGAAATGTTAATGCCATATGTTTGGAGCAAAAATATCTGTTCATCCAAATCAGGTTTGACTGGTTACACACTTTACCTTTAGGTTATATTGCATATTTGATAGAAATGCATTTTGAAGACACTTTCTTTAGTTGAACATTGGTTGGCATTTGTCGTCTTGATCTTTACAGACTCACAGATCTCCCTGGTGACATGTAGGACAGCAGCTCATGTAACTCAAACTCAAAATGCCATGAAGAGCATCTGTAATAATAAAGCAGTAAGCCACAAAAGGCTGTGATTTTACCACAGCTTTATAAAATGTTGTAGCTCTGACTGTAAATTCTGACTGGATGAGCCATGTTTAAGGAAAATATGTTTACAGTTGCCACTACTTAGCTGATGTGTGGAATCTGAACTACAGAGTTTAGAACATAGTTGTAATCATATTTCTTTTTTGTAATTAAAGCACAATTAGCATTCACCTCCTTTGATCTGCTTGATTTTGACAGCAGTTGCTCTTCACTGTAACATCACTGTCATGGAGATGATATGAGGCAGATGGGCATCTTTGCCCAGAACAAATAAACTCATTAAAGTGCTAATCCATTTAGGAGTGAAGTGACAGAGCTGCATTCGGCTCTCCGTGGATCAAATCAATTTAATAAGATGCTAATTTTCAGCGGGGGTCTCTGTAAATGAGAATCTGCTTACCTGCTGTTCCCGAGGCCTGTCAGGAATCCATTACGGGGCATCAAGTATTGTAAAATACTTTCAGACATGAAGATAGATCTGCTTTTTGGTGAAGGCACGTCTAACAATGTGTCCTCTGTGTCATATATCTAGTCCATGTTAAACACTCATTTTATTAAAGAGAGAATTCACCTGAAAATTCTATCATTTATTCATGTTTAAGTTGCTCCAAACCTGTTTATTTCTTCTGTTGAACACAAAACAAGATATTTTAAAGAATGCTGGCAACCAAACAGTTGACGGTAGCCATTGACTTCCACAGTATGGAAAAAAAAAAATACTATGGAAGTCAATGGCTACCATCAACTGTTTCGTTACCAACAGTCTTCAAAATGTCTTCTTTTGTGATCAACAGAAAAAAATCTCATACAGGTTTGGAACAAGTGGGGGTGAATAAATGATGACATAATTTTCATTTTTGGGTAAACTATCCCTTTAAAGAGAACATATCTCATATGGTGCTTCTGCTGTTAGTGATTATTTTTAATAGCATGCATAAATTGTCATGACTACTTGACAGATATAACTAAAATAGATGTTCTCTTGTCAAACTCTAATCCATTTGACAAAATAGTTAGATATCATGAGTTAGCTTATATAAATTTTCATAAGCTAATTTTTCACATGGTCAGAGTTTAAACCTGTTTTGTTCATATTAATGTTTACATGATGCACATTCTCAACACCAGCTTATTCTGATTAAAGAAAATAACTATAGAAGTCTTAAAGTTATGCTAGTAAATTGTACAGCTCAGAGAAAGGATAAAAAACATTATATAAAGCTAAACTATTGCTGCTTCCCATTGTGCCTACTTATACTACGTCCTTAAAGTATGTACTTTTTTGGTGAAGAAAAAGTTCACACTTTTGAGTGTGTAGTAGAAGAGTAGGCATGCTTTGGGACATACTATCAGGTCACACAACTGCGTCTTTAACGGACCGCTCTGTCGCATTTAAAAGTTAACGACAAAACGGATGTTTATAAAAGTTCCCATTGCTGCTGCAGATTTAATATAACACAGATAACATTAAATAAATATTTTTTTTTTTTACCAGGTTAAATGTTTATTATTAGTAACTCAAACCCCTTTTTCTAAACCTCTCTACCGAACCATCGGTCGCACACATCCGCCATGTTTGTAGTTTTTTAACACGTTTTATTCGTGTTTGTAGTTCTGGACCGAAACCTTCGCCAAAACACAGTGGATTGTGGGCAATATCAGCCATTAGAGTGTGTGCACAGATCCACACTTCAAAAATCGACCTGAAATAGTAGACTATCCGGGGACTTTTGGCATACTCTTTTCAACATACTATGCTTTGGGACACACTTATTCTAATCTCACATACTATTTAGGATGGATAGTATGAACATTGGGACGCAGGGTATGACTTTTTTTGATGCAAGAAACCTTGACTAACATTATATGTTGTCTTCAGGGCAAACATAAAGTAGAAAGTGTGAAATAGTCTCTTTAATGTTTTCCTTGGTGTCTACTTGTTACAAAACCATAAAACTCACCACCTTATGGACACACAAATTTCAAAAGCTGACAGTCTACATCATGAATGTTTGATTTTTGGCATGCCAGGGGCATAATAATGGTTAATGTGTTTTGTGTTTTGAAAAACACTGTTCATTTCCGTGTATTATTTAGGAGTCGGAAAGCCAAGCACAGCTGAGGGGATAATATGGGATTCTTTACATGTCATCATATAATTAAACTAAAGCGCCGGCATTGTTCTGTGACACTGTCATTCCCGCCTCTCATCTTTTTTTCCAGTGTCAATCACAGGCAGTTGTTGGTACTGTACTGGATATTTTTGAAAGCTGAAGACTATAAACACTTTAAATACCATGCGCCACTATTTTGGGGTTTTGTTAATTGCCTATAATAATGTCAGCTGCTCCAGAAGAAAAGGGGTCATATTTTTCCAGTCATGATGGTTGGTGCTCACCATGTAATTATGCACTTTTTTTTATTTCTCCTGAAGGAAAAAATCATCTGATCAGCATCTGAACTATCCATTTTCTGCAGACTAGAAATGTAACCATACCTTTTCCTTCAAATAAATCATAAAAGCAAAATTGACTCCTGCTTTTAGCCTGAAATAGCCCTGGCAGCCTATTTATATTTTATTTTTGAGTGAAACAGGAAATTTAACAAGAAATGTAGGGAAAAAGTCTTCATTTTATCCATCATAAAATGAATGGATTGTGAAGATGGCTTTTTATATGACAGGTTGGTTGGAAGGACCAAAAAGGAAAGTATATATATAATATATTAAATGAAAACAATACAATTTTTCTTTATAAAATTCATTGATGTTTTAAAATGAAATCTGAGAAATGTATTTAATTAATATATACATACATATATATATATATATATATATATATATATATATATATATATATATATATATATATATATATACATACATTCGATTGTTTGGGATCAGTAATTTTTTTTAGAATTTAAAGAATTTAAAGGAATGAATACTTTTATTCAGCAAGGATGTGTTACATTGATAAAAAGTGATATTAAAGACATATTGTTAGAAAAGATTTCTATTTTGTATAAATGCTGTTCTTTTTAACTTTTTATTCATCAAAGAATCATGAAAAAAGTATCACAGGTTCAAAAAAAAAAAAAAAAATTAAAAATTAAGCTGCACAACTGTTTCCAACGTTGATAATAAATCAGAATGATTTCTGAAGGATCATGTGACACTGAAGATTGGAGTAATGGCTGATGAAAATTCAGCTTTGCATCACGGGAATAAATTATATTTTAAAGTATAATCAAATAGAAAACTGTTGTTTTAAATGATAATATTTCACAATATTACTGTTTTTTTCTCTTCTGTTTTTTGATAAAATAAATGCAGCCTTGATGAGCAAAAGATTCCCAAACATTTGAACAGCATTGTATATATTTATATGATGTTCCAGCTTTTATAAACATTTTAAAAAAGTATTTATATTTATTTTATATTTAGTTGTTTTTAGCAAAATGAGTTTTTTCCCAGATCAGAAGTGACCAATGTGACCAAGGCAATGTGGGTGGTGAAAATATTAACGAATATTATCATAGCCTGCATTTCATAATCAAGCCCTGTTTATAAGCTCTGCATATGCTGAAGTTAAAAGCACCGCCAGTGCAGTTTCATTTTATCTACTCATTTGCATATAATCTTTCCTGAATAATGTTATTATTCTCCTCTACAGGAATACGGACAGCTCAAAGGTGTGTTTTGTAAATGTTTTGTCCACGTTCTCCTGTGTGCTGTTATCTGTCTGTCTGTTTTCCTCACTCCTAAAGAAGAGCAGGGCTATGTTAGCCCCCCATTATGGCACAGTCACCCTCCCGTTTTTGTTCCCATGGACCACCAGCCGATTGCGGTGCCTTCGGAGGGTGAGCTAATCCTCTGTGTGTGATTTTTCTTGTAAGACCGCTTACCGGATGACGCCTGCGTCCGCCCCAAGTGTCACCCCTCTGGCCCACGTGCATGGCGCAGTCTGCTTAGCCCAGCGAGAGTGAATACTTTCCCTTTAGCAGATCCCCAAAGCCTCCACAGGCATGGCCGGAATGACACGGAGAAAGCCATGCATGCCTTGGCAGAACCACACACACACACACACACACACACACATAAAGCCTTTAAGAGGCTGTTCTATTTCACCCTGCTCTCTTTCTCCTACACACACATCCTGTCTGTGTCTGTCAGTTCCTTTGAACTTCTAAAGCAGGGCATCTTTCATCTGCGAGCATTCAAGTGGCTGCCCTTCTGCTCTCTTTCTCTTTAACCTTCTGTCTGTCTCCTCTATCTCAGGCCCATCTCCAATTCCCAAACAAATATCCTGTCATTCAAAAAGTGTTTGTCATGTTATTGTTGCTGTTGTTGTTGTTGTTGTCTGCCTCTGAGGTAATTCTGTTCATGATTTTTCACACAGACCTGCAGTATAGGTTGTCATTTTCAAGTGAACTGACCATGGTAACAGTAGCCAAATTTCCAAAGTTAATGCAGTCATTGTTATGGTGAACAGTTTTAGTGGTGGTAAAATTATATGTGTATATATGTGTGTATTTATTTATTTATCTAACGATTTACTGATTATTAATAATAATAATAATAATAATAATAATATATTAATTATTATATTATTATTATCTGAACAATGTGTGGATGGTGGGGGAGGGACAAAAACTGCATTTATAAATTTGCAACAATGTAATATAATATAACATATAACATAATATAATATAATTATAATATAATATAATATAATATAAAAAGAATTTAAAAATATATATTTTTTAATTTTAGTTTTTATTTTATAAGATGATGTATATTATGTAGATGTGTGATGTTTAATAATAATAATAATGACGTTGTTATTGTTATTGTTATTATTATTATTCATATTTTTTGTCTCTGTCTGAACGATGTATGGAGATGGTAGGTAGAGGGACAAAAACTGCACTTATAACTTTGCAGCTTTATCATATCATATATCATATATCATATCACATCATATATCATATCATTATTATTATTATTCACATTTTTTGTCTATGTCTGGATTGTGGGGTACGGACAAAAACTGCACTTATAACTTTGCAACCAAAGCAAAACAAAGCAAAAATCAAATCAAATCAAATAATGAAATGAAATAAAAGTTTCTATTTTATTAAATGATGTATATAATGTAGGTGTAAGATGTTTGATAATAATAACTATTATTATTATTAGTAGTATTATGAACAATCTAGAGATTGATGATGAGGGCATGTTATGATTTTATGATATGAATTTATTATTTTTATTAGATGATGATTTCTATGTATGATATATGTGTGTGTGTGTGTGTGTGTGTAATAATAGAAAGAAAGCAGATATTTAATACTACTACAATTATTGTTATAATTATTATTACCCTAGCAACCATGCAGAACATTCTACATTCTTTTACATTAATTTCACCACATTTTCTTCAGAAAATTAAAAATAAATATTTTTTGCTTTTACAGAATTAACATTAACTGTTGTAACTGACTAAATGTTTTAAGTGCGGCACAATGGCTGGTAAATAATGTCTTTAATCAGTATTTTAATGTTTCCTCACTGTTCTTAAGTGCAGCACTCAGAATAGGCTGCGGTCACACTTTCCATATGGTGTGAACTTATTTCATCTACCTGCTCTCTGTTCTGGGTTTTCAACACCTTCACACCTCCTACCCTCCGTTTTCTCCCTTCCAGACTGGACAATTTATTTTTTATTTCTTATCATTAGTTCACTATATGTGTTGCTGCTCAGAGCTGTCTCTTGTCAAGTACGGCTATTCTGGGAATGTGACATTTCATTTCTGCTGTTTTCAGCTTTATTTGAGTGAGCAAAGGGCCAATGAGTCTTCAGTGATGGGTTAGTCTCCTCTTCACCTCTCTTGACAGAAGCACGAGTTGCTTCATTTTTCTAAACATCTTTCTGAGATGAATTTGTCTGCATGCTGCTGAGAGAGTTGAGTTACTGCCTGAACCACTGAGAGAGACTTCACAAAACTGTAGAGGAGAAATATAGACAAGAAAGGAAGTCAATGTGAAGATGTAGACGCAGTTCTGAGAGTTTACAGATGATTTGATATTGCTTGGTAAAGTGTGTAAGGTCTGATTAAATATTTAGTTTTCAGGAACTGCATACTACATAGTGACTTCTTAAAGGGATAGTTCACCTTAAAATTGAAATTCTGTTACTATTTACTCTCCCTCATTCCAACCCATCTTACTTCTTTCATGAAAAATAATAGCAGATGTTTAAGGTAATAGTTCACCACAACTGAAAGTTTGCTGAAAATTGATTTACCCTCAGGCCATCCAAGATGTAGATGAATTTGTTCCTCCGTCAGAACAAATTTGGAGAAATGTAGCATTACATCAGTTGCTCACCAGTGGATCCACTGCAGTGAATGGGTGCCGTCAGAATGAGATCTGATAAAAACATCACAATAATCCACAAGTAATCCACACCACTCCAGTCCATCAATTACTGTCTTTTAAAGTGAAAATCTGCATGTTTGTAATAAATTAATCAAGCCATTTTTAAAGGGATCATATGATGCAATTTCAAGTTTTCCTTTCTCTTTGAAGTGTTACAAGCTGTTTGTGCACAGATAAGATCCCTGAAGTTGCAACGACTAAAGTCTCAAAACCAAAGAGGTATTCTTTATAAAAGTTAAGACTCGACCACGCCCCCCTAAAACGGCTCATTCAAACACGCCCCCACATGTCTACGTCACGGTGTGGGGAGATTTGCAAAACACCGCACAAACGTACACGCAAAGAAAGAGGGCGTGACTTTTATTCTCGCTGTAGTATTATTGCTGCCGCCAGCGCCATGTTCTGGAGACGCTGTGTTCGTTGTGAAAGCGAAACTACTTTGTTTGGGCTTCCAAAAGAGGACACAACTACAAATCAGTGGTTAAGCTGTATTTACAACACTGTTCCAGAACAGTTCAACCCAAATATTCGAGTGTGTGCATCGCATTTTAACGGAGGACTATTTCCTGAACCTGGGAGTAGCCTACAACGCTGGCCTGCACAAAGGCTGTTTCTATAAAGTGGGGCAATTCCAACTTTGCAAGGACAGTCTGACTCTTCTGACTCACAGCCTGTAAGTATGTTTTCATATTTAAAGAATTTGCGAGTTTTGAGCTGTGTAGATTAGCGCTTGTTGTTTGTCGTTTCTCCGATCACAAATGCAGACATGGTACTGGTTTACATGGCGCGATGCAACGCGACGCGTAAAAAGACAGTATAAGTCATTATAATCAGTAATTATGTCCCCACTGGATGCAACAAAAGCTTCGTTTGTAATGGGTTTCATTGTTTTTGTGTTGTCGCGCCGGCCCGGGACACGGCATCACAATACGGTAAGGGGCGTAACATTTCTGTCTCACGCTTGAGGTATTCGGCCAATCACAACGCACTGGATAGCTGGCCAATCAGAGCACGCCTCGCTTCTCAGAACGATGAGCTTTGTAAAAATCACCGCGTTTCAGAAAGGCAGCCATAGAGGAGCAACAATAATGTACAGTATGTGGAAAATAATGTGTTTTTTTGAACCTTAAACCACATAAACACATTGCATTACACCAAATACACAAAATAATGTTCTTTTTAGCAACGTCATATGACCCCTTTAACTAATCTATTGCTATCCTTTGCTTTCTCTCGTGAAAAAGTCACCTTGTCTGAATCAAGAGAGAAATCTGCACAGATCAAGCAGTGTTTACAAGCCAAAACAAACATGTCTATGGATTTTGATATGAAAGGACAATGGAGGATGGACTTTTTCATTGTAGGGAGCATTACTATGCATAATGGACTCATATTTTAGCCAGAAGCGACATTTTAAATTTAAAACGCCTTAAAATGATGGATTTGTTTCTTACAAACATGTAGCTTTCACTTCACAACACATTGATCGACTGGAGTCGTGTGGATAACTAAATTTATCAAATGGCTTTGGAAGACTCAGAATATAGTGCACAGGTTCTTTGAATCATTTTGATGTTTTCTTGACATCCCCGTCGCCATTAATTATGCATATGGAACATGTATATGGCCTGGAACAGCATGAGGGTTCAAAAGTGATGACAGAATTTCAAATGTGTATTAATATCAACATTATTTTATCATGAATTAGAATCTTTAATATTGAATACTTTAATATTATTCTATTATTTAATGATCGCATATTACAATAGCCACAACTGTTTCTACATGTTTCTGTTAACAACAAAGTGTTGCAAATGGCCAGATGAAATCCACAAGAAAAGACTGTCATGCAAGGTCAGCGTTAGTCAATTATGTCCCCAATCTTCATGAAATTGCTGCCTAATTGTGAATTTAAATTCAGTCTGAGTGTGTAATCACAGCTTCAGCGGCTCAGAACTGTGTGCTTACAAAGAAATGTTGTACGGTTTGAAAAGGTGTTAAAGACTCGCCCCAATTTTCCATTCATGCGTAGTTTTTCATTGCACTGAAGTGGTTCAACTTTGAAACGGAGAGATTTATGTTGTCTTTGTTTGGAATATAATAGTTGACTCTCGCTAAGACTATTTGGGAAGTGATTGTACCTGTCCTCACCCACCTCGACTAATCATTCCAGCGGACTGACCTCCCACCGGTGCCAATTACCATTAATACACTTTGCCATTCATCTATTTAAATCTGTGCCACCTGTCAAATATAGACGGCTAGAATGCATTCCCTGCATAACCCACTGCTAAAGATGGCGCCATTCTCTCAGAACTGGGCCATGCCAAAGACACTCATGTACGGCAGCCAGGAGAATCTATTTTCAGTCCAGTGCAAATGAGACTGCAGGCATCACACTACGTGTCTGGCCTATAAACTTGACTGTGTACCTTACAATATTGAGATCTAAGTGATTTGCAGCCCAGCTGATGACCCATGTGGCCTAGACTTTAGGATATATGGTTGAGCACGGATTAAGCTATGATCAACCCTTGTGCTTTTTATTTCAAATTGAAGGAAGTATTGCTTTGCCTTGGTAAAAGAAAAACCTCTTGAATTCATTTATTTTTTTTAATAGTTGTTAACAAATGAGCGCTATTTTTGCTCTACTCAGTAATCATTTGAGAAGTGGTTAAACAATTAAACAATCACTTAATGTTGAGATTAAATAGATAAAAGAATTGTTTATCAAGTGATTAAAATATATGAATTAAATTAAACTAATTGATAACATTTATTTATTTAGACTTTGTTAAAATCACAGCTTTTTTTGTATATTGCTTCATCAATGGCACAAAATGTTGTGTTATTAAATTCGGTAATCATTAAAAGTTTTTGTCAAATATAAAACTCTGGATATTCATTAATTATCCTTAATTATGAAATGTCTAAAATTTTGGAATTTTCGGAAACTTTTCAGTTCAGCAAAGTATTATTATTATTATTATTATTATTATTATTATTATTATTATTATTATTATTATTATTTAATGATGTAAATTATATTTTGTTATATTTTCTGCATTCATTTAAATTTTAGTTTAAGTTTTAGTAATTTTGTTTTTTTTCTTCTTTTTTCAGATTTCTTTTAGATATTTCTTTGTAACTTTTTTACATTTTTTATTTCATTTTTAACTTTAGTAATTTTAATACTTCAACTTAAAATTAATTTATGTCTCTTAGTTGCCAAAAAACATTTCTCATTTACATTTCATTTATTTATTTATTTACTTACTTACTTACTTACTTACTTATGAAAACCATTTTTCATCATTTTAGTTTGTGTTAGTGTTAGTTAACAGAAACAACACTTTCAGCAATTGCAAAACAAATTAATTAATGAATTATTAATATTTTAAATTCTTTTATTGTTATATTTTCTGCTTCATTTTAATTTTAGTTGAAGTTTTAGTTATTTTGTTTGCTTTTTCTCCATTTTTAGTAGATTTCTTTTAGATATTTCTTTTTTTACATCATTTTTATTTCATTTTTAACTTTAGTAATTTTAGTACTTCAACTTCAACTTATTTTATGTCACTTGGTTGCCAAAGAAACATTTCTCATTTCCAATTTATTCATTCATTTATTTATTTTTTTTTATGAAAACCATTTTTAATCATTTTAGTTCAGGTTTTAGTGTTAGTTAACACAAACAACACTTTCAGCAATTGCAAAAGAAATTAATTAATTATTTATTAATATTTTAAATTCTTTTATTGTTATATTTTCTGCTTTCATTTTAATTTTAGTTGAAGTTTTAGTAATTTTGTTAGTTTTTCTTCATTTTTATTAATTTCTTTTAGATCTTTTCAAATTTATTTTTATTTAATATTTAACTTTTAATTAAAAATGAAATAAAATTTTTGTAATTTTAGTACTTCGATTTATGTCACTTAGTTGCCAAAGAAACATTTCTCATTTCCATTTTATTTATTTATTTATTTTAATCATTTTAGTTTGTGTTAGTGTTAGTTAACAGAAACAACACTTTAAGCAATTGCAAAGACATTAATTAATTATTAATATTTTATTTTCTTTTATTGTTATATTTTCTGCTTTCATTTTAATTGTATGTCACTTAGTTGACATAAAATATATTTTGTCACTTAGTTGCCAAAGAAACATTTCTTATTTCCATTTTATTTATTTTTTTATGAAAACCATTTTCATTTTATTTTAAGTTTTAGTGTTAGTTAACAGAAACAACACTTTCAGCAATTGCAAAAGAAATTGACATACAGTATTTGATGTCATAATTTAATTAAAATTTATTGATAATTGTTTTTAAAATTTTTATATGTATTTTTCTAATTTATTGCCCTATTTTTGATTTGCCACCTTGGACTGGCGCTCAGTCTGCTGTCCTAAAGTTTCATTTTAAAGTTGGTTAAGGATAAAGTTGTGACTGTATGGCAAACTATGTTGAAAGTCTAGAAATAGGTCAACAGCTTCCAAGTTTAGAATATTTTTAATATTCAAAGTCTGGAAATGAGTACATAGTTGACCTTTGCAGAGTTGTCAAAAGGAAGCCGTTCTCTTCAGTATCAAAACCCAAAGTCAGACTCAGAGCGTTGTAAGCTAAAGTGCAGGTTTGTGTGGTGTGAGGTGGACTGTCCAGACACGGTGGCCTGTGGCTTCACCCTCTTCCCGCAGACGCCGCCTCACAGGTTTGAAAGGATTGACCTTTCAGATTTGACCTCTGGTTTAAGCCTAATTCCTGCCCCGCTCAGCCTCCTCCTCTCACACAGGATGTTCTAACCTCCCCCTCTTTGTTCTTCTGTCTGCAGACCTGAACGAGTGTGGCCTGAAGCCTCGGCCGTGTAAACACAGGTGCATGAACACGTACGGGAGCTACAAATGCTACTGCCTAAACGGCTACATGCTGCTGCCTGATGGGAGCTGTGGAAGTGAGTCACATCTCCTTGTTTTGCTGTGGTATCCAGCTGTGTCAGTCGCTGCCTCGTTCAATAACTCTTCAGCGCTCTGCTTGAAAAGTATGATAGTGCTGCCCAGCAGGGTAAACCACAGTGTGTGTATACTGTTTCTACAAGCTAGATTTCCACTGGCTTTTCAGCACATTGTTCCAAAACAGCTTTACTAAGAAAAATTGTACAGTGCAAAAATTGTATAATGCATACAACATAAAATTTCATCAGAGAAGAAGAGAAAAAAAAGCAGTATTGTCTTCTGAAGTTTATATACTCAATTTCCTTTATATATTCTGCTATTTTATTTTATTTTATTTTAATCATAGATGAATTTTCCCTGTAGAAAAAAAAAAAACTATTCTTGTTAAAAATAGCTTTATTTTTATAGTTCCATTTAGAGGAGAGAAAAAAAGAGCAGTACTGTCTTCCTGAATTTTATTTTATTTTATTTTTTTATATTTTATTTTCCCATACACAAAATTGCGTAATGCTTACAGCTTAAAATTATGCTTGCTGCAAAGTTCTGTTTTTATAGTTTCATTTAGAGAGGAGCATGTAAGCCGTTTTTATTTATTTTATTTTATTTTATTTTATTTTATTTTATTTTATTTTATTTTATTTTATTTTATTAACATAGATTAATTTAAAAGGGTTTATTTTTTTCTCTGTAGAAAAAAAATAAAAATAAAACGATTTTTTGTTAAAAATAGCTTTATTTTTATAGATTAATTTAGAGGAGAGAACAAAGAGCAGTACTGTCTTCCTGAATTTTATTTTTTATTTTATTTTATTTTATTTTATTTTATTTTATTATCATTGATGAATTTAAAAGGTTTAATTTTTTTTCCCTGTAGAAAAAAATAAAACTATATAAAAAATAAATCTCTTCTTGTTAAAAATAGATTTATTTTTATAGTTTCATTTAGAGAGGAGAACTTAAGCAGTTTTTATTTTATTTTATTTTATTAACATAGATGAATTTAAAAGGGTTTATTTTTGTTCTCTGTAGAAAAAAATAAATATAAAAACATTTTTTGTTAAAAATAGCTTTGTTTTTATTTTTATAGATTAATTTAGAGGAGAGATTGAAGAGCAGTACTGTCTTCCTGAATTTTATTTTTTTATTTTATTTTATTTTATTTTATTTTATTTTCATTGATGAATTAAAATGTTTTTATTTTTTTCCCTGTACAAAAAAATAAAAGTGTTCTTGTTAAAAAAATGATTTATTTTTATAGTTTCATTTAGGAGAGCAGTTCTGCCTTTCTGAATTTTATTTTATTTTATTTTTTTGTTAGTTTTTTTCTATACACAAATCAGATAATCAGACAATGCAAAACTGCATAATGCATGCAGCATAAAATTATTCTTGTTATAAATAGTTTTATTTTTATAGTTTTGTTTAGAGAAGAGAACATAAGTAGAATTTGATTTTTGATTTGATTTGATTTTACAAATATGCATTTAAAAGGTTTTATTTGTTTTCCCTGTAAAAAGAAAAAGAAAATCACAGTTTTTCTTTTCTTTTATTTTATTATTTTATTTTATTTTATTTTGTATTTTTTTTTTTTTTTAATGTGTGTATTTTTGCAGTCTCTTCTCCCATACACAGATCATTCTAAGAGCTCAGGGCGTCCCTCAGCCCTGCAGAGAGTTTTCAGATGACTCACAAAAAAATATGAGAAAGCTGTGAACTTCAACCCTGCCAGTAAAGGCTAAGTCTTATTGCTGGCCTTAAGCTATTCTCACTACAGCAAGTGGCCCGTGCCTGTGCTTGCCCGGTGTTAAATGTGCTTCCAGAGGCCTGGAGATTCCACTCTCTGATAAATATTTTCTCACCTCCCCACAGCTCACACTTCAGCAAACAGCACTGAATCACAGAGTTAATCAAAGTGTGGAGTGGCTCCTGTGACGTGGGTGGTACAGTGATTGTCAATGCCTGGATCACAAATTATTGCATAGTTTGGAAAGGTTGGGTGCTGCTCTGATAAGAGTCTGAACGGGTCTACGTGTCTGGCTCAAATTATTCATAACTTCAAGTCATTTGATTGAGGGAAAAAAAATGCTCTTTTGAAATTGGCTCCAGCACTCAGTGTCATATAAGTGTCAAATATGCTGACTTTAAAAAATAAATAAATAAATAAATAAAGCTTGGTATTCCACCTGCAATAAAAAAAAAAAAAAAATCAATAAAAATAAATTTAGAAAACATTAATTTATAATAGTAATAATAATAATAATAATAATAATAATAATAATAATAATAAAGCATGGTATTCCACCTGTAATTAAAAATATTTATTAATAAAAATAAAGTTAGAAAACATTAATAATAATAATAATAATAATAATAACAACAATAACAAAAATAAAACATGGTATGAACAATAAAGAATAATTAATAAAAATACATTTTCAAAATATAATTTTTTTATAATATAAATTAATAATAATAATAATAATAATAATAATAATAATAATAAATTATAGGCAAAATAAAGTGCAGTATTCCTCCTGCAATAAAAATGATTATCAATAAAAATACATTTATAAAACATTAATTTATAATAATAATAATAATAATAAAACATGGTATGAACAATGAAAAATAATAATTACTAAAAATACATTTAGAAAATATTAATGTATTTTATCATATAAATGAATAATAATAATAATTATTATTATTATTGTTGTTGTTGTTGTTGTTGTTGTTCAAGAAATATATAAAAAATTAGAAATATATAAAGTTGCTGAAAATATATAATATATATCAATACTGGATCAGGGTGAAATATCTAAAATAAAAATAAAAATAATATTAAAATGCCATTATAATGGCAGTCTAAAGCGAGTTTTGAGTAAATGTTGCTTAAAATAAATGTCAAACATTAATTAAAAACATTTAATCAAAACTCACTTCAGACTGCCATTATAATGGCATTTTTTTGATACTTCATCCTGGCCCAGTATATATCGATCTATTACTTAGTACACAAGAAGATAGAGATTTTGTAATGCATCCATCCATTCCCTTCTAACGATTATCATCAATTTGATTTCATAGATACTATTTAAACTAAACTGAGCTAGACAATGACATCTCTGAATTCAATAATGAAATGCCTTTAACTGAAAATTTAGTGTTTAATCTTATTATTATACATTACTGACACTCTATCCTCCAATTTGATACTAAGTGCTTTGACACAATCTGTATTGTTAAAAGCGCTATATAAATAAAGGTGACTTGGCTTGACTTCTCATTTTGTTTCCTTCAAGACTGTAGGGAATAATTGAGTTTTATTTCTAATAACACAAGGTTATGGGGCAGTCATGACCTAATGGTTAGAGAGTCGGGCTTGTAACCCAAAGGTCGTGGGTTCGAGTCTCAGGTCCGGCAGGGATTGTAGGTGGGGGGAGTGAATGTCCAGTGCTCTCTCCACCCTCAATACCACGACGGAGGTGAAAACCTTGAGCAAGGCACCGAACCCCCAACTGCTCCCTGGGCACCGCAGCATTGGCTGCCCACTGCTCCGGGTGTGTGTTCACGGTGTGTGCGTGTTCACTGCTGTGTGTGTGCACTTGGGTGGGTTAAATGCAGAGCACAAATTCCGAGTATGGGTCACCATACTTTGCCACAAGTCACCTCCTTTACTTTCCTTTTTGTTTTCCCACCTGCATTAGCAGGAACAATGTGCCATCTCCTTTTCTCTAGAATGTTTTTTACCTCACTGTTTCATGGAAAATGGGTTGTACTGTGATGACTCCCTCGACACCGCTAGAGAATGTGGAGTGGTGTTTCTCCGCAGGGCTAATAGATCACTGCACAATCGAATAACACAAGGTTATCTGCTTCACTGCCCATTTCCTTCAAGGCCATGAAGCTAAATGTGGAGTAGTGTGTTCCCTTCTCTGACCTGTGGCCTTGCACCCCATTTAATGGTTATTCATCTTTAGTCTGTGTTCATTTGCTGGCTGCTTATATATGTAACATCTGTAGGTGCATTTTGTTTTTCTTGAATGTCTTTCAGACTTACAGTAAGCGGTTCTGTGTTGTACTGAAAGTGGCAGAAATATGTGATTGTGTGGTAAGTGCTGAATCTGTTTCTGTATGTTTCTGTCAGATGCCCGGACATGCAGCATGGCGAACTGCCAGTATGGCTGTGAAGTAATGAAAGGAGAAGTTCGCTGCCAGTGTCCTTCTCCAGGTCTACAGCTGGCTCCAGATGGCAGGACCTGTGTGGGTGTGTGTTCACGGGTTATGCATTTCTGCAGCAGCTGATCACAATTCACTGCTCTACTGCCTACTTTAAAAAGGAATCAAAGTTTCCTTGTGCTTTAGAAATAAAGCTCATTGTTATTTTGTTGGGAAAACATTCCCTCAGTTCAGAATAACCTCCTATTTAAGTCTGCCATTAAAAGTCCCAATAAATTAGCTCTCAATAAAAAGTCTCATTTAATTTTTATAATCATTTATAATATAATTTTAGAGAGAGAGAGAGAGAGAGAGAAATGCAATTTAATTATTTTTAAAATATTTATTTATTTATTTATTTTTTTAATCCCACAACCATTAACATTAGTAATGGCACTAGCAATGGTATTCATTAAGAAACTGTGTCAATAAATATTATAAATATAATAATAATAATAATAATAATAATAATAATAATAATAATAATACAAAATATTATATAATTCATACATTTAATAAAATGTATATATTTCTTGATTTATATTTTTTATTTTATTTAATGAATGTTTTTTATGGTAGATTTAATATAATTTTATATATATATATATATATATATATATATATATATATTATTGTGTATATTATATATATTAGGTATTTGTACATAGTCATTATACATAACTATAATAATATATAATACTTCATAATATGTTAATAATAATTAAATTCATATATGTTTTATATATTTTATTTTTTACTGCTTTTAATGACAAATTTAAATCTATATATGATGCTAGAAATGCCATTTCCATGGAACGAACATACTGATCAAATGTATAGACCTATCTTGAATGCACTGTAAATTGCCTTGAATGAAAGCATCTGTTAATTCGCATAACTGTAAATAGATGTAGAATTCAGGCAGAAAAAAAAAACACAATAAAAAAAAATTGACCCCTTTAAGTCAACAGTAAAGAGAGTGCAATCTCTTTATGATCTTGTCATCTTTTGAATATGTGACATGAGCTAGACATTTTTTGTTGTGGCTGTCAGAGATGATGACAAAATTTTGCTATTATGTTTGTATCACAAAACACAGTTGATTTCATTCACGGCTGCGTTGCTGCTCCAAAACCTTAAAGATCACAGTAGTCCTTGACAACAGAGCTGAGCTTCTGTCTTTAGATCCGGTAATTACGCTTTAAGTGCTTGGAAATTTCATTGTGGCATTCGTTAATGACTGCATTAATGGCATGCCATAGTCTCAGAGACCACTTCTTACATAAACATTTTTAAGAAGCCCATATTCGCATCTTAACCACACAGTTCACTAAATCACAAACGGAATGAAACAAATTGCGTCAGTTAACCTGTGGCACCTCTACACACACATATAGCTCTACTTTTTCTACCCATCTTTCTGCCTTTTTCTGGAGGCTATGAGGAGGGGAGTGCAGAAAACAGTGTGAGTTTTTTAAAAGAGGACCATCAATCAGAGACTGACCATCTTAATGTTTCACAGCACAGGTGTTCAACTCTTCAGGTATTTCAGCAGAGGACTTTTATTGCTCCGAGGAGGGCAGCTTGTGTTAGATGGATGTCTGTACATGCACACAAAAGTGTCGAGTTTGCTGCACACTGCTCTCAGACTCCTGCAGAGCCTTCACACACTGCTTGATGCATATCGCAATTTAGCTAAACCGTAAATGCAGCATATGCCAATGCAAAATAATAAAGTATATAAAGAATAATGTACAGAGAGCCAGTCAACATCCCTAAAATGAATCCTGACTTGTATATTCACAGATCATGAATAACAGTGGTATGAATTTAACTGAAAAACCTCAAGAACCAGACTTTTATTCACTGAGACCTTTTTAATTTGATCCAATCTGGAGCTTGTAATAGAGTGGAGAAATGATGGATCGGTGTGTTTGTTTTGCAGATGTGGATGAGTGTGCTACTGGTCAAGCGGTTTGTCCGCGTTTCCGTAAGTGCATCAATACATTTGGGAGTTACATCTGCAAGTGCCATGATGGCTTTGAACTGCAGTACATCAACGGGAAATATCAGTGTACAGGTGAGCCGTTTTGAGTTCACTGACAGCTAAAAACCTTTCAAACAATGCGAATTTTGATTTGAGGATTCTGAAATACTGAAAACTTTACTTTTGTTTAGAACATTATCGGAAAAAAGAATCTTTTTAAACTTAACTCACATTCCTGCCAACAGCAGATGTTTTGTGCCAAGTACAGGTTTTAAATAATACAGTTCCAATTGTTTTAAACAACATTTCACGTTTTTCAGATTTATAAATAGATAACAAGTCCGCTCTGTTCCAAAACTTAGTGAGTTGCCTGTAAAAGGCATTTTCAGGTCCCATAAGTCTGCTTTCAAATAGTGGGCAAAATGCATTGGCAACCTTGGCTAGCTGTAAGAAATTATTGCATGTATCCTTCACAGACAAGACATTCTCATAATGTACTGAGGAAAAATAAAAAGTGGTAACACTATTAGCTAGTTGCTTATCAGCATGCCTATTATTAACATATTGGCTTTTTATTAGTGCTTATAAAGCACATATTCTGCATGACCATATTCTACATCCCTAATCCTACCCAAAATATAATCATAACAATCTTATTCATAAGCAGCAAATTAGGACTTTATTGAGGTAAATGTCATAGTTAATGGTTTGTGAATAGCAAGAATTGGACCTTAAAGTGTGACCAAAAATGTTTGTATAAAATGTCAGGTTGTTGTTATATCTTGTTTTGGATGATCAAAAGAGCTTTTCCTAACCAATTAGTACTGTGCCAAGTAGTCATGCATCAAAATTTTGGCAACCACAAATATTTGTCTGAATAGCAAGAAAGGAAAAAAAAAAACAATGAAACAGTGATGTTTAAATAGCACTTCTCCAGTCGTGCATTTTAAGGGGGTCAGTGTCTATTTCATAAACACTTTGTGAATAAACTACACCAGTAGTGCTGGATTAACAATATCGACTTTCTGATTTTAATCAATCTTCATTTTGATGAACCATTAAAGAATGATGTTTTAGTCTATGCTGTTTTCAGTTGATGTCTGAACAAAAAATGCACCTGGCATGCACTAATCACAATAAGCTTTATTTTTGCAATAAGTCTCATTAAGTGTTCAAATTCTGAAAATATTATTTTGAAATTCAGACAATAAATACCATTTTGTAATACCATTTTGTATTTTTGCAATACCATTCCTCTGACATAATAATAGCTCACAAAATTATATTTTGTTGTATTTTTGATCAGATAAATGCCGCCTTGGTGAGCATAAGAGACTGCACTGGAAACATTAAAAAATCTTGCTAACCCAAAACTTTTGATTTTAGTATTGTAGCTCACTAGGTTTTAGAACAGAACCAATTAATTCTATTTCAAAACTTACCTGATCTCACAGAGCTGATCTTTCCTGCTTTAATTGTTGTTGTTTTTTTTTTTTGTTGTTGTTTTTTTTTTTTAAAGATGTGAATG
The DNA here is from genome assembly GCA_039654775.1 of Spinibarbus caldwelli. Lineage (NCBI taxonomy): Eukaryota > Metazoa > Chordata > Actinopteri > Cypriniformes > Cyprinidae > Spinibarbus > Spinibarbus caldwelli. The sequence continues at coordinate 32,683,159 of CM077225.1, read as the reverse complement.
AATGCTCTTCAAATCAACACCAGTGTAGTCCATACGCCACCTGCTATAACACACCTGGTTCATACAAGTGCAAGTGTAAGGATGACTACAGAGGTGTGGGCTACGACTGCAAACGTGAGTATGAAAACCAAAGAATTACTGCGATTGCATTATAACAGCTCACTACACTAAAAATAGTGTTATTTATTGGCATCTACGTTTCCATAAAGAGTGTTTAACACTAATGGAATCTTTTAATTCCACAAAAGGTTCTTTATAGTAGAAAAAGGTTCTTTTGGTTATTAAGAAAAAATGGTTCTGATCACTGAAAGTTTCTTTGAGGGAAAAAAAAATATATATATTTTTTGGAAACTTTGTTTATGAACAATCTGCAATGCTACGGTGGATACAGAAATCCAAAATGAGAATAAAATTAATATCACAACAATAAAATATCTAATTTGGATAAATGAACACACTCCATGCATAAACTAATCACATTACAGCTCAGGCAACAATTTAATTGGTCCCCATCTGTTCTCAGTTGCGGTGATTTTGATTAATTTGGATTAAAAGCAGCTGTATGAAGTAAAATAAGGTGGAACGGTGCTTTCAGAAGCACTTCAAGATAAAGGTTTGGATAGGCTTAAGTCAGGAATCATTAGTATAAAGGCTTTCAAGCACAAGAGCTGAGGCAAGGTTATCATTAAGAGGTGGAAGGCATACGGTTGTCCCTCGAAAGGAGATAACCAAGCAAAAGGCTGATCACAGACGCTGCCAGGAGATTAATGGACTTTGAAGGAGCTACAGGCCTTTTTTGTGCCAAAGACTGATCTGGCTTCTGTGGGAGGGTGGCAACAAAGTAATGACATTATTAAAAAGTTTATGATCTAGTGGCAAACCACTGCCTCCTAAGGCAAAAGCACTGAGCAAGAAATTTCCACTTAAGTAAAACTTTACCAAACTTTCCCGTTTTATTCCTATCTGTATTCTGAATGTTGTTATGTAACTCGTAACATTTTGTTCTTGGCTGTTGACAGTATTTTCTGATTTATGGAGTGATAAAAAGAGATATCCAAAATCCCCTTTGTAAAAACCTTTAACTCTAATATGTCAACAACAAACAATCATTTTAAACCTGCATGGCATTATCCAAGAAATTCATGCAAATGAGTGCATATTTCAGAAGATAATACATTATTTGCATATTTAAACATAACATTTTAGAAAACTTGTAATAGAAAAACAGTACTGTGTTTAAACAACTGGGGAAGTATGTTGATATAAAAATGTTTAGCCTGTGGGGTCTTGCTGTAAACCATTACTGCAGTTGCAGCACCATGGCAAATGTGTCCTCTTTGTTGATTCTTTCCTCTTTCCTTGGATTGGTGCACTTGTCAGTAAAGAAAAGAAGATGGATGGTGCAAAATCTTGATGAAAAGCCGCAGCCTCAGCCAGGAAGTTGAACATAGGTAGATTGTTCAGCTTTCAGCGTGACAGCATCCCATAGCACAATGCCAACAGAGCGAATAGTGGCTGAATAACAGGAAGGACAATGTCCATGAGTGGCGGCATCAGAGTCTTGACTGAAATATTCAAAAAATCTTTGGAATGAATTGAACTGGACAGTCCGTCAATGGTTACAATGCATATTCATGTAGATAACAATGAATAAGGAAAAAAAAAAAAAAAAAAAAAAAAAAAAAAATATATATATATATATATATATATATATATATATATATATATATATGCACTACTGTTCAAATGTTTGGGGTTGTTAAGATTTTTTTTTCTCATCTCTTATGCTTACCAAGGCAGTATTTATTTAATACTAAAATACAGTAAAAACAGTAATAATGTGAAATATTTTCACAATTTAAAATAACTGTTTTCTGTTTAACATATTTTAAAATGTAATTAATTTCTGTTATGGAAAAGCTGATTTCCCTTTAATGTCACATGATCTCATATATATATATATATATATATATATATATATACAGTGGTGTGAAAAATTGTTGGCCCCTTCCTGATTTTTTTTTTTTTTTTTTTTTGCATGTTTGTCACACTTTAATGTTTCAGATCATCAAAAAAATTTAAATATTAATCAAATATAAACAAGTAAACACAACATGCAGTTTTTAAATGAAGGTTTTTTTTTTTATGAAGGGAAAACAAAATCCAAACCCACATGGCCCTGTGTGAAAAAGTGGTTTATCACACCTGAGTTCAGTTTCTCTAGCCACACCCAGGCCTGATTACTGCCACACCTGTTCGCAATCAAGAAATCACTTAAATAGGACCTGCCTGACAAAGTGAAGTAGACCAAAAGATCCTCAAAAGCTACACATCATGTTGAGATCCAAAGAAATTCAGGAACAAATGAAAAAGAAAGTAATTGAGATCTATCAGTCTGGAAAAGGTTATAAAGCCATTTCTAAAGCTTTGGGACACTAGCGAACCACAGTGAGAGCCATTATCCACAAATGGTGAAATCATGGAACAGTGGTGAACCTTCCCAGGAGTGGCCGGCCGACCAAAATTACCCCAAGAGTGCAGCGACGACTCATCCAAGAGGTCACAAAAGACCCCAGAACAACATCCAAAGAACTGCAGGCCTCACTTGCCTCAGTTAAGGTCAGTGTTCATGAGTCCACCATAAGAAAGAGGCTGGGAAAAATGGCCTGCATGGCAGAGTTCCAAGATGAAAACCGCTGCTGAGCAAAAAGAACATAAAGGCTCGTCTCAGTTTTGCCAGAAAACATCTTGATGATCCCCAAGACTTTTGGGAAAATACTCTGTGGACTGACAAGACAAAAGCTGAACTTTTTGGAAGGTGTGTGTCCCATTACATCTGGCGTAAAAGTAACACAGCATTTCAGAAAAAGAACATCATACCAACAGTAAAATATGGTGGTGGTAGTGTGATGGTCTGGGGCTGTTTTGCTGCTTCAGGACCTGGAAGATTTGCTGTGATAAATGGAACCATGAATTCTGCTGTCTACCAAAAAATCCTGAAGGACAATGTCCGGCCATCTGTTCGTGACCTCAAGCTGAAGTGAACTTGGGTTCTGCAGCAGGACAATGATCCAAAACACACCAGCAAGTCCACCTCTGAATGGCTGAAGGAAAACAAAATGAAGACTTTGGAGTGGCCTAGTCAAAGTCCTGACCTGAATCCTATTGAGATGCTGTGGCATGACCTTAAAAAGGCGGTTCATGCTCTCAAACCCTCCAATGTGGCTGAATTACAACAATTCTGCAAAGATGAGTGGGCCAAAATTCCTCCACAGCGCTGTAACAGACTCATTGCCAGTTATCACAAACGCTTGATTGCAGTTGTTGCTGCTAAGGGCGGCTCAACCAGTTATTAGGCTTAGGAGGCAAGCACTTTTTCACACAGGGCCATGTGGGTTTGGATTTTGTTTTCCCTTCATAATAAAAAACTTCATTTAAAAACTGCATGTTGTGTTTACTTGTATTATCTTTGATTAATATTTAAATTTGTTTGATCTGAAACATTAAAGTGTGACAAACATGCAAAAAAATAAAAAATCAGGAAGGGGGCCAACAATTTTTCACACCACCGTATATATATATATATATACACACACACATTTAAACCATTTATATGCTGTTATTTATATTATTTGTAAAAATTACTGCCAATAATTTACTGGTGATTAATTCAAAGTTTATGTGGCTGAAGGAAGTTGTCGTTGTTGTTGTTGCAACACTTTAGATCTGATGAAATCTTGCGAATCATCTCGCTGTCTGGAATGCTTTTGTCTGCTGTGGCTTTAGTCAGGAGTGACTTGAGGTTGATAGCTGCCATTTTTTTTTAATCTTTGTGAACAAAGAGAGGCTCACCGTGAGCATCAGGTGACATTACAACTGAGCACTCTCTGATGCTTTTACACACCAATGTCAGCTGCTTTATCTGTGTAGCATTGTGCATGTACTGTTGTAGTCTTCTTGATCGTTATTATTCGTTAAGTGGACAAAAATACAGTTGTTTTGAGTCTGACACCTGATTTAATCAATGTTAAACCAATTAACAAGGCAACACATCCCTCCTCAGAATCTGGTCTAGAAACTTTCAGCCAGGTGTAACTCAAAAGGGCTGAAAGGGTTGAATTACTGCCTTTTTGGGAATCACATATCAAAGCTCCCATGAAACCTGAGATAGCATTGTCACATTCATTCCTTTAGTGTTCACTCCTTAAGGATGACACAAGCACGAAGTTTAGTATTCATGTCGAATGTGATGGATGGCTTTTGAGCATTCATTGTATACACATGAGCTGAAAGCATCCTTTTTATTTTCATCTAAAATGAATGGTGAAAATTCTACTGGAGCCTAACTTCATAATGTCAAAATTAATGGTCTTTTTCTGTGATTATAATTTTTATTTGACCTAATTATGATGAATTACAAAGCTAGAGTATCAAAAATACAATGCAAAAAAAGGCGGGAAAAAAATATGGTCTTGAAAAAATATGTGAATAATAATGTAAAACAGCTTAAACCACCCTTTTTTGGAACTTTTCAACTGGTTAGTCTAACTGTTGTATTATTAGTTTAACTTACAGTAAACAACATTTAAACAATGTATATTAAGTAAGTATTAAATATTATTATTGAAATAAAATAATTTAAAATTTATTTTAAAAATATTTTCAATAAATTTGAAATATTTTTTTATTTTTAAAATATAGAAATACATTTTGGGCATTATTCAGCTGGTCAGGCTTGGAGACAAACCTGACGACCAGTTAAACCATCTGAATGCCAGCTATGCCAGGTTTAAACCTATGCAATGTGGAAAAAGACTTGGTTGAGACTAACTTAACTTCAAACTCTTTGTTCTCCTTTCAGCTATCCCAAAGGTGGTAATTGACCCTCCACAACCTGGAAAGACCACGCCGAGCAACAATAACAACAAAGGCGGCAATAAAATTCCAGGCTCAGACCAGAAGAGGACCACCACAACAATCAGACCACCAGTAACAGCTAAACGAATCTCACCTACAACAACAACAACCACCAAACCTCCTCCAGCCAAAAAAATCACCCCTCCAGCAAGAGTCCCAATGACCACCACCCGAAGGCCTCTCATCCCGACACATAAACCCCCTGTAATGGTGACAACCAAACCTAAGGTCCCGCCCCGTCAGCAGCCTACCACAAAAGCCCCGGTGGTTACAGCGGTGGTTCCCTTTATCCCAACGCGCAGACCTTTCATCCCGTTTGTGACGCCAGTTGATAACAGCATCAAAGACATTACCCAGAAACAAAGAGGGGATGTTCACAGTAAGTAAATCAGATTGTCACAATTCCTCTGCAGTCACATTGACGAAATTTGGGCGACACAAAAGTTACTTTCAAAACAAGCAGCTTTCTGTTGGTCAATGTGATGAATCAGTGTGACCTACTTGAACCCTTTGCCAAATCTGCATAGGCAAATCTTTTGGCCTCAAAATTCCTGATCACTTGGATTCCTACAGAAATGACTGGATTTTTCTTATAAAAATTCGCCAAACAGCGGTAAATGTGACAGCCCCTTCACGGTCAAATGTGCATGTACTGTACATGGGTGTCCAATCCCACTGCTGGTGTATGAGTGGCCTGAAGAGTTTTGCTCTGAACTGCCTCAACAAACTTTCCTCAAAGTTTCTATTAATCTGAAACAACTTGATTAGCTTGTTCAGGTTTTTAATTAGGATTGAAGCTAAACCAGAGGTGTCCAATCCTGGTCCTTGAGGGCCAATGTTCTTAAGATTTTAGCTCCAACTTGTCCCAACATACCTGCCTGGAAGATTCTAGTGAGTCTGAAGACCTTGATTCAGGTATAATTAGGGTTAAAGCTAAACTCTGCAGGACAGCGGACTTCCAGGAGCAAGACTGAACACCCCTGCATTAGTTGAACCAAGCTAAAAGTTTTTTGAGCCTGAGTTGACCCTTCGCAAAGACCCACCCCATTAATTACTGTTGCTTCAACCAACAAGCCATGCCGCTCTCACACCACACATCATGTGAAAAATACATCTTGCATCAAAAAGGAAACTGACAACGTGACAACAGACAAGACAGAGCAGGTTACTTTTGGTATGAAACAAAGTGTCAGCTTTCAAATTTAGACATTTTATAATAAATTCAAACAATAAATACCGTTTTGTGGCTCTTTAATGTGTCGTGACAGATCACTGTAGCGCCTCAGTTCAAGCAGCACGTGAAGTGATCATCTCTTCCTCTTTACTAGTTATAGCACGAAATAAACATGAATGAACATTAGAAGGTATTTTGTTTCAACCTCTGAAAGTCAATACACACCTTTTTTTTTTAAGTTCAAGTCCGCCAAGGTTAATCTACTCTCCTGTCTGGTTTGTTTTTCGAACAAAATGGCAGATTTGGCATTCTGATTGTTCCGATTGCCTGTCAATCAAACTCCCAGTGAAGGGTAAACTGACCAGTTTTATAAGATATTGAAATGAAGACTTGATGGGATAGTTCACCAAAAAATGAAAATTCTGTCATTAATTAAATGAAGATGAACAAAGGTCTTATGGGTTTGGAACAACATTTGGGTGAGTAATTAATGACAGAATTTTCATTTTTGGGTGAACTATCTCTTTAACAAACATTTGATTTCCAGAGATTTCAGGCATCTTGCCATGTTCAGGTCGATTGGAGCTAGGAAATAGCTGCCATGGGAGTTTCCATAATAGCCATCAAGTGAACTGACTAGCTTTAAAGCCCTTTTGTTCACTTGATTTGGTCTTATGATGTGAACTTATGGCCTATACACATGCTTCTCTCTGAATTCTATGATACCATAAGGTGTCCCATATCATTTTATGTTTCAGAAACACGCTCCCAAATGCCACCTCAATGCACTCTTTGCTGAGCTTGCACTAGTCTACGCTACAGTCCGTGTGCTGTGTTACTGTATAACCAATGCGTGAATTCAGAGGAGAACCGCTGAGTGCATCTTTTGGGACTGAGCCATGAAAGCCTTTGGATCTGTCCAAGAAAATCATTTCCAGTCCCAAAGGGCTATGTTGTTTCCTTCATGTTCATAAGCTTTTTTTGGGCATCTCCTGGGATTCCCACAAAGCAGATTTTTCAGGGAAGCAAATTGCACCCCAAAGTCTCCTATCCAGATGACAGCACCTAATGAAAACAGAAGACACACCTACAGAGATTACATTACCAGTCGGCCCTGCCTCAGGACATAAATCAGTTACCCTGCACTGCCTTCGAGGGCTCAAATAGACCTAATAAATAATGATGCCTCTGAAAATAACAGTGGGGAAATAAGACAAATAGACTCCTAGGGATGAAGTATAATTATGTCTCCTTGATCAATTAGAAACAATAACAAGCATGTCAAAGTTGTAAGGCCCAACATGATCACCTGCAGTGTTTGGAAACGACCCAAGGGTGAAGTTAGTTTACTGCATGTTCTTATTAGGTTCGAGGACGGGCTGCACATTGTGCTTTCACAAGCAAAGACTTGAGGGATAATTGAAATCAACAGACTAATCATAGACTTGACTTCCTTTCAGCTGTTATCCTGCTATATATTTGATGTACACACTCTCACTTGTCCCCAGTCCTCCATTAAGTCTATATTTCGGTTATGGGTTAAGGAATTGAGGGGATAATTGTCTTGTCCCCAACATTTATTTGTTTCAATTAAACCATAAGTTACAAGAGGCTATGTGAGCCTTTTATCCATTATTACTATATTCACAATATAGTGTCTTACTGATGCAGTAAACAACACTTAAGCAATGCCATTTAGTTGTAGTGTGTGTGTGTATATATACACACACACACACACACACACACACACACACATTTATAAATGCATAAACAAAATACATTTAAATATTTTATTACATAATATTTTTAAAAGATTAATCGCCTACTCACTTTACTATATACTCACTATTCTATACGACTCACTATAGTCTGTTTGTTTTCTTTTCTCCCTTCTAGTACCACGAAATCATGGGCAGAACAATGTGCTTAATATCGATTTAGACATTGAACTGGGCAACACAGAAGAGGAGCTGAAGGATGACCCAGGTAAGAGACGGCTGCTTTTATTTTGGCTGAAACTGCGGATGGAATTTCAGAGTGTTTGATGATTGCTGTAGTCTGTAGATGTATAGAAATAGACATACTGTACTGTATGGGAACACAGTGAAACTGTATATTTGCAATTACCTCACAGGCATCATGTAGTTATTAATCTAGACTTATGATGTCACTCCAGATGAATTGGCTCAGTTTTGTGAGGTGAACAGCTTTCACTGGCCTTCTTGAAAATACTCACATTTCACTGATCCCTGTGGGAAATTCAGGAATAGCACAGTTTTGAGTTACATTTCATTTAGCAGTTTCACTAACGTGGCTTGCAAGGGCAATCCCCCTGGAGCAGTCGGTTCAGTGTGTTACTCAGGACCATGATGATAATAGAGGATCTCAGTTAATGGGCATCTTGAATCGATTCCATAACACTGGGAATACCAGCTTAGAGCCTTAACCAGTATTTTGATTGTTTGCAAACAGGGTGTGAAATTAACACCCGCCACCAGCCACATGCTTTATTTTGTTATCTACCAGTGTGGAGGGCGACTGATATCTGTCAAGACAAGCTATTGATTGGAAACAAATTTTTAATTTATATATGTGAGTTACTTTAATTCTGAAGACGCATTCTTCCAAACGAAAAGATTTTTACCAAAATACCAGCTAAAAAAAGGTACAAAAGCTGTAACTGGGACGTCTCCTTGTACCATATAGGTACTAATATATGCACCCTTTAGTGGTAAATAATGTACCAAAGTATTAAAGTATATTAGGAAATGTTGGAATATTTGGTAACACATTACAATAAACTTCCTTAGTTAAGCTTACATTAGTTAGCATGAACTAACATTGAAAAAGTCTTCTAAAGCATTAATTAATCATAGTTCATTTAAATTTCAACATGCACTAATACATTTTTAAAATCAAAGTTTCTCTGTTAGGTTATTGTAAAGTGTTACTGAATATTCTTTATTCCATAAAAGTAAAATTTATTAAATGTAATGAAAATTCATTAAGAAATTATAGAAGTCCCATTTTAAACATTAATATTATTATTACTTGTTAATATCTAATGTTTCTGGAAATACCCCATATTTTGTGTAACTTACATTCTACAGTTTGAGTAATTTAAACTAAAAAATTAAATGCTTTAAGCTTTATTAACAACCATTCTTATGTAATTCTTTAAATTTGATTTAATTTGAATTCAAATTACAATTCTACAATTGTTTGCTGCCTTGTTTATTCAATTAAATTCTGAATGGTGCACAATCCTTGTTCGCTGCTGGAAAAAAAGTTAATGTCCCACACTAATTGTGAATGTTCATATTGACAAAATGATGAATATTTTTTATCCCAATTTCATAATAAAGCATTATTTTTTCATTGCTGAAAGTAATTTCTAAAATTGCATTTAATTCATGTCAGCTGAATTTTTGAGGCATTGTGTGATATTCCACAGAGACTGGACATCTGAGCTGCTCTTTTGACCACGGTCTCTGTGCATGGATCCAGCGCAGAGAGGGAGACCTTCACTGGGAGACAACAGCAGATCCTTCAGGTACAGACCATTTTTCACTGTTCTTATTTTATTTTTTATTTTTTTTTGCCATAAAATGTTATTGAAAAAAAACCTTCATTTTCATTTGTTGAATCTAAAAAGGTCAAGTTTGGTAAATATTTGGTATAAAGTATTAAAATTTCAAATACACTTTTTAATCATTAAAAAAAGTTTTTAAAACATCTTCAAGGTGCAATTTTTTGCTCCTTTTTTGCAAATATCATACATTTTTGAATCATGAATTTTCACATATCAACCTGTATTAACCTTACCATGCCTTTAAAAAAACTTTCATAAAAATTATTTATGTGACCCTGGCCCACAAAACCAGTCATAATGGTCAATTGTCTGAAATTTATACAGAAAGCTGAATAAATAAGCTTTCCATTGATGTATGGTTTGTTAGGATAGGACAATATTTGGCCAAGATACAACTATTTGAAAATCTGGAATCTGATGGTGCAAAAAAAAAGCAAAATATTGAGAAAATCGCCTTTAAAGTTGTCCAAATGAAGTTCTTAGCAATGCATATTACTAATCAAAAATTATGTTTTTATATATTTACGGTAGGAAATTCACAAAATATCTTCATGGAACATGATCTTTACTTAATATCCTAATGATTTTTGGCATAAAAGAAAAATCGATAATTTTGACCCATACAATGTATTTTTGGCTATTGCTACAAATATACCTGTGCTACTTAAGACTGGTTTTGTGGGCCAGGGTCACATATTTAAGACTCCTTGAGGGTCTACAAAGGTCCTCTTTGTGATGTCATTTCCTGTTTTCTGTTTGCCTTTGTCTATGGCAGGTGGGCGGTACCTGACGATCTCAGAGGGCGGAGAGAAGCGAGGTGGGCGTGGCGCTCAGCTGATCCTCCCCCTGACGACACCCTGGAACGAGGGGAACCTATGCCTGGCCTTTAGACACAACATGGCAGGGCACCATGTGGGCATGCTGCAGGTGTTTGTCCAGAAGGGCCGGCAGCACAGTCCCGCAGTCTGGGGTCGAACGGGTGGAAACGGCTGGAGGTCGACGCAGATCACCATTTGGGGCAATGGGCTCGAAAGCGTAAGTGTCAACACTCACATCACCATTTGAGAGCAGGTCAGCTGGAAACCAGCAATGGTGTTTTGTGATTTATGTCATTACAGGTGGTTGTGAAGGGCGAGCGGCGGAGAGGCCGTAAAGGCCAAATAGCTCTGGACGACATGAGTCTCAAACGAGGTTCCTGTCAGGAAGAGCACAATCTGAGGAGACTTTAACACCAACAACACCACAAACAGAGACTTTTAATGCCAGCTTTACTCTCGGGACTCTAGGAAGACGGACACCTTACAGAAAGGGACGTGGCTTCCTGTCAGTCCCGGTACGGTTGTGGTGCACTTCCTCTGGCCTTCCTCAGTGGCTACAAGTGCATGTTCCAGCTCAATAGAGTGCTGCAGGGATGATATATTTTTGTAGCCCAAATCCTGGAAATGAGTTAAGAGTTTAGCACTTCAGGTTCCATCATACTGAAGTCGCTGTTTTTTAAATGGGTTTTTGGTTCATAGGGTTTGCTTTCATGTTTTATTCTACAAGATAAAATACATCAATAATACCCCATTGTGATTTTTTTTTTAATTAAAGCTGAAACACTTGCTAATGAGACTAAACAGAGCTACTGAGGTTGTCATTATATGTCATCGCACTACGCAGGTAAAGTAGTCGCTTTCATAGCCTCATTTTGTTTTTAATCGCGCTGTTAAAACTATTCTAACTCAAACTTTTTTAGGGAAAATGTTTTTAAATAAACACTTGTCGGAGTTGTAAAGGACACCAAAGTCATGTGACCGTTGTATAATTTGACTTCTTGCAACTGAATTTAGGCTTCAAAAGTTGTTTATTTGTGAAAATTATCATGATGATCAAAATATGAAAGAATTGCAAACTTTTGTTGATCAAAGACTTATTTTCTACCCCGGTTGGGTTTTTGTTGAAGGAACCAGGGTGATGCTAACTTGGATTACAAAAATACATTACTGCAGCGCTCTATTGGATGAGATGTCTAAAATGTCCGAAGTCTGAGAATATACTTTTGTATATTTTAAGTTTGTAGATGTAAAATTTGTCTCCCACTTCAAATATTCGTGTTGAACTGTCAAGCAGACGTCATCATGCCATTGTAAATGCAAGTTGCCCAGTTTAACTGTCTATATGCCACCTGAATGATGATGATGTCTTCAAAATCCCTTTTTAAATTCGGCCCATGTGCTTTATTAACCAGCTAATCTGAGTGACGAACTATTTTTGGTGTATTATTGTAAATGTATTCATACATGTGTAAATATATATATATATAAATATTTCAAATATGCCTTGTAGGTGCATATATATATATATGTGAATTCTTCATTGTATAAGTGATGCAGGACAATGTTTACATCACACAACCCAGTTTTGAGTATTTTATTGACGTATATCAAGTACAAACCAGTAAACTGTTCTGAATTTTACTTATTAATGGCTGTATCAGCCATTCTGTTTGATCATCACAACCATGGTTACCCTTTAAGACTGTATGTTGAATATGAAAGCAACGATCTCCAGACATTAAAAGGTGTGAACATAAAATGTCTCTTGTATTTTCTTAATCTTTTCAGTAGCTTAACAATAGTCCAGAGCAGCTTTTTCAGTAACGAGTGACAAATTGATTGTTTTTGTCATGTTGTTTTGCACACACAGCTTTACAATTTAGCAAGCAGAGGCAATAATTAATAAGCAGCTCTCCGAAACTATCTTGTCTCTTATTTGAAGAACTGGGAAGTCAAATTCAATTAGTGAATCAGTTTGGATGCTGCAATTAAATGATTTGTTTATTCATTTGACTCCCTGTGATGACAGCTGCACAGCACTTTATATTGTCTTTTTTATATAGCAATATATTAATAATATGCATTTACAATGATTGCATTTGAACATTATTATTACTAAAATTATAATTTCAAAAAATAACAGTTTAGTTGAATGCTGTTCATCAGCTTGTTTTTGAGACCATTATATTAGTTATGCAAATTGATCTTTTCAGATGCTGTTTAACGCTTTCACCCTCATTGAGACACTGCGTTTGTGCTAGAACAATACCATTCTGTCTATTAAAGTCTGAAAAACATTGGGCCTCATTCATGAAACGTGCTGAACAATTTTGTAAATCGTTCAAAAATGCTTTCTTGCGTAAAATCATTGCGTTCAACTCAATGATTTGCACAGAAATTTGCTCTTGCTTGCATTTTCCTCACATGAACAAGGTCCATTTATTGCTTCTCTTTAATGTCTTACGGCCTTGATCTGAATCAGTGAAACTCCATATACAAGACATTCAAGTTCCATTGTAAGCATTTTTTTTTTAAAAGTATGTTGTTTTGAAGTGGCAGTTTTGAGTTGTTCTGAGAGCGTTCAGCTATAACCTTGGTACAATCAACTGTAATTTTCATGAAGAAATGCATTTTTCAACTGTACCAAGTATTCAAGGGCAATCATGCCTCGTCTGACCTCTGCCAGGTGACTGTTGCTTATGCATATATTTGAAATAAGAAACTTCTGATGTAAATCCATTTTAGTGGCAGTTGTTTTATAAAAGATTAATGAAAATTAATTTAAATATAATTATTAATTTTTAAATAAAAAATATAATAACTAAATAATTATATATATATATATATATATATATATATATATATATATATATATATATATATATATATATATATATATATATATATACACACTATATTGCCAAAAGTATTGAGTCACCCCCTTCTAATGAACAGGTTTGACTACTTTAGTAATTTCCATGAGTACAAATCTTAATGTTTAAGCATATAATGATATTCTAGGGAAGTGTGTGCTTCTAATTTTAAACCAACAGTTTGGACAGGACCCTTTTCTATTCTAACATGACAATGCCTCTGTGTATAAGGCAAGGTTCAAAAAGAAATGATTGATTCAGTCAGTGTGGAAGAACTTGACTGGTCTGCAGAAAGCCAAGTCCTAATCCAAGCTGAACACCTCTGGTGTGACTTTAAATGCAGACCTTGAGCCAAAAACTCATCACCAAACACCAGTGACTTGTATATATGGGTACAGTCATTTTAGACACTTCCAAAACTGTTGCAACAGAGATGGAAATACATTTTTTTAAATACATGCATTATGTTTCCATCTTTGTTGCCAGTTTTGGAAGTGAATTTTTCTGTTCAAAAGAAGGGGGTGTCCCAATACGTTTGTCCATATAGTGTATGTACAAATCATTGGTGTTTGGTAAAGAGTTTTTGGCTCAAGATCTGCATTTAAAGTCACACCAGAGGTGTTCAGGTTGGACCAGTAGTCAAACCTGTTCATTAAAAGGGGGTGACCCAATACTTTTGGCAATATAGTGTGTGTATATATATATATACTCTCTCTCTCTTCTCTATGTTTGTGTGTACGATATTCTTATAAAATATTTTGCCTTTATACTTTTAAAAACATAAGGCTGTTTGAAAAAAAACCTTTGCAGAAGATTAGTCTTGTAGAGTTGTGTTCCTCTGAAGGCACAACATTACAGCCAGTAGGAGTGAATGATGACTGTGTTTTTATATTTTCCTGTATGCTCTGGGCTGGGTAGCAATGAGGTTCAAAATCCTGCAGTTATCTAAAATATCAATTTTATTGATCCCTGAAGGGAAATTGTAAAAATAAGCACATTTGGCTCTGCTGTTGAAACGGCAGCAGTCACCTCTAGAGACATGGCTGTGCATTGTGTGGAGGTGAAGTATGTACTTGCAGTGGAAACTTTATTTGGTGCACTTACCTACTGTAGTCTTATTAACTCCATCTTTTGCCTCTAGCACAGCCTGAATTCTTGCAGCATGGAAACACTGTGCCAGGATGTTCTGGTTTGTACTGACTTGTTGGCGCCGAACATGTTTCCATCGCTTCCTTACAACACTGTACTGGACAGAAAACTCCCAGTGTCCATGCAAGAAGATAAAGATACTGATAATGTGAAAGTCTGGTACTGTCAGGAGCAATGCATATGCAATTTGTTTTAAAGAAAAACCAAAATCAAAAATGCATCACTTATTCACACTCATTTCTTTCCAAACCTGTGCGATTTTCTTTTATTCACGAAACACAAAAGATGCTATGCAGAATGTCCTGCCGTTTTTATGCATTACAGAAAAGATGCATCTTGAGGCAACATATCTGAATATGAATGAGATGCAAATGAGGAGGAGATTTTCAGCTAATAATGATTCAAATTTCAGTCAGTCTCTTCCATAAACAAACAGCTTCAGTCTCCATCACTTGGACTGAATGCCAAAAGTAATGTTTAGCAAATTCTGCCAAACATCTTTTGTGTTCTATGGAAGAAAAAGCCATACAGGTTTGGATCGGCATGAGGGTGTATAAATGATCACAGAATGTTATTTTTCTGAGCAAACTATTTAAGGTGCTAAATGTCTGCCAAGAACATCCCATTATTATTTCACCATCTAGATTTGACTTCAAACAGGATGCATCTATAGAATGAAGCTACTGTATGTATACACACATGCTACAATATTTGTCAGCCCAGGTATGTATTTTCCACAGTTTTCACATATACAGTGATCTATTATAGTTCCTCTTCCTGTTTTTAACTGGCAAAATTGGAACCCACAGAGCATTTCTGATTCTACAAGCCTGTTCACATCAAACAACGCATTGCATTTAAAGAAAGTCCTTGCTCACTAATGTGGTTATATAAACTTTCCAGACCTTTCTGTCAAGTTTGATTGTCTAGACATTAGTTCTCACCCACAGAATATCGTCCACCGTTTATCATAACTTTCTCTAGAAGTTTTTTCTTTTGACAATGTAGGTGCTTGAAAATTTCACTATTAAACCCTGTTCACAATGTTTTGTGAGATTTCAGACTGCAACAGGATATTCAACAAGAGAAAATGTAGGATGGGGCTTCCTATGGATTGGATCATCAACATAGTTATTCGACTATTGTAAAATAATGTTATATCGACTATCTTATATCGACTATCTTTGTAAAATAATGTGGTTAATATATACTAGAATGGGAATGGCAACTTTCACTTCAGTGGCTTT
This sequence comes from Spinibarbus caldwelli, assembly GCA_039654775.1. Lineage (NCBI taxonomy): Eukaryota > Metazoa > Chordata > Actinopteri > Cypriniformes > Cyprinidae > Spinibarbus > Spinibarbus caldwelli. The sequence goes on along the minus strand of CM077225.1, from coordinate 32,667,389 downwards.
TGAGAAATAAATCCATTTAAATTTGAAAACCGCAAATAATGCTTTTATGACACCAGCTATTGTAAAAAAACAAAACTTTATTTTTGTTGATTTGTTTGGTCCCAGAAATCTGTTTAGTTTTGTTATTCATTTTCAAGTTCAAACTTTTCAGTGCTGACATGCATAATGCCTTTAAGGAACTCTTGACATAGTTTAGAGGAAAACTCTATAAGCTGAGAAGTGTATTCACTTTTTGCACCATGTAAAAAGTAAAAAAGTTTCCCTTTAACAGAAGCACATCCCATTATATCTGCGGGGATGGGACGGTTAACAGCCCAGTTGACTTCATCTTGTTCATGCCACCATCCAAGACACAAACTCGAGGGAAATTTACCTTCACCAGGTGAGCTGCAAACTACAGGAGAAAAAAAAAAATTCATTATTATTCATTTTAATGCATTTGACAGAAGTCTCAATCTAAAGTGATTTACTGTGAGTGCATTTGTTTAAAAATATAGGAAAATCAAATAAGTTTACAGTGGTGGCATTCTTCACGATGCTGCTGAGGATCACAATGACACGGAATCTGTATCCGGCCAGGGTGCTGGTGGCGGGACACTGGAGCAGTTCCCCCTCCGGACCAAATGTGGAGGTGTATGGGATGTTAATGCTGCCTGGGATGTGACCTCGACTGAAGCTGCACATGTACGGTCAAGGGCCATATGATTGCACTTATTTAAAGAAAAAATACAGTAAAAAAAGTAATATTATGAAATATCGTTCTATTTTAAAATTTACTTTAATTCTGTGATGCAAAGCTGAATTTTCAGCATAATTACTCCAGTCTTCAGTGTCACATGATCCTTCAGAAATCATTCTAATATGCAGATTTTCTGCTCAAGAAACATTTCTTGTTATAAATGTTTAAAACTGCTGTGGAAACGGTGATATTTTTCTTTTATGAATATAAAGGTCAATATTATTTATTTGAAATGGATTTATTTTGTAATGAATTTCTTTTGTTGTTTTGTGTACTTGATGACCAAAATATGAATTTCTTAAAAAAATAAAAAATAAATAAAAAAATCTTACTAACCCCAAACATTTGAACTGTAGTGAATCAGATTTGCAAAGATGCAAACATTCCAAAGATCTTCAGGCTTCAACAATGCAAAAAAATAATGTGTGGACCCAGTTCACAGGGTTAAAATCCAAACACTCATAGTACAACTGAAAATTATTACCAACTGTTAATATCATAAAACATTTCAGATTCCAAAATATAATTTTCTTAATCTCTATTTTTGTCTTGTTTTAAGTAAAAAAAAAAAAAAAAAAAAAAATTCAAACATCCTTAAAACAAAATAAATGTACTTGAGAATCAAAATTATGAAAGATAAGAACTGAATTAAGCTTTTCTTTTACCCTATTATATTTTTTCTGGTTTTAGGCATACATTTTTCAAGCACAAAACCTTGTTCAGTAACAATCTTTGAGATCAGAAAACAACATCTTGGGTCTCATAAAATTTTGCGCAGAAACCATCCTAAATTTAATCTTACGATCATCTCTCAAATATGCGTACATGTGATTCGTAGAATGAACGTACGCACAGAAAACGCACGTACGCCTCTCTTTCAGATGTGAAATCTATGAATCACAAATGATCTTGAACTTGGGCGCAACTGAATGATTTCAACTCTCTGCCTTGTAAACGACTCCTAATTAATGTCATTAACATTTTATAAATGAGGCCCCTTCTATGTGTTAACAGGACAAAATATAAACATAAGTGTGACAGAGCCTTCTTCAGAGCCAGTCCTAAATTGTGAAATGACCTCCCTCCTGCTATCAGATCTGACAAATCACTACCTGTGTTTAAAGCCATGTTAATATTAACCGTGAGTTTCTATGAAGGGGTTTCAGCTTCTACTGTGTGTATGTTTATTTGATTTTGTATGTTTTATATCCTGTTTTTTAGTTTGTGAAGCACTTTGGGCAACCTGTGTATTAAATTGTGCTATATAAATAAATAAACTAATCTTTTTTAATGATGCTTGAAACAAAGGAAAGGGGGGATCGAAATTCAATTCAAGATCTCATACTCTCTGAAAACAATTTCATCATTAAATTTTATTTTATTTTATTAAGATCTTGCATTAAAAATGTGAAGGCCATTACGAAGTTCATCTCAACTGTGGGTATTACAGTGAATTAAGCGAATACCCAGAGGTACTTTGGTGTACGTATGTTCTGGTAAGACATCTAAGCAGCACGCAATCTCTTGTAAGCTCTTGAGCTGGCCGTTTGTAATTGTGTCAGGTGAAGTTCACAGGATTTACGGAACAAGCTCCACATAGATCCATCGGCTTTGTGGAAACCGTCCAACTCCATCCAAAAAACACTACAGCACTTTGAAAGAAAAGAGATGGAGAACAAAGTGTGCAGGACAAGATAAAAAATAAGTGGAAAAAGTCCCCTGGGACATCGACTGAATAGGACCAAGACGAGTGCATGCAAGAGGAGCATCTCAAAGAGAAGTGCTGAATGAAACGCAGCAGGTAAGCGGAGTGAAAGAAGAGATGAGAAAAGAGTGCATAGTGTAATTGAATAATAACTCTTCTTAACTGCCTTCCTCCATAGATAAAGTTACAATCTGTGGTATTTTGCGCTACATCTTTCAACAAAAATGATTGGGAGTTGAACTTTCTGAAACATTTAACAAGACCTTTCTCCGTTTCTCAAGAGGATGAGAAAATGCTCACATTAATCATTAGTTCATGCAGACTTTATACAGGCATTAAAACAGAAGGTCTTTGTCTAACATTCATATCAAATATTGATATGGTCATAAATGGTGCAGAATACAGAATGAGAGGACAATGAATATTTACATCTATATACCAGCCCTGCAGCTTTTACATTATATTTACCTTGCGGCAGCTTAATTTCCCTGAAAGCCTTGTATACATTTATTATGACTGCTCTTATCCTGCTTGTGGGCTCTCTTGTATCTACTTAAAGCAGCACTAATGCAAACAGTGACAAACCTCTTCAACAAATGAACCACTGTAATGGTCTCCCACACATTCACACACTGGACTCTCATTACTAGCAAATGACAATAATCTGTGAACGGCTTGATTTTTTGGTTTCAATTGATCTGATTGATCTGAAACTTGTTATATCATAAGAAGATACAATAACACAACCGTTCAAAAAGTTTAAGGTAAGATATTTTTGAAAAAAAAAAATAAATAAATAAATAAATAAAAATTCAACAAGGGCACTTAAAATGATAGAAAACTTTTAAAATGTTACAAAAGATTTCTATGTAAAATAATTTTTTTTGTTTGTTTGTTTTTTACTTTCTATTTATCAAAGAATCCCCAAAAAAAGTATCATGGTTTCCACAAAGTAGTAGTTAACTGTTTTCAAAATGAATAAAAATAAGGAATGTTTCTTAAACAGCAAATCAGCATATTACAATGATTTCTGAAGGATCACATGACACTGAACACTGGAGTAATGATGCTAAAAATTCAGCTTTGCATCACAGAAATAAATTACATTTTAAAATATATTCAATCAGAAAACAGTTATATTATAATAATATTTCACAAGATTGCATTTTTACTGTATTTTCGATCAATAAACGCAGCCTTGGTGAGCATAAGAGACTAAAATAAAAATCTTACCAAAACTTTTTTTTTGGCAGTGTGAGGATTCTATTTGCAGTATCATTAAGACTGAAAGGATACTCTTCAAGGCTCCGGATGTCCACTGCCAGAATCTTAGGTTTCCCAGTCCTGGCCCTCTTGACAGGAGTTTTAATGTAAGCCAGTCCACTGAGTTCACACAGGTCAATGAGGTCTTCCACAGAGATACGCGGAGACACTTCTGCTTTCAGCTCGCTCAGCTTGAGTGGCTCGCGGCTCTGAGGGTGCAAAAAATAAGTGGTAAAACAACAGATTTTTTGCAGCACTGAGCAGTATTTTAAAAAAACGTGTGAGAGAAAGTGATGAGTGGGTTGAAAGTAAGACAAGTAAACATTAGCCAGTTAGTGTTAAGCAAGAAAAACAGTGAAGAGTCATGGAGTACATTTAATGAAAACACACGCATATGTTCAACTCCTGCATCCTGCACCCTGACGATACCGGTATCCCTCAAGGATCTGTTCTTGGTCCGATACCATTCTCCATTTATACAAGATCACTTGATTCTCTCATCCAAATGCATGGCTTTTCTATTTCACTGCCATGTCGACAAAAATCAGGGCAAAAATCTGTTTTCACCTCTGTGATCTCATATCCCTCTGACATTTCAACCTGAATGAATAATCAACACCTCGAGCTCAACCTGTCAAGACTGAGCTGCTCTCAAGATGGCTTCTGACTCTCAAACACAGCGGTTACCTTGAGGTGAATAAAAGCCCTAGATATCCGCAAAGATGACCAGTTCGCATTCAGTGAACACATCACAGCAACAACACAGTCTTACGGCAGTATGACGCACAACTCAAGAAAAAAACCCTTTTCCTTGACCTCAACTTCTCGTTAAACTTTTTTCCCCAGATATTGGAGGCTGAGATTATTCACCTGACCCTAAACCATAAGTAGATACAAACAGTGTTAAACGATGTTTAGATGTCCGTCAGATGATCTTTTCATGTCTGTGTAGGTGGGAATTAAAAGTTCTGCAAGATTAGCAGTTTTTTATTCATGCGACAGCTCACCAGCCTACCTGGATGTGCCGCATGACCCCTCAAGGGTATCCAAAATACTACTGCTTAATTTAACCGCATCTGTCACAAGCTGTTGTCAGAAATCCTCACACTTGCATCTTTGCTGAAGTCTACATGGGGTGCACAAACTTGCCTGAATCAAAATCAAGACACACTTTTTCTGGCCTACCATTGCAGCCAATGTCCTGGGCCCCTGCTATCTTAAACCCATTATCAAACCCTCTTTCCCCAGCCCGGTTGGGGCAATTAGCTTCATCCAGTCTCCCTATGTAAGGAGCCCACCTGTCTGGAAATTTCTCCATCTGTGCCACATCTCAACGATTAACAGAGCAGCAAATGGTCCAGTTGAACTCAGAAAGAAAACCACTCATTCTCACATAAATATCATTTCTCTCACTCGACTGAAAAGCAATACAGCAATATCATAGCTCTAATTGGCACTTCAGGTTCAGGCACATTAGATCTTTATCAGAAAGGACCGATTTAATAGGCGCAATAGGCGTGGATAACAATCACTGTTCCTGTTCATCCTCTCTACACCTCAACACTGGCCAAATTACCAAGCAAATCATCTACAGTAACCGCCGACGGCAAGTGGATTACAAATAGAGGTGGGCAGTATGACCAATCTAATATAACAGTAGTGTGTAATTTCATAAAAATCACTTTCTTTAGCAATATTATTGTGTTTTCCAGTAGAAAGAGCTAAACATCTCTTTCTGCATTCAATAGCTCAAACAGTAGAGCAAGTCCCTAGCTATGCTGAGATAGTTGGGTTTGATTGCCACTGTTAAAAATAATGTTCTTTATTGGCTCATGTACTATATGGTTCCAAGAACTTTAAAAATCTTTCCATTGCACAAAAGGTTCTTTATAAAGGAAAAAGCTTCTTTAGATTAGTAAAAATGTTCTAAAAAAATTATTCTACACTCTAAAAAAAAAAAAAAAGTTCTTCAGGGGTTCTTCAGCGGTTCTTTGGGGAGGTTGAGGTGCTATATAGCACCGCTACCGTATAAAGAACCTGTTAAGAGTGGTTCTTTATACGGACCACTCTTAACCTGAAGGTAATCAGGTTAAGCCCCTGTATGGTTCTTCAGTGGTTCTTTGGGGAGGCTGAGGTGCTATATAGCACCACTGCCGTACATAAAGCAGTTTATTTTATTTTATTTTTTTTTAAAGTTTTTTAACTGTGCTTGTACTTGAATGGGATTAATGCAGAACACAAAATCGAAGTATGAGTTACCATACTTGCCCACACCTCACTTCATTATACTCCAAATTTTGTTATTGCAGTAAATGAAAGTTAATTTACTAATTGTACATCAAATTATAATTTATATATATATATATATATATATATATATATATATATATATTAGGGGTGTCAACGTTAACGCGTTAACGCATGCGATTAATCAAAAAAATTTAACGCGTTAATATTTTTTAACGCAGATTAATCATGTGATAAGGTTTGACCCCAACTTCTTCCAGTCATCGCAGCGCGGAAGGTTATCTATCAGTGTGTGATGAGGGTACAGTGAACCAGTGTTGCCAGGGTAACGGCACTAGTGGGCTATTTTGAAAATACAGTCGCGGGAAAAATTACAGAGTCGCGGGTTGCGGTTTTTTTGGGCTACTTTTATAATGTACCGCGGCCGCCCAAAGTGTATATAGACAAATGAAAATTAAAATAGATCCTTTTACTAATGTGTATTATAGTTGGAATGTATCCCTGGCAACTTAAGAACGGAGAGGCGGCTGTAAACATCACAAACAACGTGAGTTTCAGTCAGTGCACACATGTTAAGGCTTTTACACAACAGAAATAAACATGACAACAGCCACTATAGATCATACAAGATAATAAACACACGATTACGATAGGATATGGTTTGTATGTGACTTTCTAGAGATGAATGTGTACATCTGAAATGCTAATTTGTGTAGCGATATAAAAGGCTATAAATAGCATATTTTAACAACAGTAAACGACCAGATTCCACACGTGATCGCAAAAGGAAGTTATTGCAAACACTCGATGGTGGTTTGAAGTGAGTTCTGAGTAAAAGTGTACTATTAATCTCATAAATCGTCTTATGAAGTATGATGCTAATATTAGCTCTAATGCAGCTGCAGAACAGATCCAATTCTTCTTCATAATGCATTTTGTCATAATACTTCACGTAAGGTCGCAAGAAAATGTTTTGTAGTATTTATTTAGAAATACTTTTGATAATAGTTGGGTAAATGTATACTGGGATTGAAGCGATGTGGCTTGGTAAACGTTTTATTACCAGTATAAAGGCTGCTAATGGCTGAATAAAAACAAGTGAATAATGATAAAAGAATAATAAGGATTATGTCTCATACCTGGCGGAGGTGTGAAAGCTTCTGTTTCCTTAAACTAGTTTGTCATGCATTTCATTATTTCAACACATTTACAGGTAAATCCTAGTATTTTAAATTTGCGATTAATCATGATTAATCACAGTCCATGACTGTGATTAACGCGATTAAATTTTTTAATCGATTGACAGCACTAATATATATATATATATATACACACACAATCTTTTTTTTATTTATTTAATGAACAATTTAGTGAACACACACAAAATAAAAATGTCTCTGTAACTCATTTACACATACCGTATAAAAGTAAAATCAGTAGAGTTAAAGCTCTGGTGTTGAATTATCCACACGTTTTTTCCCCTCAAATTTCTGACGCATCACCAATGTAATGTAATTTGACTTCCAGTACAATAGGTGGCAATAATGCTCTTAGAATGAGAATGTACAGCCCATTAACTCAAAATGACGGATAAGGATTATGTGCGACTCACAAGCACAAGCGTAGCGACGAACTTCCGCTATCGCCAGAAGTCGGGATATCAGTTTCCGGTTTTCATTCGCGTCGCTCAAAATGTCAGTATTTATTAGATGTCTCCGAGATCTGCCAAGTAGAATCAGCGATGTCCATAGTATCATTAATGTCTGGTCCCCTGCTCCAATACGCAACCAAACAAGGGATTCAAACGCAATATATCGAGTTATATGCACAAATAGTTTAATCTAATGTGTTATTTCGGCATCTAGCTGCTAAGCTAAGTTAGTTAGCGACATGTTCATTTTAGAAGCTTGTTTTTCTCAATTTTAAACGCAGACTGTTTTTTTTGTTGTTGTGATAATTGTATTATCAATTGTATTAAACATCTCCCCCTTTCAGTTTCTAATAAAGATCAGGGCACAGGTGAAGCATTGTCTGGTCATTGTGCTACAGGTCCATTTAAAGAACACTTTAGCATACACTTTTACAAATTTTTTTTATAAGTACTTATGGAAATAATTTAAAATAATATACTTAACTGTAACAAAATGTGATGCTTTTGGACACTTAATTGCACGTTAGTTGCAATTATATGAAATTGTGCACTTTTGTTGAACCACTTAAGTACATCTTTATATGTAATTTCAGTTATTCCAGAAACTAATTTGACATTATTATAAAGTGTACTTTTTAAAACTTTCCTTGTTTGTTAAGAATCATAGTAATGAAATTGGGCTCCCTTTTAAGTACACTCAGCCTGTTATTAAAATTATTAATATTACCTATAAGTGAATTTAGCATCACAATATTATAATATATATTCTGAGAATTTCTAAAAAAAAAAAAAAAAGTATATTTAACTTGTTACAAAATTATTAGTGTTTTTGAAGAGTAACTTTAAATGAGTGTTGAGATGAAGGCGAAGGTAATTTAAATGTAAAAATAAGGTAATGCACAATTAAATATTCAATATTTGATGTTATATACACAATAACGATAAATAAAATAAAACCTCTAGTATTGCCAACTTTTTTTTTCCAAAACATTTTGATATTCAACAATAAAAGCCATTCCAGCTAAAAACACTTAATTTGCCACCACTTACCTGCCTACTGTAAATGTTTTCATTCAATTTGAGTTGTGTCCAAATATAGCACAGAGGAGACTCTCTTCTTGTGTTTCATACTGGCCAAAATGCTCAGTACAGTAGTGTGTTAATTGCCTCCTTGTTTAATTGTATGAGTTATAACTATTTTAATACATGTCTTTCCTCCTTTGCCTTCCTCTTAACATAAGCTCCTTTCGGGTCTGTGAGACCACGCCAGTGTTGATGTGGACCAACAAATTCTCACACAGCTCTCTGTAATGACACCCTGAGTCCTTCAAGTTTCGCGGAGTCCGCTTAAGGAGAAGTTCAGGTGCATGATTGATGACTGTGAAGATGGCAGACTGAAAAAAGGTAATTAAATCATTACTGCTTAGATTTTCATTGTACCACTGACTGACACCCTACCTCTTTGCCTGAGATCATACCTGTCTTCTTTCCTGCATTTATCTGACTTACACACAGTAATGGATGTAAAAAAAAAAAAAAAAAGGGTAAAAGCATCCACCATGTTATGTTAATCTAATGAGGTTATTTTGTTTAAAGACATACAGTTGGAAGCAGCTATTCTGCTCTTGCCTGCTCTATTCAAGGAGGACCCGGGGTTACTGTTTGAAGTTGAGGTGAGCCATGAACAGTTGACTACAGTGTGTGAAACACAATCTAATCAAAGCACTACACTTATTGCACATTTTGTTATTCAGAGGATTTCAATGCAAACATTAGTTTTTTGTTTGTTGGTCTACACAAACTATGCTATCAAACTGAAGAGAAAATTTTGTTCATTTTCAATTCATGGCCAAAAGTATTTGAGCAGTTGTATGACAGTAGTTAAAATTAATTTAACTCAAAGTTTGCCTTGCAAATAAATATGAGAAGATGGTTAATGCTATTATCCCCTCTCCCCCAGGGCCATTCTCAGACCAGCCCATCCCAACACCTAAGATGAAGCTTAAAGGCTGTAGGGAGGGTCATCTCGTGCAGTATGACCACATTGTGCTCACGCTGGATGGACAGTTAATCACAGAGGAGAGCAAGGACATCTCGACGCCACTGGGACTCCTCCTGTAGCAGCGGTTCTCAATTCCAGTCCTGGCGACCTGCCCCCACATGTTGTACATGTCTCACTTATTTAACACACCTGATTCAGATCATGAGCTCGTTAGAAAAGAGCTCCATGAATGAACTGTGCTCTGACTGACATGGTCCCTACACAGTGTCCCGACACGGAACATTCATTCATAGATTTACACTACTTCCTGTCACTGTAAGTCAATATTTTCTCTATTTCTGGGCCTCTTCCAGGTCTAGTTGCAGTTTCTATTGTTTTTTAAATCTTGAAAGACTTATAAAAATGTTAGTACGCTGTTGACAGTGAAAAAGTGAAAGATACAGCAGTACTTCAGAGTGTACAACATAGTTTGCAAGTGGTTTGCTATTTTCAGTAATTTCACTCACTCACTATTAATGTTAAAAAAGACTAGATTTTCCAAATAAAGTAAAGAACTAATGTAGGCCTAAGACCGTAGGCGAAAAAGTTACCTGATTACAGGGCTACAGTATATATATATATGCAAACCAGGACTCTCTCTTCTTCAAGCTTCAAGTTGTTGCATTATTTTGTATGTGTATAAAACAACAACTCCCCATATATTGTGATGTTGTATATTCCTTGGCTTGTCAGCACTCAATTTATTTGCTGCTGAAAGAAATAAATTAAAAAAAGTGAAAGTGGGATGTATTTTGTTGCTCAGTAAGCATTTAGTACAGGAATTTGAATCTTTAAACCTGCAATTTGGTAAGAAATGATTAGTTATCATTCATCATTCTTAAGTAAAAGTGTCATTTAGAAGCATATTGGCTCATCTATGGTAGTCATATATGGGGCCTCTAATGGTTCTATGTAACACATTTTGACAAATGTGCTATTAAACTTCTTATCTTTAAGAATACGTGCCATATAGTACCAAAAGAGGTTCCCCTATGATAACAAGACAAAGAACCACTGCAATAAAGTTTTATATGGCACCTCTTATGGTTCTACATAGCACCATTTGACAAAGGTGCTATATAACACCTTTAAAGATCGGTGCTAAATAGCACTAAAAGTGGTTCCCCTATGATTACGAGCCAAAGAACCACTTTTAGTGCTATTTAGCACCTTTTTTTTTTTTTGTATGGCATCGCTACAACCCCCATTTCTGCCCCCTGAACATGTTGAATAGGCGTTTGTCGTGACATGGAATGTCTGGGACATACTGTCGTACTTGAGAATCAAAACTGCATAGATCAGCCAACTTATAATCATGTAAGTTCAGAGAAAAATATCTTGAATTAATGTATTGTAGTGTAAACGGTACAGTAAACTCTCTACTGATTTAAACATCTATAATATCACCACCATATCCATGACTGACAGCATTTGAAAATTAAAAACCCAGTCATACCGCAGTGCTTCAAAATCATCCTACATCGCTGTTTTACCTTTTTTTGTAAAGGGCGTTTGTCCTTCTTTGCATGTTCACTTTGTAAACACTGGGTCATTACTTCTGCAGCGATGTAGGACGATTTAGGATTATTTTGAAGTTGGAGGAGAAAATAAGACGGGAGTTTTTCGACATACCTTAACTGTCTTGAACCGGAAAACACAGAGTTCATGCAGAAATAGACAAGACGAGCGTTTGAGGTTTTTTTTTTCTTTTTAAATAACCGTTCGTTTCGCTAGATAAGAACCTTCTTCCTCAGCTGGGATCATTTATAGCCCTTTGAAGCTGCATTTTGGAAGTTCAAACTCAGGGGCACTATAGAAGTCCATTATATGGAGAGAAATGCTGAAATGTTTTCCTCAAAAAACAATTTTTTTTATGACTGAAGAAATAAAGACATGAACATCTTGGATGACAAGGGGTACATTACCTGTAAATGTTTGTTCTGAAAGTGAACAACTCCTTTAAATACGACAATTGTGATGGAAAACTGCCTATAATTTGCAACAAGTGTACATCGTGAATGAACATTAAAATGATTTTTTCCCCACAAAACAACTTGCATAATTGTTTATTTCTAACTAATAAACTGCAATTGATTAGTGATATCTTACGCTTGTGAAAAGCACCAGCGAGTCACTGCATAAACGGTAAAAACCCTAATAACAATGCGCATTATCGCTGAATTCCTCACTTCTCAGTGCAGGACTCTGAAACAAAGGGCAACAGTACAGGAAAAGGCAGTGAGGTGGGGGGATATCTCGTAAATGTCAATGTTCAGTAGCCCATGAAATCAGTCCAATCAGTCACGGAGTACCAGCCTCCCACAGAGTGCAGCCAATTACCTATGAGGTCACCTTAGCAATGCAGGTAAGTTTGAGGAATGGAGGGTGGCTAATGTCCAATGGATTCTGGTATTAAAGTGCATTAGATCCGCAGGGCCCGTGGCATTCTCATCATTGCCTAAAGGAGGCCCTTGTGCCCTGGCTTCAGACACTCTAAATGCAGGCAAGAGTCTTGACCTTTTATTATCAGTGGTGACATTTCAATAGGCCGTAAACTTGCCTGTTTGGATGTTCTGTGGTTTCAGAGAACGGCGAGAAATTCGAAAGCCACTGAGCTGGTCTGAAAGGGTGGAAGCGGTAAATGTTTCGTCTCAAAGCTGAAAGGTGCTGGCTTTAAAAATGGAGAAATAACCAAATCCATGCAAACATTCCAGTGGGTATTTACGGTCTGAAAAGGATTACCAGTGCAAATCTGAAAACAAGCTTGTGTTTGAAAGGCTTAACATCTACATGACAGGAGCTGTCAAAAATATACAGGTGCATCTCAATAAATTAGAATGTCGTGGAAAAGTTCATTTATTTCAGTAATTCAACTCAAACTGTGAAACTCGTGTATTAAATAAATTCAATGCACACAGACTGAAGTAGTTTAAGTCTTTGGTTCTTTTAATTGTGATGATTTTGAAAAAACAAAAACAAAAACCCACCAATTCACTATCTCAACAAATTAGAATATGGTGTCATGCCAATCAGCTAATCAACTCAAAACACCTGCAAAGGTTTCCTGAGCCTTCAAAATGGTCTCTCAGTTTGGTTCACTAGGCTACACAATCATGGGGAAGACTGCTGATCTGACAGTTGTCCAGAAGACAATCATTGACACCCTTCACAAGGAGGGTAAGCCACAAACATTCATTGCCAAAGAAGCTGGCTATTCACAGAGTGCTGTATCCAAGCATGTTAACAGAAAGTTGAGTGGAAGGAAAAAGTGTAGAAGAAAAAGATGCACAACCAACCGAGAGAACTGCAGCCTTATGAGGATTTTCACGCAAAATCGATTCAAGAATTTGGGTGAACTTCACAAGGAATGGACTGAGACTGGGGTCAAGGCATCAAGAGCCACCACACACAGACGTGTCAAGGAATTTGGCTACAGCTGTCGTATTCCTCTTGTTAAGCCACTCCTGAACCACAGACAACGTCAGAGGCGTCTTACCTGGGCTAAGGAGAAGAACTGGACTGTTGCCCAGTGGTCCAAAGTCTGCTTTTCAGATTAGAGCAAGTTTTGTATTTCATTTGGAAACCAAGGTCCTAGAGTCTGGAGGAAGGGTGGAGAAGCTCATAGCCCAAGTTGCTTGAAGTCCAGTGTTAACTTTCCACAGTCTGTGATGACTTGGGGTGCAATGTCATCTGCTGGTGTTGGTCCATTGTGTTTTTTGAAAACCAAAGTCACTGCACCCGTTTACCAAGAAATTTTGGAGCACTTCATGCTTACTTCTGCTGACCAGCTTTTTAAAGATGCTGATGTCATTTTCCAGCAGGATTTGGCACCTGCCCACACTGCCAAAAGCACCAAAAGTTGGTTAAATGACCATGGTGTTGGTGTGCTTGACTGGCCAGCAAACTCACTAGACCTGAACCACATAAAGAATCTATGGGGTATTGTCAAGAGGAAAATGAGAAACAAGAGACCTAAAAATGCAGATGAGCTGAAGGCCAGTGTCAAAGAAACCTGGGCTTCCATACCACCTCAGCAGTGCCACAAACTGATCACCTCCATGCCACACAGAATTGAGGCAGTAATTAAAGCAAAAGGAGCCCCTACCAAGTATTGAGTACATATACAGTAAATGAACATACTTTCCAGAAGGCCAACAATTCACTAAAAATGTTTTTTTATTGGTCTTATGAAGTATTCTGATTTGTTGAGATAGTGAATTTGTGGGTTTTTGTTAAATGTGAGCCAAAATCATCACAATTAAAAGAACCAAAGACTTAAACTACTTCAGTCTGTGTGCATTGAATTTATTTAATACACGAGTTTCACAATTTGAGTTGAATTACTGAAGTAAATGAACTTTTCCACGACATTCTAATTTATTGAGATGCACCTGTATATGCTATCTTCTATCAAAAATGATGAAAGATGGAAATCTGGCATAAATTCATTCGTGTGACGACGCCCTGTGGTGCGTGAGAGGCAGTTAACCATCCAACATCTGGCTGCACTGGAACAGGTGATACGTTTAGGCTGCTGCACATCAGAGAGTCTCATGGAAAGTCTGGAACCAGAATAATAATACAGATCCAAGACTTAAGGGATGAGACAATGGTTTGCTCACTTCCCCCCTCCTGACCAATCAGAGCTGAATCAAAGCTAATCAAAGCTGTTGGAGAATAGTACTAAAAAAAAAAAGAAAAACATGCATTTTGTTGCATGCAAAATATTCAAAGCTCACATGCACTGCCATTATATTTCCGCTGATATACATTAAGTATTTTCTGACTTTTTAATGCCAAGTACCCACAAACATGATGGTTATCTCATGACGATTATCTTAACCTTCCAAAAATATAAAGGCAGCTATATACAGTGGGGCAAAAAAGTATTTAGTCAGCCACCAATTGTGCAAGTTCTCCCACTTAAAAAGATGAGAGAGGCCTGTAATTTTCATCATAGGTATACCTCAACTATGAGAGTCAAAATGAGAAAAAAAAAAAATCCAGAAAATCACATTGTAGGATTTTTAAAGAATTTATTGGTAAATTCCTCGGTAAAATAAGTATTTGGTCACCTACAAACAAGCAAGATTTCTGGCTCTCACAGACCTGTAACTTCTTCTTTAAGAGGCTCCTCTGTCCTCCACTCGTTACCTGTGTTAATGGCATCTGTTTGAACTGTTTGATCAGTATAAAAGACACCTGTCCACAACCTCAAACAGTCCAACTCCAAACTCCACCATGGCCAAGACCAAAGAGCTGTCAAAGGACACCAGAAACAAAATTGTAGACCTGCACCAGGCTGGGAAGACTGAATCTGCAATAGGTAAGCAGCTTGGTGTGAAGAAATCAACTGTGGGAGCAATTATTAGAAAATGGAAGACATACAAGACCACTGATAATCTCCCTCGATCTGGGGCTTCACACAAGATCTCACCCCGTGGGGTCAAAATGATCACAAGAACTGTGAGCAAAAATCCCAGAACCACACGGGGGGACCTAGTGAATGACCTGCAGAGAGCTGGGACCAAAGTAACAAAGGCTACCATCAGTAACACACTGCGCCGCCAGGGACTCAAATCCTGCAGTGCCAGACGTGTCCCCCTGCTTAAGCCAGTACATGTCCGGGCCCAACTGAAGTTTGCTAGAGAGCATTTGGATGATCCAGAAGAGGATTGGGAGAATGATGAAACCAAAATAGAACTTTTTGGTAAAAACTCAACTTGTCGTGTTTGGAGGAGAAAGAATGCTGAGTTGCATCCAAAGAACACCATACCTACTGTGAAGCATGGGGGTGGAAACATCATGCTTTGGGGCTGTTTTTCTGCAAAGGGACCAGGATGACTGATCCGTGTAAACGAAAGAATGAATGGGGCCATGTATCGTGAGATTTTGAGTGAAAACCTCCTTCCATCAGCAAGGGCATTGAAGATGAAACGTGGCTGGGTCTTTCAGCATGACAATGATCCCAAACACACCGCCCGAGCAACAAAGGAGTGGCTTCGTAAGAAGCATTTCAAGGTCCTGGAGTGGCCTAGCCAGTCTCCAGATCTCAACCCCATCGAAAATCTTTGGAGGGAAAGTCCGTGTTGCCCAGCGACAGCCCCAAAACATTACTGCTCTAGAGGCCAAAATACCAGCAACAGTGTGTGAAAACCTTGTGAAGACTTACAGAAAACGTTTGACCTCTGTCATTGCCAACAAAGGGTATATAACAAAGTATTGAGATGAAATTTTGTTATTGACCAAATACTTATTTTCCACCATAATTTGTAAATAAATTCTTTAAAAATCCTACAATGTGATTTTCTGGATTTTTTTTCTTCTCATTTTGTCTCTCATAGTTGAGGTATACCTATGATGAAAATTACAGGCCTCTCTCATCTTTTTAAGTGGGAGAACTTGCACAATTGGTGGCTGACTAAATACTTTTTTGCCCCACTGTATATATCCATGTACAGTAAATGGACCCATATTCTGTACTATGTGTGATAGAAAGAAATCATAAAAAATAATATTAAATCATTACCTTTTATTTGTCACTGCGTTAAAGCAAAAAATAAAAACATAAATATTATATTTAAAATATTTAATATATTATATATAACAAATATTATATATAAAATATTTTATATTTATTTAAATTTATATTTATTTTATATATATATATATATATATATATATATATATATATATATATATATATATATATATATATATATATATATATATATATATATATATATAATAAATTAGCAGCGTATTATTTTTCAACCTAATATTGTAATATAAAACATTTTCAATTTAATTAAATATATTTGCAAATCGCTTTTCATAAAAAACAATTATTCCAAACCAGCTTTACGAAAAATAGTGCTATAAAACTAGTGAACAAGATGATGAAAACAATGTTTTTTCCCCCACAAAACATTTTGCATAAGTATTTATTTCTAACTATTAAAATGCATTTGTTTCTGTAGAATAAATATCTAATACCAATAACATCACAGTGGGAGTTTTGGTGGCTCGTTGTGAATATATTCCAATTTCTTTTCTTTTGTTGTTGTTTTTGTTACTTATTTCTACAGAGCTAGAAGATTAAATACTTCATTACAGTTGTCAGGTTATCCAACACATAAAACACAATGACAGTGAAACAACCACAAACTAATGGACTGCATTAATACCACATGACATGTACATGTAACTTAAAAAGGCCAACAATATACCAGTGCACACACTACAATAAACAGCAAAACTGATTGAAAAGGGTCCAATACAAGAATTTTTGAGACTAAAATACAGGTCCACCCACTTCAAGGTTTTTGGTTGTGACAATGACCTCAGTTCACAGAGAAGTCATTTGCACTTTGTCGTTCTGAACATCGATCATTAACAGGCTGACACAAAGGCCGTGTACACAGCCCAAAAGGAATGTTTTTAAGAGGATTACCCACAGTTCTTTGGCTCTTTGTGTTAGAGTGGGTGGCGTTACTGAGAACCTTGTTATTGAGTTATCGAGTAAACTAGCTTATTCACTTAACAAGCCATAAATAGCCTTTAAAAGCTTATAGTAAAGCCCAACTAATGGAAGTGGATTCTTCACAAAATTGACTGACGTTACTGTTTGTTAAATGGCTGAGACTTTAACGAACAATTGTTAGAACTGTTTGAAGGAGTGGAAGAGCTAAAGCTCAGAAATGAGTCTCCAGAGGAACTCAAACAGCATCAGGAATCTCTTGTAAATCTAGATGGATCTTATGATGCAGAGTCAAGAGTAGCTGATAATATGCAAACGCACTACTGTTAAAAAGCTTGGGACCAGTAAAATATCTATTTAAAAAAAAAATACTTTTGTTCCGCAAGAATGCATTAAATTGATCAAAAGTGACAGTAAATGCATTAATAATGTTACAAAATGTTTCTATTTGAAATAAATGCTGCCCTTTATAATACATCAAATCAGCATATTATTTCTGAAGGATCATGTGACACTGAAGACTAGAGTAATGATGCTGAAAATTCAGCTTTGATCACAAAAATAAATCACATTTTACAATATATTCAAATAGAAAACAGTTATTTTAAGTTGTAATAATATTACACAATATTACTGTTTTTACTGTATTTTTGATCGAATAAATGCAGCCTTTCTGAGCCTTTGTAAAAAAATTGTACATATACTCTCAGTACTTCTGAATCACAAAGACCTATTATGATGCAATAACTGATGAATGGGAACGCGCAGGAGACAGCGAAATTTCAAACCTATTGGCAGTGGCTGAAATGAATTGCAGAAATGATCATTTCTCTGCCCTTACATCAACATATCAGTCCAGTTCAGATAATAGAATGTAATTTTGCAAATTATAGACATTTATGTTTAAATGAAATGTTGAGACTAGTGCAGAAATGGCTAAACTAAATTATATTATTGAACTGGAATTTTCATCTTGCACTAAATGGGAAATGTGAATTCAATCACAGGAATCTGTTGCTATTTTACATAACACATTTCCTATCAAATCTTGACAGTGTTATGCATCTATATCAGGTATGACCATTCGATTATACTTTATTGCAGTCAGGAACCATCACAATAAAAGGCACATTGTGGTTATTACTGTTCATCATGACAGTAATTTCAGAGCGCGACCATCTACAACTACTTAGTGTTGCTCAAAAACGCATTCAGCCGTGCACATGATGTTTCTCTGAATCAGCTGAAGTCACTGATATCATCATCTCTATCACACACACACGGCTGCTGACAGAAGGTTTGGCTGCAAGTTCCGACTTGTTGGAGTCAGGCTTTAGTGACGGCGCCTGTCAGATGGCCGACAAAAAGAGAGAGCAGAAAGCTTGTTCAGCAGACACATCATGCTCTAATGACCAGGAGATGACAATCAACAGCAGGCCTAACCGCACCATTTACCACCCGGAGCACAGTTAGAGAAAAAAAAACAAGTGATTCTGCACAGAGAAAAATGCATGAAAAAGGATGAATAAATAGTTGACCAAATAGAAAAGAAGTAAGAACTTAAATAGTCTTACATGACACAGGAGAATAGGTCTAAAATAATAACAGTACAAAACGTACTAAAGACTAAATGTGACCCTGAACCACAAAACCAGTCTTAAGTCGCTGGGGTATATTTGTAGCAATAGCCAAAAATACATTGTATGGGTCAAAATGATCAATTTTTCTTTTATGCCAAAAATCATTAGGATATTAAGTAAAGATCATGTTCCATGAAGATACTTTGTAAATTTCCTACCATAAATATATTAAAACTTAATTTTTGATTAGTAATATGCATTGCTAAGAATTTCATTTGGACAACTTTAAAGGCGATTTTCTCAGTATTTTGATTTTTTTTGCATCCTCAGATTCCAGATTTTCAAATAGTTGTATATGGGCCAAATATTGTCCTATCCTAACAAACTATACATCAATGGAAAGCTTATTTATTCAGGTCAAAAAATTGACCCTTATGACTGGTTTTGTGGTCCAGGGTCACAAATGGTTTAAATTCATAACTGCTATTGAGATGAATGAGAATACTAACAGATTCTGTACAGACTTTCTTGTTTCAAAGCTACTATGCAACTTTTGTTCAGTCCAAATCTTAAACCATTAAAGAAATAGTCCACCCAAAAATTGAAATTTCCTAAAATCACAAAATTTCCTAAAAACACATCAACATCAGGCCATCCAAGATGTAGATCAGTTTGTTTCTTCATCAGAACAGATTTGGAGAAATATAGCATTAGATCACTTGCTCACCAATGGATCCACTGTAGTGAATGGGTGCCATCAGAATGAGAGTCCAAACAGCTGATAAAAACATCACAATAATCCACAAGTAATCCACACCACTCCAGTCCATCAATTAATGCGTTAAAGTGAAAATCTTAGGGTTTGTAAGAAGCAAATCCATCATTAAGGCGTTTTAACTCTAAACTGTCGCTTCTGGGCAAAATACGAATCCATAATCCATAATAATGCTTCCTCCAGTCAAAAAGTCCATTGTCTGTTTTCCACTCACACCAAAACCCACCAAGATATTTGTTTAGAACTGTTTTGTTTTAACTTGTAAACAGTGCTTGATTGGTGCATATTTCTCTCCTGATTCAGATGAGAAAGCAATACTATGAATAGAGGACTTGTGTTTTACCCAGGAGCACCCATTTGAAGTTAAAAACACCTTGATGATGGATTTGTTTCTTACAAACACGCAGCTTTTTGGTTCACAAGATGTTAATTGATGGACTGGAGTGTGGATTATTTGTGGATTATTATGATGTTTTTATCAGCTGTTTGGACTCTCCTTCTGATGGCACGCATTCACAGCAGAGGATCCGTTGGTGAGCAAGTGATGTTAATTAAATTTCTCAAAATCTGTTCCCATGAAGAAACAAACTCATCTACATTTTAGATGTTCTGAGGGTCAATATCCAGCAAATTTTCATTTTATGTGAACTATTCCTTTAAGATGCTCCACACTTCAGACACTTTCTACCCAGTTATGTACCTTCTACACTTTGTGGTTAATTGCTTATGCAAGAACTCATTCGCCAGGATGATTAAATGTAAATGAATATGTGAATGCGTAGGCATGTGAGACCATAAGCATTTCTCAGCCTTTCACAGATACGGATATAGCTAGATATCGCTGAAGCAGTGCATTTCCAGACATCACGCTGTGTTCAGTCAGAGAATAGAAAGAGATTAGGTCAACAGATGAGTGTTTGTGAAGCTCAGCACTGCCTTGGGCCCATCGCTGATGAATATCAAACAGAGAGCCAAACGCAAAGAGGTTAAAGGTTAGATAGATGCTTTCAGTGTGACTCGAAATACATTTCACATCCTCATGGCGCACGAACCAGTCATATCAGTGCTAAGAAATGCAATTTTTATAAAAAGACTCACAAGATCCACCAGAAGTGTTAATATCAGTTATTTAATGATTACATGACACCCTGTAAAAAATATTGCTTTGCTTCTGAAGCAAGCAAACAGTTTTTAATTATCTGGCTGGATTATTAGATTTATTAAGTGGTGGTGATCTGATCATTATTATCCTGGTTGTGCAGAAGCACCAATTAAATTTTAAGTATGTGAAGGCCCAATGTTTAATCGTCACTATTAATATTTCTTCATTATGTATAATAGGACAAATAGGAAAAATGGGAAACAAAGTAGAAATTTTGGAAGCTAAAATCTATGAATTATAAAAGAATAAATAATAATAATAATAATAATAATAATAATAATAATAGCGTTAAAATTAAAATCGTAAATTACTGATATTACATTTATTGTATATTAAGGTTAATTATTAATACAAATAAATGATATTATTAAAACTATAATTATACTATAATTATATATGTTGTTAAAAATAATTAAACATTTTTTGGTGCTATAAACATATGAGTAAACTTGAGTATATTAATTATTATTATTATTATTATTATTAAAACTATTCATGTATTTTATATTAAGGTTATTATTATTACTAATTGCTATTATTAATACTGTTATTATATATTTATACATTGTATATACAAATACACACACACACACACACACACATTTTAGAAAGATTCTCAATGACAGTACTTACATAGTAGCCACGTGTTTAAAAGTAGCTTATGATGAGAATATGAAAAGTCTACGTATTACCTTTGGTCTTTAGTATATGTCAACCAGGAGATTTTCATAATATGACAGGAAGAGTAACGAGCAAAATCAGAAGGTTAGGTCATCAGAAAGGTTGGATGAGAGCAGAGGATGGAATATTTATGGGTAAAGGCTGAACTCTCACATGCATTAGGACATACAAATTAACGGCGGTGTTCAAGCCAATTGAGGTCAACTGATGTCTGTAGCATACATGTGAGAGTTTTCAGCAGAACAGGAGAAAGAAAGACCAGATAACCAGAACAAATATAGCTGAAATTCCTGCATTAACATGATGGAAAGGATAAAGAAACTGAGCTGAAATCTGAACTTTGCTACCTGTTCGACAACACCTGGAAGATGTGATTTATTGGTGAAATTTATGCATTTCTAAGCTTGATTCCACTGTTTTTGTCCAGTTAATGAAAGTCAATAGGGTCCAAAACAACACTGGATCCCACAGACTTCCACTTGATTTTTTTTTTAAGTATCCAAACTTATTCAGACAACAATAAAAATTGACATTATAATATCTTGATGCACCAGTTTGCCAATATTCCACAGTTTCATGTTATTTAGATTCATTATGAACAGGCCTACACATTTGAAATAAAACCTCTCATATGTGTGTTTACTAGGGAGATAAAGCATCTCATTAGGAAATTAACAGTGGGCGGCTGAAATCATCAGTGGCTAAAATCACCACTTTTCCGACCGCAAAACTTCATGGATCATTTGATTAGCAGTGGATAATTGGCTCCATCCTTCATACTCTCTGACTTTACCTCTCGGCACACTGCAAACTTTAAGAGTCCAAAAGGGCAAAAGGAACTCAGCAAGATGTCGAAGGCGATTACTGTAAAAAAGGTCACTCTGTTGTTTAGGGTTTTTAACTTTATATCTTCAATAGCAACTACTCTCATGACAGTAATATAAGAGTGTTTCTTCTTAACTCTTACATGCCAAGTTATTTGTTAGCCCTCCACTATAAGGTTCAGTTACATTAAATAATCTTCTGAAATGCATTCAGCATTTTACTGCTATAAGCAAACTTTCTGAGATGACTGACAAAGGTCAAAGGTCGATTCGGGACACTTACCAGGTCCGTTTTAGTCAGGTCTTGATATTCTGAAGAGTAATATGAAGGTGCTTTCCCAAAGCTGTTGCTGTCACAGGCAGGTTTGTTTGGCTGGGCATGCTGGCGATAAGTGGCACTTTTAGGAGTCCAACAGAAGAGGTTGATGGATTCCCGGACACAGCGTTCAATGTCGATCTCTGAATGCAAAACAAAAAAAGAGAGAAATCACTACATAAACTACCAGTCAAATGATTTAAGATTTAAAAAAAAAAAGTTTTTGAAGTCTCTTATGCTCATCAAGGCTTTTATTTGATCAAAAAAAAAAATGCATTAAAAACAGTAATATTATTACAATTTAAAATAACTGTTTCCTCTTTGAATATATTTTAAAATGTAATTTATTCCTTTGATGCAAAGCTGAATTTTCAGCATCATTATTCCAGTCTTCAGTGTCACATGATCCTTCAGAAATCATTCTAATATGCTGATTTGCTGCTCAAGAAACATTTCTGATTATAAATGCTAAAAACAGTTGTGCTGCTTAATGTTTTTGTGGAAACAAAATGTATCTGTAGTGATGTAAAGCACAAATGATGACTATCCTAAATAAAATTATTTCATTATGATAAGCAAGCTATTGAATCTAGTCCTTGCAGTTACATCAAATTTAAATATCTCAAGAGCGCTAAGAACAGCAACTATATGCTCATTTGGCAAAGCTGCAGGAGAATCACAGACTGTCTAACTTCCATCTAATTAACCTTGGATGACCTTGGAAAGCCTCTCCAGAGAGCTGCCCTCCAGCTGATCCAAAGACTCTGACTCCCTGCCAATGCTTCATTCAGTCACAAACAAACTCAGTGAAGACATCAACACTTCATTCACACTCTCCCAGCAGCAGATGAACAGAAGAGGAGATTCAGCTGCTTCCTTCAAATGCAAAGCCTGCTCTCTTGAGCCATGCGCCTTAAACCGGAGATTAAAGTAACAGGGATTCACATGGATATAAACAAATCAGGAATCCTTTCCTCGCTATCTCACTCACTTTCTATCCTGTTAGCGAAAAAAAAAAAAGTATCCCTAATGAAGTGGTTTAGCAAGCTTGGCCTACTATTTAAATCAAGCCGAGTGTGACAACTTCATTTTATTTAAGAGGATATGATCTGAATACTGGATTATAAACATTGGACTTTTGCTGAGAGGCTGTGATTACTGTCCTCTGAAGTAATAAAGGCAAGAGAGAGAGTGAGAGACAAAGAGAAGCTCTGTTTTTTTCTTCACAAGGTTTTTTAAATAATAATAATAATAATAATAATAATAATAATAATAATAATAACAATAAATAAATGTTTTGTATTTTTTTATTTAACTATATATATATATATATATATATATATATATATATATATATATATATATTTAAATATAGTTAAAAAAAATTCTAAATGCAGAAAATGAATGTGATTTTTACATCTCGAACTTGCACTTGTCTCTTATATGCTTTGTGTGAGAATTGCTATTTGTATGGCACACAGAGATTCTGTCTATGTGATGTGCTTCAAATCAGTCACCTATGAGGCTCTTTTCCAGTTAAGATGGCAAGCAAGGCTTTGGAACAGAGAGAGGAGGAGGAGAATGAATGCAAACAGCATGAGAGATGAGGCACCAATCAGTCAGTGCATTAGAGACTGTGACAGACGATCCACCTCTCCTCCACCATTACCTCCCTGTCCCGCCTTCCGCTGACCCAAATCTACAGGCAGAGATGAAGAACGACTGATGGATCTGGAGGTTCGAGACACGCGCACATCA